>JAEMWC010000190.1:655000-715000 GCA_016490735.1 Pachyseris speciosa
CCGATGCGGATTTAAGAGAGGATGTCAGGCAAGATGTTCCTGTGTAAAGACAGATCTACGCTGCACTGCCGATTGTTCATGCACTGAAGAATGTGAGGACGCGTGAAACTTATTTTCATATTAAGCTTTTCAGGCATGGTATTGTGCAAATTAGCATAAATGAAATATTTTAGTTAAATACGGAGGTTCTAAATTTCTGACTGCTCTGATACCTCAAAAGTAGCTTCAAAAAACCTCTGTATTTATCATTCTAACTGCAAAACGGAAGCAAATCAAAATAAATGAACATCAATGCAAATAAGCTTGCTTTTATTTCTCACGGTGAAAGTCTGATTTTACTTCAGGGCTTATCTTAGACTGTTGCACAAGTAACACCTCTGTTTTATTTTTCCTACGTTTTGTTCTTCAGTGCGGACTATAATGTCTTTCAACCTCTCTGGGATGTTTTTTTCCTGAATAGACACGGGTTTACAAAGTGAAAAGTACTTAAAAGGCACTTCCGGTTCACCATAAAACCACTTCCGGTTCAAAATGGCGGCCATTTTTTCTTCTGGCAATATCTCACCATCCCATAGTTTGACACCATGGCTCCATACCCATATTTGATGAGCAGCTAAAGTTGTCCACTTTTGCCAAGTTTCATGCTTTTAACCAAAACCCGCACAATTCATGCACATATCCGCCGAACTAATGTAACTATCCTCGGTTTTCAAAATAGCCCACCGGAAACATTTGTCTTCCAACAGCCTACAGTGTTTTATTCGTTTTTTTCTTTGTTTTGTTTCGTTCTGTGTTTTTGGCTCGCTCATTCCCGGTGGAAGTACCGGTATTCACACCGAAAAAAAAAATACACTCACCGCATAATGAAGCCAACACCACGAAGGCAACAGCTAGTAAATTGTGAATCATATCTACCTGCAAAAGAGCAGTGAGAAAAACTATTTTATAAAGAGTTCTGAATTCGTCTGTACTAGTAAGGCTGAAAAAAGAGGTGCTACACCATTTTTATGCTTCTTTTCTTTCTCACGAAGCTAAACGCAAAAGAGAAAAAAATATCGAAGTGCTCTAAGAGAAATTTCCCAACGTTTTCATACCTCAAGGTTGGTAAAACGTAATAATAATAATAATAATAATTATTATTATTATTATTATTATTATTACTATTATTATTATTATAATGTTGCTGGTGTAATCATATCATGTCATTCTATTTTTGTATCCCGACAAACTGTCGTCCACTTCCTTAAGCCAATCAACACTATACCACTGTTATTACTGTTATAATCCACTGGGTTACCAGTTATAGTGTTGTCAATTTCCATGTTTTCAATCTTTTGAAAGAGACGTTTCTGGTTCGACTGAAACATCCTGTTTAGCATATATTGTTCAGTCCTGTCTTGATATCGTCTAATCTTGTGGCTTTTTGCTAATACCCTCTGCTTTAGCTCCTCTAGTACAACTTGAAATCCCTTCTTATTCAGAGAGTATCTCCGTTCTAGCCCTTCTCGGATTGCTGTGCTATTAAGGACGGTGCCTCCTATTGCTAGTGCGCATACTTTCTGCGCACCACGCAACCATCTTGTCTCGCGCGGCTACTCTCGCGATTTCCTCAGAAGATTGTTTCTTTTGATGGTTACCGGCGTATTTTTTGTAAGCTCTTGATTTAGCAGATAGCTTTACAGGATTGGCAACAGCCTGCCTACACCAAAAACCTGTAAATGAAAGCGTTATTGTGGTGTGTTTTATGAAATTACGCTGAATCACGGAAAACAAGAGAAGTGAAGTCGCAAACAATATAAGCTTATTCAAAACATATCGCTGTATAAAGTGATTCAAGGGAATCGCTTAAAAAAGTTATGTGCTACACATAACGGTTTAATACACAACAAATCCGTTTATTGCTGTTTCAACAATAATGAAAAGAAAGAGGTTTTCGTCGAACGTATAATATAACACGATGTCTTACCTTCGTAACTGATGAAAAGCTTGAACTTAATTTGCCTGAATAACGGACTGGGAAAATCAGAAACAAGGAATCACGAATACTGGTTCTCAAACTGCGTAGTTTTTATGCATTTCAAAGCTCCTTCCAGACAAATACTACAACCACAAGAAACATTGAACTGCGAAAGTAATTGACAAAACTACAAAAGGTGATCTTACATAAGCTTACGTGTTTGTCTATTTCCATTTCGCCAGAGCCCAAATGTGCAAGTTATACTTGAAAAAACTTTGAAATTTACGCAAAATGCACATCTCAAAACGTCTTTGAATTTCCTCTGAGCATTCAAAGCCATCTTCATTGAGAAAAATGTCCTCTAATTCACGAAGAATCAAGAAAACCTTTTGTTCCAGGATGTGTCGCCACACCGGATATCCCAGCATGCCCAAGGAAAAGAGATGCAAATATTTCACTTACTAGGGAGGGGGTAGAGCAAAAATTGTCTGAGGCCCCAAAACAGTGCCTTAAAAGTAGAAAATAACCAATATAGCTCTAAAAACGCGTGGTGACCCCCACTTTTTACTTCACAAAACGAAAGTGGTAAGCCTACTCAACACATGGTTTTTTTTTCATAGTTCGCAAAATATATTTAGCCTGTTTTTTGCTCAACTAGAAGAGGGCAGTCAGGGCCAAAAATGGCTCCAGTGCAATAATAAATACGACATAAAAAGTAGTTTTTATATTACCAGTTGTTATATGTTTCAAAGCTTGTGGTTTGTTGTTGCCTTGGTGTATGTAAACGGGAATTCTAAGGAAATGTTCAGAGAAATATTTCTTCTTTTCTTTTTTTCGAAAAAAATACTAAGTCTCTATTTTTCCAAGCTTTGGATTTAATTATCTCTGAAAAATGCGTGGTTCCCCCCACCCCCAATTTCAATTTTCAATGGCCCTTACAAACATCTACATTTTTGTATAGTGATTATCGGTGAAAAAATATCTTCGTATTAGGAGGCACCGTCCTTAAGCTCACCAGATTTCATCCTTTCTAGCCTAGCGTATCTGTTATCCCAGTTGTAACTGGGGCACTTAAGCTTGGGGCAGTGACCAAAAACTTGAAGATGTGGGTTACTATAAGATCACGGATCGAAGTTGCACCCTTGTCTACATTAAAAGCTAAGTTTTACGAGTCCCCAACGGCAAATCAGACGGTGTGTCCAACTCCACCAATATACCATTTTGCTAATGATCATTTTCTGGTGAATTGTGATAGATCCAGTCCTTTGTGGGGGCAAACGGCCATTTTAGGACGTAATTTGAAATTGTAATTTTCACGGTTTGCCCGCACAAGGGACTGGATCTACCCACAATTCACCAGGAACTGATCATTAGCAAAGTTGTGTATTTCAGGCTTTCCTTCCTTTTTTCACGTTTGAACAATTTTATCCTACATTGTTATTTTTAAGCAGAATAGTGTCCTTGGGTTCATTATTCTTATTTTCATTATGTTTTGTGGTTTAGAATCATAGCCAAAAGTAAAATTATCAATTATAGGCCACATGCGAACTTAGGACTGCTAAAAGCTGGTGTTTCGAGCTTATGGCAGCTCGAAAACCTTTCACCAGCCACATTCTTACCTGACGTCTCAGATTGAGTCCTAAATTCTGGTTGATACAATTGATAGGTACTGACCATTAAATTTGTCCGGATAAAGCGTGGCGTAATCTTGATGTGCTAAAAGGTTGATTCGGGCGGTTGTGATTACCAGCGTGTCCCAAAAGTGAAATGTTTAGTTGGCAAAACTAATGAATAGGCAAGATTTATAACTTGGAATCGCTTTAGAAGAATCAAGCTGTGAGTAGTTTAAATGTTAATTACAGTATATGCACCTTGTGTAAACTCTGGTCTTGTGCTTGTATATTGCCGGCTGACCAGAGCTTTCACGGAACTTACATTAAACTAGGCTCCCCGTACAGAGGTATAAAATCCCATTTTCTAGGTCCAATTCAGTGCCCCAGATCCCATCATTCAGCGTACTTTTTACCCCAAATCTCTTGATGGAAACTGCTATCAATGGTAGTGTTGAAAAGCACGGAGTTTAGGAGTCTTGCGTTTCATTCCTTCCACGCCCCACACTGTTTTGTTAGGTTTTTTTAGACTATTGTTTGATCATGAATTAGATGGCGGCTTTCCTTTGAGGTTAATGTTTTTACAAGTTTAGACCACAGAAGACAGCCCTTACCTTTCAAGCGTACGTATCTTAAAGTTGGAGCAGTTTAATGTCTAATTTGAGTACCGGCTTTCATGCGTCTACAGATCTTCAATGAGACTGTGAATGAAACCCTAAGTGTGACCATACCTCAAGCTAAAGCCACTGAGCAGTACTTTCCTGATTTGTTGTTGGTTATGCTGCACAAGATAGTTTTAATTTTAGCGTCTGTGTTTGAAATCCTTGCCGCCTAGAAGTTATAATTTAATGATATGCTTTAGCGCAGTACTTTAGTAAAAGTCTGTGGCGCTAATTCTTCTCAGCATTTTGCACATTTTTGCCTCAAATTTTAGGCCCTATAGAAAATAATGATTTTGTTACTTAGTCACAATATGACACACGGCCCGCTTTATTATTCCTCTATAGAAAACGTCTAAGATGATTGCTTGTAAAAGGATTAGAGTCATCAGCATTAAACAGCACTATCAGTAATCAAGAGCATGTAAATTAATAACTCAAAAATTGCGTCCTATGTTCCCAAGTCGTTCTATAAGGCCTTCAAAAGCCACATCTAATGTGCAAGCGAAAACAACCTGCATGTTCCCTTCTGGTTCGTTAGGTGAAAATTCAGCCATCGGAAATTTCAAGGAGTCAATCAGTGTACACTTACTATCCGAATTTCCGTGTTGCTGCCAGCTTAAATCGTCTGGCTGGCTTTTTAACGTGTTTCAATCGGCTGTAGAAACCCCTCCGAAAACTAGGGAGTTTCGAACTGTGGGTGGCCTGTGCAAAGGTTATAGGTGGTATTTCATGCAAAATTTCGACGAATTTCATTCGTGATCGCTCTCATAAAGTTTAGTTAATGTGAAATTTTGTCCCATCTCCAGTTAATGCGTGTAATACATTTTAGAGTCAATCATCACGAGAAAAAAGGGAATCCCAAAAAAGGATCTATAAAATACACCACCCAGGAAACATTGAACGAGTTCAGTGGGAAACTATAGATCGCAGTTTCCGAAATTATTCCAAATTTCGGAAATTTAGAAACACTGCAAGACTTTTTCAAAGCTGTTGAGGCTTTGTTGATAGTTTGGAGGTCAACTCAACCCATGTCAAAATTAAATTCATCTCTGGGGGCCGCGGGGACTATTGTATCATTTGCTGAGGAGTAAAATCAGATATTATATTGTCTAAATGCTATGAGGTTTTCATGCGATAGGCGATTTGATTTAACAGCAGGGTGCCAACAGGGATCAATGCTAAGAAAACAAATGAGTATGTTCCACAAGCCGACAAACTTTGAATTATATTTCTCAGGTATTTTTTTTTTCTTTTTTTGCTAATTGAACGAGATACAGAACTAGAAATTTGTACACACCGGAGAAACTCGCTTCGCAGTTAATTTAGTTTAATCTTCGTATGTTAAACAAGAGAAAATCTGTTTTTCCTTGGGTAGAAATGGCTTAAAAGCTCAACTATGGACTTAACCTTGGTAACGGTATGATATTTCACAAACATGCAGGCTCTTATGGTAAAATTGAAGTACTTACATGAGCCTAATATCTGCTGAATTGGTTAAGAGAAAATAAAATTTAAAAGGAATGGCTTTCTCGTTGACGAAAAACAAACAAACTAATAAAACCCCAACTTTTCTTTATTCCACGGTTAAGGACTAAAAATTAATACAAGCAATTAATTTGCAGAGTTTAAAGTCAACTTAAATTCAAAGCATTGAAATTTGACATGCTGCATGAAATTTATTAAAAAATAATTCAGTCGAGAACTAATTGTAAAGAAGAAGAAGAAGAAGAAGAAGAAGCAATATAATTTGTTCTCACTCTCTAATTTTGTCGTGATCTCTTGTTTTTTAGGCAAGCTGAAATTGTCATTTTGGTTTCGAAATCAGTCTATTGACACATGCGAATGTCGATCCTATATGCTGAATAAAAAATCAAAGAAAGTATACCACCATTCAGTGAACAGAGATATCAAGGAATTCTACTGCAAACAACACATGAACAGTTTAGATTTTGAAAAGGGCTTGGAATGAGAATGAACGAAGTGAAACGACAAGAAAGGCGGTGATCTGAAAGTGGAGGCCGGAGGAAGAAAAATGCGGATGTGAAAATGCCAATGAACCGTCTGTGGATATCAAATTGGAAGAGAATTGATTCTATGTTTCTTCCATTTGACTTAGCAAAATTTAGTTCTCAATTGCTATTAGATCGGCTTTATATTTTCTCTCCATATATTCCTATATACTATATTTTGTTTGGGACGTCGTTATGCTGTCAAAATAAAAATTAAGGTAACAGTTGACAAAAGAATATTCCTACCCATGAAAATATTTTGGAAAATAACAACTTGGCCATAGATAAGGTCCTGAGCGTACAATGCTTACTCTGACCGTAAAATCGATAAAACGGCTGATCTGTGAACTATGGTGTTGTGTACACGAGGTTTAGCTTCCAACTAAATTGCAAGGAACGTTTGAAGCGAACCACCCCGACTTGCTTTCCCGCCTATTTTCATACCCTTATCCAGTTTCTCCTTCTCATTTTCAGTCGGCCCAACGTTTTGATCTCGCCTTTCGGAGCCTTATTGAGGAATTAACGGACTATGCGATGGGTTAATCAAAGTATTGAATGGGTTATTAACCGAGAAGTCAGAAATGGGCACTTGTTACATGATGGATTAAACTTACTGCTTGCCTTGGCTTATGCTATCAGCTTATGTTTTAAAAGACTCTCGCAGTCGCTTGTAATGGTCTGGCAGTTGTGGTAGCTCATGATACGAAAACATATTATTTATTCCTCTTGAAAATAAATTATGCTTTTTTTCTTATTGAGTTATAAATAACTTTTTTGATAATTGATTTTGACAATATTTTACGTGCAATGATATGTAAAAATTGCTAAATTTGCTTAAGAAGCTAAAAATAATTGTAGGCTTGAAGTCGTCTCCAGGCGAAAAACACCCAATTGAATTTAATATGACAAAATATCGTCTATGTCTGGATGGGAATCCATAATGGTTGTATTATATCCATGATATGAATCTAACTAAATCCCAGTACATGCAAAACTGTTCTTTAAGCGATATTAAGAAGGTAATTGTATCGAAGATGATTTTACCCAAAACATTTAAAATATACTTTAGGACAATTGCTTTGCAAAGTGGACGTTGCATGGAAGATTTCTGGTCCTTTCGTCTTATTATTTCCCCCTCTTGAAGTCAGTGCGTGGAAGATGCTTGGTTTATATGATAGCTAAACGTCAAAGCCAAGGGAGTTTGGCGGTTAAAACCGTTCTTTGTTAACACATGAAAAGTATTCCTGTTCATTGACTGACGCTTTATATATTTTGTTATCAATTTAACGCTTGTTTAAGCTTTTAATTGCCTTGCAGAATTTATGACGCTTCTCGTGTACATCAAACCACCGTTAGCGTTCTCTCTTATAGGGTAGCACTCTTATGTAGCCCGATGCATTTTTTCTCTTCCAGCTAATACTTCAGGCATTTCGGATGTATATTCATAAATTAAAAACCCGTGTCTTTTACTTTTCCATCGGTTTAAGGAGAGTCGTCAACTAAAATGTCCACTCAATATTTGCGGTAATTGCAATGTAAAAGGAAAAAGCAGCCGTAGCAAGAAAGAACTCGAAAAATTACGTTGAATTATTTCACACAATTGTACACAAGAAGAACTCGATTAAATCCAAGCTGCATTTTTAACGCCACTTTATAATGGTTCCGCTTAGGCCAAACAACACTTTCGTAGATGAGGAAGAAGAATCGAAACAGTGCACTTGATTAAAAAAAAATTACTTGATTTTCAGCTCCAGTCAGCCGGATAGAAAAATAAAACGATCCCGCCAAAAAGAAAAGAAGACATAAAACAAATTACACTCTTTCAATAACTCACCAGCCTCCGTGTTAACACCAAGCGTTCTCGTACTGTAGTGGGCCCAATCGAGTTATTGCGCTTCTATGTCAACGAAAAAATATAAATTGCGCCTTGTGTTCTTACAGACAATGCTCTAGGTTTTACATGGCAACCAGACCGATCCAAAGAGAACTTTTTCAATAACGTGATGCTAATGACGCCTACATAGGGATCTTTCGATGGTTCAAATTATGACTGAATTGTGATTCGAGCTGTGGGTTAAAACAATATTTATAAATTTTGGGAGTCTCACAGTTGTCAATGTTGCCCAACGAGAACATTTTGCAAAATATATAGGTTAATTGTTGACCATTTGCCAAAGTATTTTAAATGTAAGACGATTTTTTGGTAGTTCCGGTGCCGGGAAAACGTCACGAAACTACTAAAAAGGAACGCCCGTTCTTCCATTTGTTTGTTCAAAACCAAAATTCATGTTACATTAGTTCATTCATTTATTCAGTTCAAGGCCTACTATATGCTAGTTCCAGACTCTCTGAATTGTAAAACTGATTTCAAACGGTAAACTGAGTTTCTCAGATGGCCTGAACTTAATTCGATTCTCTAAGCAAATGTGTGAAACCAGAGCCGTGTCCGCCATGCTCAGTACCAGTTCACTTTTTTGTAGTAATGTCGGTGCGGTCAGAGGAATAGTTTCAGCAATGTTATTCAGGGTTATTGCAGAGAATTTAGAAAAGCGAATAGTGCAAGTTTCTCAATCGTCTCAAATCAATGTCGTTTGGTAGTGCGTGGGTAACGCGAAACTGATGATGCAAAAATAAAACGAGCAAAGGTATAATTCTGATAACGCAAGGGTAACGTCAATACTTAGTAACAAGAACAAATAAACGGAAGTGTAGTAGTAGTAGTAATTAATAATAATAGTAGTAGTAGTAGTCGCGCGTCGTCGTATTCGTAGTCGTATTTATCAATGTGGTCAAATACACTTAGCTCATTATAAAACTAATTGTAAATATCACTAGTTTCCTGGTATTGCCACAAAATGCCAAAAAAAAATAAAACAAAAATATAAGAAAGTCGGTGAAATATGTACGATAAAAACTATGTACAGGTAATATCTTTTTACTTTCTCTGGCAGTGATGTTATTAGCGCGTCTGTATTTTAATTTCAAACTACTCTAAGCCAATCAAAACGCGAGGTTTACACGATCCATTGTATAACAAATTGCTACCTAAGAGAAATCTCACGTTACCTAACTTGTCGGTGTAGTGAAAGGTTGACCGTCGCGATCGTCTTATTTTGAGCCTCTTTCTATTTCCCTTAATAACCACAAAATGCGTGGTCCCTTGACTAAGAGATTCCAAATTTGGAAAAAAAAATCGGTTTAATCAGTTGACAAATGACGCTCAGAAGTGTGTAAAGCAATGTTCATAGGATTGGTAAAATTTCGTGACAAGCAGGAAAATTGTTTCTTTTTTAACTGACACGGCCATACGGACGAACTTGATCGGTTAGGCAGATTCAGTACATTGTCAGCTTCAGTCCTGACTGGAACGGTTTTTCTGTTCTTTTGAGCACTTTGAGAAGTAAGAATAAAATATGTGTATTTTCCGACAATTGGCTGATGAGTGAGAATAAGATCTGTTGTTGCAATAGTCAGCTCAGTCATTCATATGACCATGCAGACACTCCATGATATCACGAGCATGCAAAATTTTTATCATCGAGAACTTATACGCCGGGTACATGACTTTATATATGGGTTGATTAGTATACACTCCAGAGAGATTTCGAATAGAATTATTTTCAATAAGGATCCATGGTTATTTTACCTTGTTTTGTTTTTGTATTTGGTTCGTTTCCTTCCGCTTGAGTCAAAACGAATTTAATGCATGGATTATGCCTTCCATCTCTAACCTTAAATCTACTCCAGAAGCGAGTCGAATGACACGCTGGCGCAAGGACTGAATAGTCACGTGATCCAATAACACTGAATGGGGGTTCCTTCAATTACAATAATCTCCTCCCCGAGACACAAGACCACTGTTATTTACAAATCACGCAGAGTTAAGGCATAAAAATCCTATTTGCGTGCAAATATTTTCTTTGTTCTCTTCATACTTTTATCTTCGCGTTCTCCTTGTTAGTTGAGCACTTTGTGAGAAGAGAAGAAGATCTCAGTGGCGGTCTGGCGGTTTGAGCCTATTTTGAGTGTCGGTTCGCGGGAACATGTGTATGTTTTTAGGCGGTTTACGGTCAAGAAATTACCGTGAGGTTGCCGGAAATCATAACTTTAGTTCGCGGTTTTCGGTTTGCTCGAGTTTGGTGGCGGTCATTCAAAAAGAGTTAATAGGCTCAGAAGATAGTCAGAAGACTGAACAGTCGCTTTATTTTCCTTCAAGACTGGTTTCTCTTCTCCCCAAGCTAGCGGGAGTTTGCCGCAGTTTCCGGTTTTCTCCCCTGCGTTGTGGGGAGGTAATTTGACCCAAGGCCAGGCTTCAAAGTAACCAGACAGAGCACGTGGAAAGATGGCGACCGAGTTGGCGGCCGATAATATGGTCGATATAATAAAATGCGTTGCCCTTTTTATAAGCTTGAGGCAGCGCCAAAAGATTTTATCCGAAAGGAAAAATTTAGAATGAAGCTGCCTCGTCCCATACAAAAATTGCAGCCGCTAAAAGAGCTACCAGCCTCTAACCCAGGCTCTCTCTCTTTTCCTCCCCTGCCGTCGAGAGAGAGATCCTGGTTGGACCTGATAACGTGACCAGTGAGAACAACAACACCGCAGAGAGGGTGGCTCGTTAATTGTCACAGTAAAAGTTTCTTGACTTTGCCACCGCTCTCTGCCATCAAATTTTTTTACCACCCAGATTTTGGATGGTTACGTGATCTGAACGAGGGTTTCCTCAAATGTTTACAGCCATCTACATTGGCCCAAAAGGACACAGAAGATCAAGAAATATATTTTTCAGTTCTCTTTTAACCCGTTTAACCCTTTCTGTTCAGCTGTGTTACGGTGAACTGTTCTGACCTGGCTTCATTAACTATGGCTTTTCTGGTTATCGGTTTAATGCAAGCTGAAATTTTCCGCTGGTTGTTTTGATCGTAAGCCGTAGACAGCGTTTTACAGGTAAGTGAATGGAATAAGAAATAAGAAGTTCCTCTGTTATAATTTAGAGGTATTCAGGAACAGAAATACGATTATTGTGCTAACATATCGTAAAGAATTTGTTAACCACATTTAAAAGATTGGTTACGGTGATAATCGCTCTGCTATAAGCGCGGTTTCGGTCTTTAGAAGAAAACAAAGGCGGTTTGTGGTCTGGCAAGAACAAAATATGGCGGTTTGCGGAATGCACGGACCCCTATAATAGACCCTCATCTCAGTTCTCCCATGATTTAAATGCGAACATAACGACGTCGTAAAAGACGCATTAACAACTGTTTCAAGTTCCTGTTATGTGGGTCCAGGACCTCTCTTGCTGTGCATTGAAAAGCTGTTCTCGGGAAAATAAATGCGATTTTTATGTTTATTTGCTTGAGTTTCTTTGCAGTTATTAGTGTTTGGCCGACATAATTACCGCGTTCGGTAAACATTTCAAATCATTCCTTTATTCACTTCCAATGGCCTCACTGTCTGTCCTGTCTGTCTTGAAGTCAATTTTATCCACTCATTTTCTATAATATGAAGCTCACTGAACCTGTCCTTAAACCTTATTAATAAGTACTCGTGATTAAAAAAAAAAAAAAAAATCACTCGCACCTATTAATCATGAATTGTGCGACAAGGTCTATTTCGGCAACTTCAGTTACTTGCCTTTTCGTCCAAACGTTCAAATGTGCCACTTTTGGTTGTGCTAACGTGCCGTTGCCATGGAAGTTTAATAGGTACTCCTACGGAGTACAATTTGGGATTAACTGCACTGCTCTCGCCCAATCAGAATTGGGGAATTTTAAATCAGGATAAAATGACTTGCCACGCTTTAATTGTTTCAAACGTTTCCTTGGGGATGTTCACATCTTAAGAAATACGCCAGCCATCTCAGAATTGAAAAAAATAACAGGGTGTTTAGAGGCTTTGTCCACTGTATGAAAGGAAACGGTGGCAATATATTTTATAGCGACGAAAGATTTAGCCAGCTATTGGGAAGAAAAAAATCGAAAGGGCAATACCGGTAGGAAAAATTCCAGATACAAGATCGTTGTCATTGTTTTCTTTTTTTTTTTTTTTTCGGCAAACAACGGAAAAAAACTTCAGTTGCAGTCAATAATATTACTTAATATCGGTTCTTTCATTCACTATAATTTGGAGGAAAATATCAACACAGAAACGCAGCAGCTAAGTTGAAGTTTACAGTGATTCATCAGAAGTAGTCCTTAGGTATGGCTCATTTTGTCTAAAGGGATCTTAAGATGTAAACCTAATAAGCTTTTCGTCCATATCGGTCAACTTTCTGAAAAAGAATTACTCACGAGTTATGATAAACAGAAGGCTTAAAATTGTTACCGTCGTCTCAACAGGACCAATTTATTTGCTACGCATTTCCAGGCGCCTTCATGAAAATTTAACCATGCCGTCAGTAAAGACACACAACAACTAAGTGTTTGCGTGATTAGATTTTGTTTTCCTTTTTGTCTTGAAAAAGGGGACAGAAAATCGCGTCTAGTGACGAAATAAAAAATATAAAACCGAAGAGGCAAATAAGTACAAAAAGAAGGCAAGGTTGTCTTAGAATGACAATTTTGATATGTAGTGAAACGCCCGAATTGCTAGTCAAAATCAGATTTCATGAATTGCAATCAGATCAGATAGCTTTTGGGATTGCTTGACAGGCTGAATTGTTTTATGGGATCAGATCACAAACATGGGAGCATTTGGCACTAAAACAAGAATCGGAGGCTGACTTCCCAAAGAGATATTCGGGCGAAACCTTCAATACTATGAATTCTCTGACCATTATTGCGCAGAAGTCATCATGAGCACAGCTTTGTTTCCTACCATTTCCTCACAGGGACAAACCAATAAACCAGGCGAAATAATTTGTGCCGATGCCGTCAGAAACTGACTGCTCTTTGATATGTTCGTTTCTCACTATTTTTCAGCTTGCATGGGTGCGTTCTTAGCATGACATTTTAAAAATCTCAGCCTCAACGTTCTTATAGAAAAGGTTCTTACAAAGAAAAAATGTATGGACTTCCACAGAGGAAGAGGAGAGGGAGGAGGAGCAGAGGATGACATATGATGAAGAAGAAAATAATGGCAAAGCCTACCTCTACAGGATGGAGGAATGTTCCTCAGTAAAGCCGCCCCACGAACTAAGTGCAAAATCGTAAATTCAACCCAAATGTCACTCTAGAATCAGAATATTATTTAATTCATTTCTATGTACCAAATGCCTAAAATCCAGGAAAATATAGATACTTTTTATACCCGAATTGTGTCAAAAAATACCACATACCCAAAACCCCTGGCCAGGCCTGATGAGTTAGCAAAGTAGTGACAGATCAAGGGAGGCATCTCAATGCATTTGTCTCTTAGTTTATTTCCAAAACTAATGATGGGGAGAGGGGAAGCAGGGGGTTGCAATATCCCTTTAAAAGGTGCTGATGAGCCTGTTGAACTCCTGCCATAACACATAGGAGGGGCCAGAACACACAGGGGCACCTGCACCAGTGATAATTGTTTGCAGGAATCATGTAAGGTACATATGAGAGCAAACTTGAACACAAGTCCTGATGAAATATCTGTGACAAGTCGTTTTCGGTAATTGGTTCTTGTGGAGACCCCACAAACAAGATTCTAGTTTCCGCACAGTTTATTTTTGACAAGATATTATGTCGCCAGTTTGCTACAAAAACAAGTACCCATAAAATACTAACAATTCAACTCAAAATATTTCAGCTTACAACTTAATTTTTAATAAGCTTAACAAATATAACAAATGAAATAAACAAAGAAATTTAAGCCTAGTAACAACGATTGAAATACTCACTATTAACTAAAACTTAAATAAAAGCAAAATATTATTAGGGTTCAACCAACCTTTATCTGTTATTTTGCCAAACAAAATTCCAAATCTTTGATGGATATATCCTAACCAAATGCACGAGCGAGATGAACAATAATGCTCCTTATTATAAAAACACCAGTGAAATACCAAGTGAGCTTTCCCGCGAAAACTTCATATCTTCACACGTGAAGATAACATGTTATCTTCACATGTGAAGAGATCACCAGTGGGAGTGGGAGCAGTCAGGAAAATTGAACCATGAACATGTGAACAGTGAGTTGAACGGTAAATCAGTTACAAAATGAATTTGAGAAACCTTTACGCTTTCTTTTGTTTCTAATATTTGTAATTACATCTTATAAAGTACTTTGTTTTTGCTCTTTTGGCTTTGAACGATTTTCTCGCGCTTTGTCTTTATTACATTAGACGAGAGTAACTGTTAGTTTTTGACGTCTAGAAGTGGTCAAAAATATTGTTGTTTACAACTGGCTTTCCTCGGAATCTAGAATTCTAGGGGCCATCATTTTAGACTTTATCAAATGAATTTGGTTTTCGTCCATGTACTTCTTCCATGTTTAGTAACGACACGTTCTACTTTAAGACCATTGAAAATATTAAAGTAAAATGGTTTGGTATTTCACTGGTGTTTATATAATAAACAGAATATATTACATGCCCGCTTATGGATATGAATTTTATCTTCTCGTGGTCAACTCGATATCTCACTCGTTCGCTGCGCTCACTCGTGAGATATCGAGTTGACCACTCGAAGATAAAATTCATATCCACGCGCGGGCATGTAATATACTCTATATCCATTCCACAACTCCGTGGAACGGATGTTACTAATATCAGGAACCGGGAACGGGGAACGGGGAACGGGGAACCGGGAACGGGAGTCTGGGAACCATTGTGCAGCGGTAATACGCCATTGTGCAGCGGTAATGCGCTAAAATTCAAAATCGTGGAAGAAGGAAACAAAAATGGTCTGGGAACCAGTTTTGAGCGCATGTCTGCGCATGTGCAAAGGTTGTGGAGGTCCTGGGCTCTAGCGTTGTACAGTTTTTAAACTGTTAACGCCGTTTCCACGTATTAAAGGCCGACATTATTACCACAGGTAGATCTTTTCATGGGTTATTTTATTGCCGTTCCTACCTTTGTAGTTTTTTCCTACTTTTTGCTAGAACCATCCGAAGCTCGTACGTGGCGTAATTGAAGTAGATTTGGGTCTCAAAGTATGGCACAGTCAAATGCCATTGATCGTAAAGATTTTGGCCACATTTTAGGCTTTGGCTGATTTCAACAATACAGGGTTATGTTAACCTTCTTATCTCGACGTGATTTTCTACCTGTTCAATTTCCGTTCCCTTTTATGTTGTTAGCCCAGAAAGTTTTCTTATTTATGGGAAACGCAGGAGTGTTGTGCAGTGTTGTTGCCCAGCTCAAGTGTATCATCACTGTATCATCAACACTTTGATCATATTTAAGTGCTACACACATATTTTCGCCATCTATTACTACGTAAATTTTAATTTTGGTACCTTTTCTTTGCCCACAATGCTGGTAAAATTAACATATTGTAAGTTAGAAAATTACGAATTTTGCAACTTTGAAAAACCCAAGAAACAGTCAGCATGTCTTGATTTGATTGGGTTGACGGTGTATTCTTAACACCAAAGGGCCTGTTTTCCAACATCATTCACTGAAACACCTGTAATAGCCTTCATAGCAAGTGCACTTTTATCAGGTTACAGCCCACGTGTTCAGCAATACCATACCAAACTCCCTACGTCTTAGGAGCCATGAAACCCTGTAATGCTACAAAAGGTGTCACGTCAATATCCTGTCCCAATTACCAAGCAAAACATCTGCCAAAACTTTTCTAAGGTCTCAATAATTATATCAGTACTAAAGAAAACATTAAGTGCTCATGACATACATACATACATACATACATACATACATACATACATACATACATACATACCAATGCTCACTTGCGAGGACCATGTATGTATGCCTGCATTCTGGGGACACCCATTTCCCCGTCACGTAGGAAAATAAGGATATGTGCATTTCAAAGTACTCCTCGCGAACGTTTATCCGGACACATGACATCTTTAAAAATTTCAATCCTTCCCTGTGGGGACAAATACCCATTGTGCTTGTGGGGACATTTTCAAATCTCAGTTTTAACATCAACATTGTGTGGACCCATATATATTTTTATTTTAAAAGATGAGATTGACCACCAGCAAGGTTTGGGCCTTTCATCTACCCTCGCAGACAGGATATTTTGGGCCACGATTTTTCAAACATATTGTTGCTGCTGTTTGTTTGTTAACTGAACCATATTTGCTTACGATACAATTGTAACAATAAGAATAGACCGGTGCGCACATGGCCAGTGTCCGTATAGCGAGGTTGACGATGCATGAGGTTGTGACTCAGGACACAGAAAAGTGTCCGTTGTCCGTATTAACCGGTGTCGTCCGTATTAAGCGGGTTAATTTAAGAGAAAATATATGAGCTTTTCGTTGGGACAAACGGAAGTGTCCATATTAAGCGGGTGTCTGTGGAGCGGGGTTTTCCTGTAGAGAAGACACAATAACTTTCCACAAAAATAACTTTTACATGGCGTGTTTCAAAATTAATACAATCAGTTATGCCTACGCTGACAGTTCATAAACTCAAATCTATTTCTATCTATTGCCTGAGAAAATGATATTCCTTAAGTAATCCTTAACAATTGACTAAGATAAACATTGTTACTTAGTACTGTGCAACTTTTAACATCCAGTTTTTTTCTTGCAAAGTATTTGCTTGAGAATTGATATTACTTATGCAATCCTTAACAATTGACCACTGTCTATTAGCCAACCATTCTTAAATGCAATGTACACACTCAGTTTTTCCTTCCCTAACAATTTTTTTCTTGCAATGTTTTTGCTCGAGAAATGATATTCCTTGCGCAATCCTTAACGACTGACCACTGTCTATTAGCCAAAACCCCAATACTTTGCTCAATGCATTTTACACATTCACTCTTTCCCGGCGAAATCTTCTATTTTATGCAATTTCTGAAATGTTTGAAAATCTCATATTTTTATTCCTTTGTCCAAAGATTATGCTGCTTTGTCCTCTTGCGTGCACTGGCAATACCTGATGATAACAATTGACTAAGATAAACATTCTGTTACTTTGTACTGTGCAACTTTTAACATCCAGTTTTTTCTTGCAAAGTATTTGCTTGAGAAATGATATTATTTATGCAATCCTTACCAATTGACCACGGTCTATAAGCCAACAGTTCCTAAATGCACTGTACACGTTCAGTTGTTCCTTCCCTAACAATTTTTTTCTTGCAATGTTTTTGCTCGAGAAATGATGTTCCTTACGCAATCCTTAACGACTGACCACTGTCTATTAGCCAACACCCCATTACTTTGCTCAATGCATTTTAAACATTCACTCTTTCCCGGCAAAATCTTCTTTTTTATGTAATTTCCGAGATGTTTGAAAATCTCATCCTTTTCTTCCTTTGTCCAAGGATTATGCTGCTTTGTCCTCTTGCGTGCACCAGCAATACCTGATGATAAGAACAGGACAACATTTAAATACTGCTGATTTCGTTTTGTCATAACTATTATAACTTCCTCAAATGTGATTGGTTGTTTAACAGCTTTATTTTTGCCTAATTATTCTGTAGAGTTGTCATCGGATACCTGTAATCGGACAGTTTGCTGTAATCGGACAGTTAAATCTGCCAATCACATTGCACTCACTAATCCAATTAAATTAAGCAATCATAAACATGATCAAGGTATCCACAGCAAGGACAACTTTTTCAAAAGCTGGGAAGTTTCAAAACTGGAGGATTTTTTAAACATTACACAGTGTCTGTACAACAGATATTTTCTGCAATTTCTACTTACTCCCATTTAGGTCAGTAGAATGGTCAAGTGTTAGTGGTGAAACAGCTCACATCAGCTACATCATTTAAGCTTGTGCTCCAAAAGTGCAAGAAAGAGAAATACCGCAATCCAATCTTTTTCGGAAATTGTAATGGTTATGATTAATTGGTAACAGGACTTTGTGTCGTCCAATTCAGGCTGTAATCATACTCGTGATAAACAAATGGGACTCCCGCTTCGCAGTCGTCCGATTTTGTTATTACTCGTATGATTACAGCCCGAATTAGACTCCACTCAGTCCTATTACCATTACAAATTATGTTAATAATGAAAACATTTTTAAACAAATGTTACAGACACGAGATCTAGTTGTAATAATTTCTGTTTTCCACTTTAAAGACGTAACTAGAAAATTAACTTGAACTCCTAGGTTTCTGTGGTGTTAGCAAAATATAGATCTGCTTATCAAGGTAATGGCGCCACAGCCTTATTCATGACACGTCGAAACGAAAAATCAAGCAAGCACAGCACTGTTAGCCAACGTACCGATGTTCTCTTTTGTCATGCCTCTGTTTGCATTTCCAGTCACAGCTGTTGAAAGAATGAAATGCATTACATTGTCCATCATTGAAAATGGCATCAGATAGATATGGCAGATGTATAATTGCTCTCAGCTACATCATGTATGTGCTGAGGAGAACTGCTGATACGTTAAAACGCAACAGGCACCAGACCAAAAGGGCACTGGACACCATATAACAAGCAGAATTCCAACAGTTATTAAAAAAATTGGTGATGGAAATTCAGTTTCCAAAGATGTCCAGCATGCTTCGAACTTTGAAACCGATGTCTCATCAAAGGCATCAAGGTCATAAACTGAAGAGGCACAATTCGTCGTAATATGTTTAGCCCTTATTTTGCCTCTTTATTTCCCCTGATGTGTGACATGCCTGGGACAGATTACCGGCAGGTTGGCCACTCATTTGACTTGCCACTGACAAATTCCATTGCAGGAAATTTTCTTGAAACAACATTGCCTTCGCTAAGGCAGAATTTCTTCTCCAAGAACTGATTCGGCATATGTATCGACCGAGTATAGGTCGATACTTGATTGAGCATCAACCAATATATCGGTGGAGTACTCAGTCGAGTATTGACCGATATATTGGCCCATGCATCGGTCGATATATCGGTTGAGGCCCCCTATAAGATACATGATCCACATAGGATATAAGATACATGATCCACATATTCTTGGGTTTGTTAGGGCTGTAGGAGAGCAAGCTCGAGAACATGGATCTGAACTTGATTCCTTCATGAAGTTGCAGACAAACTTGCTAAGCCAGAGAGACAGATAAGGGCTCAGTGATCATTCTGCCTGATCATAGGCCAAATGTAAAATTACCTTTTTGCCGCCTTTGACCATTCTGTTTTGACATTGATACTCCACTTGACTTGGTAGACTTGACTGACTGTTGGTGCTAAAAGGGTAGAAAACAATGAAAAGAGGTAACAACATTAGATCTCTTTAACTGCGAGACAGTTGATACCAATGAAACATATCTGAAACAGAGTCGTTTAACACTATACACCCAGTTATACCATGATTTTTATCTCAACTAAAACAAAATGAAGGTTAACTTGATGACCTTGTGGTTTAATTATCCTCCATGCTCTAAATAATAATATCACCTCCACTTTCTGATTCTTACAACTGTATTGTTTTTGTCTCTCAAATATACATTAAATGCAACTGTAATTGGTTTTGTAACAAATAAACCGCTGTTGATATTGTTGTAACGTCTACACTGAGTAAAAAGGGCAAAAACAATGAATTTAACAACAACGGAGAAACAATTCCCAACTCACCAGTGCATTTTGCTGCCGATGTAAGCTACGTTGTACAGCAGCACTGGCATCACATTCTCCTGATCCAGGAATAAAATAGAAAGACAGAACAAAATAAACTCATAGACCAATCAGAAGTCCTTTGAAGTGTGAAGTGCAAATTTTTTTGCCTGGTTTTTCATCGATTTTTTTTTAAAGAATTATTTAAAACATGCAAATAGCACCTGTAAAAGAAGCTGAAATGCTCAGGATAAAGTTTTATCAGTAAATCAGAATCAGTTCACAAAAAATCAGCAAAAATGAAAAACTCCAAATATTTACTATTTACCGACGGCCCCTGTTCAACCAACCCTTCAACTGCGAAAAGACAATTTCTTCTAGAGATAATAACTGATCAGGATCTGTGTTTGACTGTTTTGCACACCCCGTAATGATGATGTTAAACAATCCCATCTGCACCAAAACGAGAGCATAACAGAACAAAATTGAATTTACATGAATCCAGTTCCCCAGCCGAATCTGCAGTCTCCCCCAATAAAATTCATAGCTCCGATGAGATTAGGGTTGCTTTCTGACAAGAGCAAATATTATACACTTAAATGGATAACATACATGCCAAGTGTAAAAACAGTAGTCCACGACTTACCTAATCAGAAAAATTTATCTTGAAAATTTTCAATAAAGGAAAATATTAATTAAAGTTATTTTTTAAGTAAGATCAATAACATGTAAACAGTGAATGTTATTAAAAAAACTAGATGTACCACTTTCTTTTCGCACTGATGTTGTACCAGCTGTCCTTGACTTGTCCAATCTTGGCTGTTACAAAAGAAGAATATATAACAATGATATTACCATCAGGCAAATACAGGCCACGATATTCTCCAAAGCAATTCTTTGGAGTAACTGTAGAAACTACTGTATAAACATTAGTTTTAGAAACACAAGACAAGTTCTGTGCATTGTCACGTCAAAATGAAAGGCAAAGCAATGAGGTATCAATAACACCGACACAAAAAATGTCCACTTACGCTTCCTTTTTGCTGTGCACTTGCACTTGGACTGTCTTGCTCTGTACCGATATCACTGTCTTCATCTGATACAGAATCCCTATCATCTAAATAAGCAAGTGGAACAGTGTAAGAAGTGGAACTGCAAAATAAATAAGTTACAAGTAAGCCTACTAGTTGCAAAGTATAACACTAGCAAGCTTTCACTGAGATTTCCTCATTGTAAGGGTGTCCTGTTTACAGAGGTTCCTCAACAGATGCATCAATGAGCAATAATATATCAGTGCCTACCTTCGTCCGGATGAGATAAGCCAACCCTTGACCCTTTGCCTACCAAAGTAATACACTCATTTAACAGGTAGTTCTAACTTTTGTCATCTTTGGACCAAACCATATAAAATATCCATTTGTTGGAAAGCTAACAAGAGGTACTTTTCTGTAGTGATGTTATTTTTTCTAAATATTTTAATATTGTTTCTTGAAGCTTTTGCAGTTTAGTACTTTTGTCCACTTGGTAGCCAAAGGGTTGACATTTTCACTTTTCCCATTTAACACAAGCAGTAGCACAAGCCCCTCTAAATGATCATGCGCTGCCTCCTAGTAGCTGCCAGGGAAACGGTTTATATCTACCTGCAACTGGGTCAATGTCTTTGTCCAGATCAATATCATCTAGGGATTTCCCAGCCCAGTGCTGGGTTTTTCCCTCATCCACTGTTGTAAGAATCTTTCCAACTTTTGCAAGCTCAATGGTTGATTCATGTAATCGGTAGTATTCTCTGTGGACAGTGATGTCATGACCTAAATGACGAGCAAGCCAGTCCAGTTCATTTTCTTGAAGGTCTAAGATTTGTGATACAGTAGCCACATATTTTTGAAGCTTTGTACTTGTCACAGCTTCAGGTTTTTCGAGCTTCAACTCGTCACTTGTAACGACCTTTCTCATACACTCCCATGGTCTTAAATGACCCAAAGAACCATTTCCAGTTGTTGCAAATAGGTAGGGGTTTTCTGGATTGATGCCAACCTCACTTCGCGTTTCCACTAACACATCCATTGCTTGTTTAACTTCCTCTGTTAAAAGAAGTGGCACCTTCCGGCCCCTCTTCCCCTTAATTTCAACCATATCGAGCCTAGAAAGAAAAATCATGTAGACGAATGAAAAATTACCAAACGTGTGCAAGGTGTTTCATATGCAACTTGAGGCCATAATAATAACAAATAACATGAACTCTTGGTAGTTCAAAGACATTGTCAATGTTTTCCTCCTCCTTTCCTCCTTCTTACATGTATAAACACCCTCCACTCCCTGGGAAATAGACAGGCTAAGGAGAATAGTGCATAGGGAAAATAGAAAACTTAAAGGGCATATGTGAAATACTGTACACACATTAACTTTAAAGAATTATCCAAGATTCAGTGAGGCAACTTCATGGACAGTGGTAACTTAATTTTTTTAATTATTGCTACATGCAGATAACAAAGAGAATGGAGATGAATAGAAAGATGGAGAAAAGCACTTCAAGAAATCATGTACTCTAACAAAACAGTCATTAATCTAAATAGAGGATATTACTCAGGCGTGCAGAAATACAAAATTTTGCTTCAAGTGTTGACATATATTTCAAGAGTGAGCTCATTCTATTTATTATATAAACACTAATTGAATACCAAATTGTTGCCTTTCCCTGCCAAAAGTTAGATTTCGTATTTCGCATTAGCGACAATCTGGACAATGCTATCTTCACACTGTGAAGATACAATAATTTTATTTATACAGTGTATCTTCACATGTGAAGACATCATCATGTGTGGAAGCTTGCCCGGTATTTCACTGGTGTTCATATAATAGAGTCATAAAAGAAATAATCATACCTTTTAAGTAAGTGCTGTTCAATGCCATTGAGAGATGCTACAACATCTTGATTTGTGTTTTTCCTCCAGTCAGGACGATTGATGTAAGTCTCCAGATAAAGTTTAGCTGTTTCTCCTCCTCTCCGTTTGTTGAAAAGTATCAATCTGTTGAGCACAAATTCACTCAGGTCTCGCCAGCTTTGTAGAAGTGGTTTGTTTGTGCCTTGCAATTGCTTAGTGAGTGCAATGATCTTTGATGTGATGAACTCCTTTAACTTCTGAAGGTCACTGGTGACAGGTAAGAGATCAGGCTGATTATGTTTCCTATCATTTAGAGTTGTTACAGAGTGATGGCTAACACGGTAATTCCATTCTGCTTCCATTAGTTTCTCAAAGTGTTCAACATCTTCCAGTACTCCTTTGTCTTTCTCCCGGAGTGCTTTCCCACGAACAACAGCAACACACTTCTTCAATGAGTGACCAATGTGCAAAGCCAAGGAGGGTGTTCCAACTTCCTTTTCACCTCTCTTTACATCAAACTTAGCAATCTGCATGACACACTTCACAATAGCATCAAACTTACTGGGACGAAGAAACTGCGACAGGTTGGCACTAACATTGTTTTCTGTCTCCCTAAGTGATATTAGTACACGAGCAAGGTGTCGCATCTTTTGTGAAATGTCGTGAGATCTCTTTGTGCCAGCCTTTTCCACCAGCATGGTTCCAACAGCAGAAATAACTGAATCATTCCGAGCTACAAGAGTTATATCATCTGATCTCATAGAGGCCACAACATCTTGGAACAGTGAGCTCTTACCAGGGCATATTGATGGCAAGATGAGCAATTTACTCTTAGTCTGAAGCCTTTGATACTTCATGTCATCACCTTCATCATCATCCACATGACTACCGGTACTTCTGAAGTTGCAGACTTTAACATGCCTCCACAGGTCTTTTCTCTTCAAAAAGCCCAGACAGTCAGGGCAAGGCAGAAAGTCATCCTGAGAGCATTCCTCTTCCACTCCTGGTCTTCGCATAACGATAAGCTGTCCACTTTTCGACTCCAACACACGTAAGTTGTGATGGAAATTGCCTCGGAGACGTAACTTTTCAAGAGCTTTCTTTCGTTCTTTTGAGCTGCGTGGAAGTGCAATTGCTTTGGCTACCTCTGATTCATCACTGTGTTGACATTCCAAATGGCGAGAAATTTTTGCATATAGCTTCTCACAGAAAAAGCAGGCCTGTCGTTTGTCATAGACTCTAGCATTGCCCTCCTTCTTCTTTACACAGGTTATTACCACTGCAAAAAACCAAGTGACACATTTAACATGAACAGAAATCAATAACAGAGCTCAAATTCATGGCCTATTCAGTGGCCAAGGCAATAACAGATTAAAGTTCCTAAAGCTGCTTTCTTTTTGTTGCAAATAAAGTGTGTGTGTGTGTGTGTGTGTGTGTGTGTGTGTGTGTGTGTGTGTGTGTGTGTGTGTGTGTGTGTGTGTGTGTGTGTGTGTGTGTGTGTGTGTGTGTGTGTGTGTGTGTGTGTGTGTGTGTGTGTGTGTGTGTGTGTGTGTGTGCGGGTTGGGTTGGGGGGGGGGGTAATTTGCATTAAGTTGTTTAGTACCTTAAGAATCAACTTCAATTCACAATATCAATGTTGTGGTTCAGTTTTATTTTCTTTGTTTCAAATTCATTATCATTAAATTACCCAAAACAAAAGAAAATAAAATTTTAACCAAGGATAAAATTAAACCAGAACATCAACAATGTAATTCAAGGAAAGCCTCCTAACATTAATTACGCTTAAAATACATGGTCAATGAGAATCAAACTAAGTTTAAATAATTTTACAATAATTTGAATTTCATTTTGAGCAGACTTCAGGCAGGTTCATTGTGGTATCTTTGTCTCCTGACTTGATTTTTTTTCCCTTGGAATGATTACTCAAAGTAACTTTAATAGAATGATGTTATTTTCCTTTGACTAACCTTACCTTCATCTGCTACCTTTTGATCTTGCACCTCATCACTTCCAGTCTTTGATTCCAACATTAAGGATTTTGTTCTTTGCTTTGTCTCTGTTGATGCAGGTACATGTACTTCCAAACACTTATTCTGGCTAGTTCTGTTATGGAGTTCTTTCAAATCTGAAAGAGTTTGAATTTGGTATATTTCAAGTAAAATAACTTATTACTTCTCTCTTTCCCTCTTACTCATGTATGTTTTTCCCTCGTTATTTTAATACTGATGTTTGCAATTGACCAAATGACTTGTAACTCCATGTATCTATATAACACCAGGAATGTATACTGTACATGTGACCATTTACCCAGAATGCCATGCAGATGTTGTGCAACAGCAGAATGTACAGCCAGATGTACATGTATCATACACAGCCTACAAAAAAACATTTCCATGAATTTTACTCCTTGTAATGACCTGAATTGTTATATCATTTACTGATAGTAACTCCCTTTTATGATCAGCCTTACTCTTGCCTGTTGCTTTTCGATCCTGGCACTTCTTCTTTTTTCTTGAGTTACTGACTTCCTTTAATGCACTTCTATCAGTATCTCCCTCATCCTCATCATCAGTGTCTGATTCCAAAACCAAGGCTTTTCTCCCCCATTTCGTCCCTGTTAATGCATGCAGTTCCTCAGACTCGTCATCACTTGTGCTGTTATAGGGTCGTTTCACATTATCTAATAGAGATTCAAGTAAGTTAATATACAGTACTGGTAAGTGACTAATGACTTTTAGTTGTTAGTGATTCGGTTTATCTATTTACAAGCATAAATTGCCAATAACAATAAAAAAATCGTTAATTGAGCAGATACAGTGAAGGACCTATAAGGATGATGTTCATCCAAAGTAAATGACATTGACATTTCTCATATGTCTGCCTCCCAGGTATTGTGTAGAAAGCTTGCACCAATGAATAAAATGTCTTTCATAATAATAACTTAGTGTCAGGATTTTCCAAAATGAAAAAAAAAATAGGAGGCTCCAACTGAAAAGTAGCCGGAGCATTATTAAGCTCCTCTTGTGACGATAAGAGATGCTATTATAAGAATGGGCATGAAAGTACCTGGGGCAAACGCTTGAACTACAGTAGCTGGTAATTTCCATTGGCACTGAATACTTTTGAAACCACTGAACTAAGTGACCATGCTACAGTATATCCCCAAAAGGACACCTATAGATCTGGAGTCGTAATAAAAAAGGATGTAACTATTGTCTTTAAGGATAACTGGCGAACATATCCACAAAAATGTTGCCTTGATTATTTGCTCCAGTAGAAAATAAAATGTGAAACTATCTTCCATAATGCAAACAAGCCAAGAGGAGTGGAAAACGAATTTGTAACCCATATTATGTATAAATGCAAAATGTATAACTATCTTTATATTTTAGTAATGAAAACAAGTAGAAAATGTACCACGCAAGGTCACACACAAAGAGTGTTACTTCATCCAAGACATTACAGAATAGTTTTAGCCTACAAAAAACAATTCCTACTATAAATTTCACTCTTTGTAAGGAACTGGTTTGTTATATCAGTACAGTAACTTCCCTTTGTGACCAGCCTTACCCTTGCCTTTTGCTTTTCGATCCTGGCACTTCTTTTTTCTTGAGTTACTGGCTTCCTTTAATGCACTTCTATCAGTATCTCTGTCATCCTCATCACCAGTGTCTGATTCCACAACCAAGGCTTTTCTCCTCCATTTCTTCCTTCTTGATGCATGCAGTTTCTCAGACTCTTCATCACTAGAGCTGTTATAGGGTCGTTTTCCATTATCTGGTAGAGTTAATTTCAAGCAAGTTGATACACTGGTAAGTGACTACTGGCTTTTAGTTGTTATTGATACATATTTGCCTTCTTACTCTTCACAGTGTGTTTACAGCTGTAGTTATTGTTTTATATTATCTGACACTTGCCAATTTTAAGTAAGCTGGATTCCAAAGGTAAACTAAATTTACAGTACAATACTGTATTTTTTCCCTGTTATTGATTTGGGTTTTCTCCAGTGCATTTGCAAAATGCTAGGATTGTTTTTATATTGTGGATATAATGAAACAATAGAATCAAAAAATCTCAGCAAAAGAACAGAAACTGTTGATACTCAAAGAGCCAATGATGTCCCCACAAAGTTAACCAGATGTTGTGTCAGAGCACTGTATATCAGGAAGGATTGGGAACATAACAATTACTATCTTACACAAAGTATGCAGGCAAATGGCAATGTCCCCACAATGTTACATAGATATTGTGTCAGTACATCAGGAAGGATTAGGATTAACTATCCTTTATTATATAGCGTGCTGGTCCTCAGTTAAATGGAGTAAAGTGATTGGTTCCTGAGAGGTCCAGATTTTTTCATCTGGACCTTGCACGGCAGATCTGGACTTCGTATGGAGGACAGCTGCCTGACAACAAATAAAGAAGACTGTCATAAAACACGACAGGCATTTGAGAACACGAGAGAATTTTTTTAAAATTTCCCAAGTGTTTTCACATGACTGGAGTGTTTTATGACAGTATAATGCATGGCAAAAGGTTTCTTTATTTGCTTTATAATATAACCACAAGGACATTTCAAACCGAGCAGCGTACAGCATTTCACCGACAAAACTGGCCACACATGTTAACAAAACAAGAAATTAAGCAAGATTACAAAATTTTTCCCCACAAGATGACAAAGACAAAAAGGTACTATTTTTTTTTCATGTATTCAGCTGAAAAAGTTTTGAAATTTTCTTCCAAGTTACTTTAGATACCATCATACATAGCTGAGAGGTCACCATTTAGTGGAGCAAGGTGGCTTTCTTGCAAGCTGTTCGCTGTTTGTAAACAAGTTTCCCAATTTAGTTTAAGCTACACAGCAACAATTGTCGGACAACATGAATGGGATGAAAGAAATTTAAGCCTTTTCAAATTTTTCTCACCTTAAAAGATTCTTGAAATCAACTTTTTAGCTGGCAATCTTACAAAGCTGAGGCATGGCCGTTTGTTGAGCAAACGGCGAGAAATGTGGCTTCCCCAAGACTTGTTCATGTCGTAAATAAGGTCGAGCTTAATTTCCCCTTGGTTAATGATCGTCAAAAACTTGTTATTTCCTCCTTTTGTAAACGTTCTGAGATTTTTTTCCTTCTTGGAATGTCTGAGCAAATTTGTTTTCTTTAGTAGATAGCACAAAGAGGAGCTGCAAACTGCCAGCCCCTCCAGCGACCGTTGAATAGCTTGAACACCGCTCATATCTTGCCCAGATATATTTTGTTAGGCCTTTCCGCAGTCCAATTGGCAAAAATATCGCTTGTCTGTCAATTAATCGATTTCACTCAATTTCAGCTGTCTGTGTTGCTATATTCCTTTGTTTTTGCTACACAGCCAGCCAAACAACTCCATCTCAAAACTATATAACATGTTTTTCTTGTTTTATACTCTGGTTAAACATAACTTTTTAGCCAATCAGAGGGCACATTATATCAGTTATATTTAGAAATAATGCTATTATTTGCAGCAGCATATAATAAATCATTTATTGACCAAGCTTGCTCAGTCCGAATAGGGGGATATTGGTCTTCTTTTCGTGTGTGTTATGGACCAAGCCTGAAGGGCGAGGTCCATAACACACATGAAAAAAAAGAACTTGACCAATATCCCCCTATCCAACCTCGCACTTGGTCAATAACCCATATTTATAATGCTACCAAATGACCATGTCCCCACAATGTTACATAGATATTGTGTCAGTGCACCAGGAAGGATTAGGAACTATCCTTTATGATGCTACCAAATGACCATGTCCCCACAATGTTACATAGATATTGTGTCAGTGCACCAGGAAGGATTAGGAACAACTATCCTTTATGATGCTACCAAATGACCATGTCCCCACAATGTTACATAGATATTGTGTCAGTGCGCCAGGAAGGATTAGGAACAACTATCCTTTATGATGCTACCAAATGACCATGTCCCCACAATGTAACATAGATATTGTGTCAGTGCACCAGGAAGGATTAGGAACAACTATCCTTTATAATGCTACCAAATGACCATGTCCCCACAATGTTACATAGATATTGTGTCAGTGCACCAGGAAGGATTAGGAACAACTATCCTTTATGATGCTACCAAATGACCATGTCCCCACAATGTTACATAGATATTGTGTCAGTGCACCAGGAAGGATTAGGAACAACTATCCTTTATGATGCTACCAAATGACCATGTCCCCACAATGTTACCCAGATTTTATGTAAGTACACCAGGAATTGGGATTGGGTATTGTCTTACATAATGCAACCAAGTGGTCATGTCCCCGATGTAACAGCAGAAAGCTGTAATTAAAGCTGCATCTTTCTTAACACAAACAAGATAGCAAGCCATGTAAACAAACACGTCAAAATTTAATTTTAGTATAACAGCATTACCCAAACTTTGAAACAATACACAGTTAAGAAAACAGATGGTTAGTGTACACATTCCTTGCTTTCACCTTGATGTAGTGTGGCAACTGTCCAGTACGACTAGCCTTACCCTTGACAACCCTTAATTACTACACTGTATATCCACAATAAATTAATAGTTTTATCCTACAAAAAAACAATTCCTACTAATTTCACTCCTTGTAATGACCTGGACAGTGACTGCCCTTTGTGACCAGCCTTACCCTTGCCTGTTGCTTTTCGACCCTGGCACTTTTTCTTTTTGCCTGGGTCACTGGCTTCCTTCCATGCACTTCTATCAGTATCTCCCTTGTCCTTATCACAAGTGTCTGATTCCGTAACCAAGGCTATTTTTCTCCACTTCTTCCCTTTTGATGCAAACAGTTCCTCAGACTCTTCATCACTAGTGCTGCTATAGGGTTGCTTCACATTATCTAATGGAGTTTCAAGTGCATTGATATAAATTATTGGTACAGGTAACTGATATTTTTCCCACTACTGATTTGCTTATAATAATCTTTTTGGCAAATAATGACCAATATTACTTTTTACTGTGCAGACACAATGAATGAACCATAACAACAGCAATTCATTTTCAAGACTTATAATACAATTAAAGGGTAAAGGCAGCCTGTAATAACTACATGGGCTAATTGAGACAGGTGGCCAGGTACCCAAGTCAGAAAAAAATTCATAAGGAAAATGACAGCAGCACAAATGTGCAACCATGCAACAGTATGTAGTAAGTCCCTTTAACATTCCAACTTCATGCATTAGACAAAATCCTTGAATCTCAATGGCCAATGGGAGTGCATTATTTGCCAATACATGGTTCATACAGGTTTGATAACTTATTATTCAAGGACTTTTCCAGGACTTTTCAAGGACTTTTAACAACATTCAAGGAGTCCGTTTATACAGGCACAATCACAATTATACCAAGGCCGCGAAGCGGCCTGCCAGTATAATTTAAATTATATTAACAAACAAGTGAGAAATATATGAGAAAACAACAGGTAGAATCCCACTTATTGTGCTACGAACCACTCTTTAATGCATCTAAAGAGAAAAATAGACTATACCCCCAGAGTAGGAAAAAAGCCAGACATGAAGTAGTACCACAACTCCCTGCGGCCCTACATCGCGCCGCTGACATGTGACACTCCATTCTTTCAACGCTGTGGACGGCTAACACCATCGTTCTTATATTGGCACTGTAGTAGGGCATGGCACCTGCACATAGCTAAATGTGGTGACACTGCTGACAGGGACGGGTGGGTGGGTCCTCATATATTTCTCACTTCGTTTGTTAATATAATTTAAATTATACTGGCAGGCCGCTTCGCGGCCTTGGTATAATTGTGATTATATTACACAAACTCTGTTCGAAATATATGAGAAAACAACAGGTAGAGTTCAACGCAAAAAACAGCGGTGCCAATAGAAGGCAAACAATCAAATACAACTGGTACTATTTTAATGCAACCCAAACAAAGAAACACCAAAGTGACAATGCTTACAAGGAAGCAAGGCAAATGTCAACAATAGCAGGTTACAAATCTTCAGTTCCACAAACACAACAAATGTTGAGCAAACAGCTACAAACAGTGCCAGTGAATAACCGCATGAACAAATGTTGAGCTGTGAACGGGTTTGTAATAAAATCACTGGAAAGTCGAAAGGAGTAGACTAATCAGCCATCCTTAAAATGTCTGATAAGGGAACGTTGGAATTGGCTGCTGCCATAGTTTTAGCCCTGCGCACGGAATGTGCTTTGAAAATATTGGTGTCGACACTAGAGACCGTCAGTAGTGAACATAGCCACCTCCCGATGGAAGGGGCTGTAACCAGCTTACATAGGAGATAAACAACAGATCCACCTTAGAGGAAGATGATCAGTAGAGCCTCTTACAATTAAGGAGCCGAAAGTGTAAACTCTACACCCTCTGGAAGTATGCGGCAGTGACTGAGATCCAGTTTGGTTAGGACCAAGACCCTTTCCGGGTAGGTTAAAGAGAATAGCATTGCAAGCTCAAATGACAATTGCATGAGAGACGGTGACCTGTTACTACCAAACGATGCCAGGTTTTGAGTGACAAAAATTTATGTCCCAAGTTTGGGAGTACCTAGGTTTATGGGACGATCGTTGAACATTCCTTTTAGCAGCTGGATAACTAAGGGTTGTTGACCCACAGGTAGGCCATCCAGCTTGGCATGAGTGGTGGAGATAGCTGAGCATGTAACATTAACTAAGTGGAAGGCTGCTTCCCTATTGAAGTACTCAGTTAGGTATAGTAGGATGTCAGTTAAAGGTGCCAAAAAAGGATCAACCTTTCTTTTATCACACCAACGATTCCAACACACCCAAGCTGATTGATACTTTTTCTGTGTTGAGGGGTGAGATGCTGAAAGGAATATCTTAGTAACGTCTCCAGAAATTCCCATTGCTTGATACTGTCTCCGCAAATGGGAAACATGGCTAGGTGTATCCCTTGGGGGTCTGCTGGGTCATTCAAGAGGTGCCTGGTGGTAGGGATGAGGACTGAATGGTCGACAAGAAGACCACCATGGCTGTGCTTCCCAGATGGGGGTGACTTATATGATGTCTGCTTTGCCCTGAGTTACTTTGTTCAGTACACCTGGTATAAGATTGAAGGAAAGGAAGGCATAACTCTTGAAGGGTGCCCAGTTCATTGTCAGAGCATCCGTGTGCAATACACCAGGTCCCAGACGCCAGTTTGCATACTTAAGGAGATGGGCGAGAACAAAACAGATCGAATTTGCACTCTTCCATAAAGGGAGAGATTATCTGAGGGTTGATTTTCTATTCACTGTTGTCGTTCAACACCCTCGATTCCGTGTCTGTAATGGTGTTTAATTTGCCGGGTACATGTTGGGCCAATATCACTATGTCCCTCTCGAGACACCATCTCCAGAGTTCAAGAGCTAGGGCTGTGAGGCAAGTCGGCCTCGAACCACCCTTACAGTTGACATGACTATTGCTGTAGTGTTGTCTATTCTCACACAGACCACCTTGAGAGGTTCTTTAGAAAAGACTTTGGGGCCAAGAAGGCAGCCTTAAGCTCTGATACGTTTATGTGAGGGTGCTTTCATCTTCTGTCCAACGCCCATTTGTGCGATGCCTTTGGCAAACAGCAAACCATCCTGTCTTGGATGCATTGGTCATTATGAGCAAGGTTGGATCTGGGGGGGTGATTGGGCTGCCATTCACAGAAGTGATGTTCAACAGCCACCATTGGAGTTCTTCCATGGGGTTGTGGTCCAGTGTGAATGTCACATTGAAGTTTTCTTTGGACCTGTGTAAGCATGGACCAATTGGATCTGTATCTGAAATGAAGGGGTGCTTGTCAAACGGCCAGGCGACAGGACTCTAGTGTGCCCAGAAGGCTGGCTAGCTGATGCACAGGTTTAGTTGGAGTTGAAATCGCCCTCTTGCAAATACTCTTTACAACTTTCTCCTTCGGGAGGCTCACTGTTCAAAAAAGAGTAGGGGACGTAGTTCCCGGTGTGGTGGTCTCTCTTTCATCTGATGGTTAAATGCTTGGAGATATTAGCTGCACAAGCTACTCTATAATCCGAGGGTAAATAAAGTAATGTATGTATGATTCTACAGTGGAGTCAATTACAAAACCCAGGAACAATATTATTTGGGTTGGGATTAAACACGACTTTTCCCGATTTACTGTGAAACCTAGGTTTTCCAAGAGAGTGACAGCCATAGCTGTGTTTCTCTGTACCTCCTGGGAAGAAGAACCCAAGGTTAAGTCGTCGAGATACAGAAGCATACGAACTCCCTGTTTGCGTAAGCATGCTGCTACCGGCTTTAAGAGTTTGGTCAAGGCCCTTGGAACGGTATTTAAGCCAAAACAGAGGCCTTGAAAGGCGTAGCATTTGCTTTTCCAGAGGAATTCCAGGAAATTCTGAGAGTCCTTGTGGACTGGAACTGACAGGTATGCGTCTTTCAAATCTATGGTCTTCAGGGAGTCGCCTCTTCGAAAAAGAGACCTCAGGGAAGAGATGTTCTCCATCTGAAATGTGAGTTCTCTGTGAACTTGTACGGAAAACGTAGGTCTATTACCGGCCTGAAGGTTCCACCTCTTTTGGGAACTAGGAACAGGTTTGCAACGTAATCTTGTAACCCAAAACAATACTGAAAATTTTTATGGATTGGGGTTATGTCCCGCCACTTTTCTATGAATTCGTTGATTCTTTTGCCTCGGGCTTGGACACCTGAAAGGAATGCCCATTTTTTTTTTTTTTTTTTTTTTTTGGGTGGGTACTTTGATACTTATTGGAAGTACCTGAGGGCTTGTCCCTGTTGGTAGCAAGCGTTGTCCCAAGGTGAGGGCGCTTAGTCGGTTGTGAATTCAAAGCAGATGCCAAGTTCTTAGCAAGGCCTCAAGATAGGTCTGCTTGCTTTGAAGCAATAGAAGGAAAGTCATCCCCGAAAAGCATGTGCTTAGCGCTGGGAAGAGACTGCTCAGCTAGGCCAATATTATCTTTATTTAAGGCCACAAGAATTTTCTTTCCTCTCAAGGTTGAGAATTGGTAATTTGCTGAGCCTAGCAAACAAGGCAATTGTTCTAAAATAGTTTTGATGTCTTATTTGGGGACATCCTTGTTAGATGTTAATGCATCATGCAAACAACATAGGAGGTTTGTTATGTTCAGCATAGCCCTCTGCACAAAGGTGTCTCGCTCCTGTGTATATTTTCGAGACTTTAATTAGTGGAAGAAGACAAACAGTCCACCGACGGAATGGAGTAATTGACAAGAATATCACTTACTTGATCGTGAGATAACTTCCGATGGAAGTTTTTATTTTATTTCTTTATTGATTTTTTTTTTTGTGTGTGCAAACATGTGGCAAAACCCGCTTTTGGTTCCCAAGAAGGGTGTTGCAATTCTGGATCACAGAGATCACCGCCATTTGGGGGAACGTTTTGTCCCGATACTCTGATTCATCGTCGTTGGAAGGCTCATTAGCCTCACTGTGGGGTTCAAAAACCCCGGTTGGTGGCTCATTTGTCCGAGTTGGTGGCTCATTAGCCTGGGTTGGTGTCTTAAAAGCCGTAACAGAGCCCTCGTGGGTGGACATCAGGTCCTCATCTGAGTATGCCAGCACAAAAAGTGCGTCTGATTCCACGTTCACCTTTGGCGGGAAAGCCATCTGGCTTTGTTGCCAGCAATCTTTGATCGATGAGGTTCGTGGACTTCACGTCGTCTTGAACCTGCTGTAAGGTCTTCAAAATAGTGGACAGATATGCCTGGTCTTCACCAGAAGTCCTTGGGCGTTTAGGAGGGCTTGCAGAATGTAAACGCTCTGAATCAGTTTGACGTGCATCATGTTGTGATCTTGAACAAGACCCAGCTCGATCGTGAGCAACGTCGTTTCGACGTTTTCATGGCGAAAGTCAAACATACACTCCTGAAAGAAAAGGAACTACCTACCCGATAAAAAGCCGACTCGAAAACGAGTCGAAATGGACTGTGGAAGGGCCTAAAAAGTGCAAAATAAGCGGTTACAAAACTCACTTACCTTTCTTGTGTTCGTAGCACAGCAGGAAAGATGGAGTGTCACATGTCAGCGGCGCGATGTAGGGCCGCAGGGAGTTGTGGTACTACTTCATGTCTGGCTTTTTTCCTACCCTGGGGGGTATAGTCTATTTTTCTCTTTAGATGCGTTAAAGAGTGGTTCGTAGCACAATAAGTGGGATTCTACCTGTTGTTTTCTCATATATTTCGAACAGAGTTTGTGTAATATAATTTAAATCTTTTCCACAGTCGCTCCAAAAAAGCAATACCTCAAAGTGCAAATAATGTCTTTCAACCAAATGAAAACAACTATTTCCTTTGCAATCTTTACAATTCGTTTAAGAAGGACCAAAGTTAATACATTTCAAGCTACATTTCCCTCATGGCTTTACCTGTTAAGAGGGGGGCTACAGAAGACAACTGGGAAAAAGTCATTAAAGGCATGGTTGAAAACTTTGAATAAGAAACACTAAATTGTCCTGCTATAAAAACCTTAGCTGTTTTCAAAGAGACTATAAATCCATTTCTCAACTGATATTAATGCAACCTTTTGATGTTAAAATGAGCTTGATTTGCTGTATTCTCAAGTCTTCAAGACCTTTTTCATAAAATTCAAGCACTGCTTCTTCAAATTTAAGGAGTTTTCAAGGAGAAAACCATTTTCAAGGAGTTTTCAAGGACCTGGCAGTTTTTCAAGGAGTATTCCAGGCCTGTGCGAACCATGCAATAATGCCCATTTTGAATGAGTCATGAAATAATCATATGTTACACTTGATTCTCGCAGTTATAAGTGCAATGAGTCTATTGCAACTAAGCCTGAAAAAGAATCAAGCTTGAACAGAGAAGTTGACAATCATAACACTTGCACACACACACAAACACACACAGACAAATCGGTACCCATAGATATAGGGTACAATTGTGTGGACTACTTATACACAGGACAAAGTTATGCAAAAGTACAGAAGAAGTTGAAACGTTGCAGTGACGTTTCTTGATTGCAGATGTTATAGAAACAAGGAAATCAACCAGCAAAAACGATGGATGGCACATAGGTCATATTGATTGTTATTGGCTGAAGGGAATTCATGTCACGTTTACAGACAGGCACACCATTTCAATAGCATAGTTTGGAGCTACTAGTGGCAGTCAACACAACAAAACAATGGTTACAAATCATTTTTGCTTTGGCCTAATGATCGGTTTACTGTATAATATCGTGGGTGACAAATTCCTCCATAATTTATTTCACAAGTGAAATTATACAATTACTATGGCTATGCTTCCTTGATACAATATAAACAAGTAAAAAAAAAAACAGGATTGTAAACATAATTTGTCACCCATGATATTAAAAGGTAACCATGCAAATGGTATAATTGTGAAGTTAGGAAATAATTTCACAAACATACATGAAATTACCAATTTTGATTACCCATAGTTTCAGAGTTCCTCAAGTGCAATTATAAGTAGAGCTGTTTTTTCTGAATATACAGTACCGCCCAAAAGTAAGTTGCCACCCTCGCGCGCGACGCGAATCACGTCGCGCGCTACGCGAATCGCGTCGCGCGCGATGTTGTAGAAACTGTAAGTAGATTGGCTTGAAGCTCTCGCGCGATTTAAGATGCCCATTGTAAAGTAAGAATAGCTGATTTCAATAGTCGATTTCCAGTGTTCGCAAAAGACCGCTAAGAAGAAATGAATATGTGTGATCGATCGATCGCCGGAGAACGGCAGCGCGTGCTAAGCTTCAAAATTTTGTGTCAACACGTTTTTGCGGCGAAACTTGGCTAGGTTGAGATCAACATGATCAACTTAAGAAAACTATATACACAGTATGATGCACATGAACGTGGTTTTCCGTTTTCGGTCTTTCGAAGTGGAGACATACTGCACAGAGGAATTCTACCGCAGTGAGCGCGGCTACTATCTAATTAATTCGCTTCCCTCGAATTCAAGCTTCTTCCTAAACTGAACATCAACCTGCCGATAATTTCGGCTCGTTCGTGACTGATGCTTAACTTTTGTTAAAGCTTTCTATTCATTTGATTCTTGACAACTTTAGTTAGCCGTTTGAAAATCGAAAATGTTTACACACTTGGGATGTTTCTCTTCGTATGCATAGTTTCGACGGAGCGAAGCACGTAAAATTGTTTTGCGAGTGTCTTTATCGAGGGTACTCTAAGTTTAATGCAGATTATTACCAAACGCAAATAGGTATATGGTAATATTCGTTTATGTACCTCAAAAAGCTCAAAACAGAGTTGGCACAGCGATTTAGGGGTAAACGAGCTGGGAGATAAGCTGTTCGTTCTTTTCGATTGATCGATAGACCGCACGTGCGACGCTTCCTTCAGCAACTCTTTACGCGGACAAACTCTACTGTAGCGCAACTTTACAAAGATATGCCCAGGAAGATGTTTTTAGGCCTTTCGAAGTAGAAAACATACGATTGAGTGCCGGCGTGTTGAATAACAAACTTCGCCTTGCCAGATCTACATGATAAGATCGAGCCGTGAGATAAGCTTATTGTTCTCTTCATCGATCAATCAACCAAAGTAAGCTCAGCACGTGCAAGGCTTCCGAACTACCGTCCTCTTCAGCAAATCTTTTTACGCGGACACACTCTCCTGGAGCACAACCTTACAAAGATGCGCCCAGGAAAATGTTTTTCGGTCTTGCAAACTAGAAAATATACAATTGAGTGCCGGCGTGTCGAATAAACATTTCACATACGCTTCTGAAGTCTTAATTAACGACTCAAACTTCATCAGCCAGATGAACTTCCAATTTCTACATGATGAGATTAATCGTTCAAAAAGAAGGAAATGAAATAAAGTCCGTTCTGCTTCGGGTTTTCCACAGCTTCTCAAGCGAGTAATGATTATTAAACGAGTGTTGTGCCATGTTTACAGAGTGGAAGGTTTCAGGTTACACAGCCAGTAGCTTTTGCGCTTTTATGCAAATTTTAGCCTGCATCGCTTTGTGATCTGAAAGCAAAATACAGCAAACAGTTGCCAATGGCCATTTGCTTGTGGTGAACTAGCACTTAATTTTCCTAACGAATTCAGAAAACACGACCATATATCGTATTGACGACAGAACTGGTAAAAGTTGTCATTTCAGCGCTAGCGGGAGCAAGGAACACCCGAGGAACAGTAACCATTCGCAATCGATCTTCGTCGGTTTGTTTACAAGAGAACTGCGCCATTTCAATTCGTGATGAACTCCATGATGCTGTCTGTATTTGCATAGAAGGGAACGACATGTATTCGATTGAAACAATAGCTGCATTCGTAAAGCGCTACGCGAAATTAATTGATTTCGCGTTGTAAAATCATCCGAAATTTATGCCAAAAATTTTCGCTTCAGTGAGTCTCGCGCTACGCGAATCGCGTCGCGCAGGAAACGCGACGCGACTGGCAACTTACTTTTGGGCGGTACTGTACCCTTTAAAAATAATATCAACGGCATTTTCTACAGTTAATCCAACTGCATATGCTGTTTTAAGGCCTACTGAAGCCACAGAACATTTTGTTTGTAAGGCACAATTGTTGACTTCCTCAATTTACAAACACTGGTGAGATACAAGACAGTGAGACATAACAAATAGCTACAAACATGTATAACAGCTAAACTACAGTGTACCTATAACACAACCCTAATCTTCCCCAAAGCCTAATTTGGACTTGGTGTAATCAATTTAAAGGTTGCTTTTACCTGGCACAAAAAGATCTTGGGTATTTTCATCTGAGCTAGCAGGAACAAAGTCTGTGTCAGTTGCCATTTCATCTGTTACCTCCTGGTTGAAGAAAATAAAGCCAAAAATGAATTTTATTTTGAAAAAGAAAGGAAGCCTGACCACAGTAAAAATGACATGTACATAATACTTATATTACTATTACTTCTAGAAGTAGAAAACAAAGCTTCGATATTTACAGTGTAATGCAGCAGCAGCAAACATGTTCACTAAACATTAAGTACAAAGACAATCGTTTTCTAGTACTTGTTGATTTACATCTGCATTCACTTCAAACACATAACATCATCTGTAACAGAGTCGTACCCATGTAGTTTTGTGGGCATGATTCTTTATTTCCCTTTACCTTCAATAGTAGAGTAAAAAAAATAACTATGCATTCAATTAATAATCTATGTTCCTGCAAGTATTTATTACAGCTTTGCAAATAAACGTCATATCTCACCTCAGCTGGGTGACCATACAATGATGCCAGGGGTATTGGTATCCCTAATGATGCAACAAAGAACATGTACATGTAGATAATACATTTGCAAAGAATTCTAGAGGTGGCCACAGAATGTACTCATGTGTGTGGGCAATTAACTGCATTATGATTTCAGCTATTTGAATAAATATATTAATAATAAATGAATGAATGAATTAATTAATTACAAATACATATTTTCACCCCACTACATTTATGGTTTATAGTGCACTGTAAACCAATGTATATTTTGTGCAGCACATGTTAAGAAAAATATTCCAGCCTCAACACTTTGGCACTGGTCTGAGATGCATGCAGTTCCTTAGATTCTTCAACACTAGTGCTGTTATGGGGTTCTTTCACATTATCTAAAAAACAGAGTTTCAAGTTCATATACTGGTAAGTGAAGAATGACTTTTCATTTAAATTTGTACATATTCGTTTTCTTACTCTTCACCACATGTTTAGTTAGGGAATTGCTTTAGCCAATCGGACACTTGCCAGTTTGAAGTAAGCTGGATTACAGGGGTAGAATACATTTTACAGTACTATGTATTTTCCTCCCCATGTTCTTGATTTGGTTTTTCAGAAATGCATTTGCATTACCTCCCAAGGTTGTCTTCACATTGTTGATATATTAATGTTATACGATAATAAAAATGCCTAAGGAAAAGAACACAAACTGTCAAACTCCAAAGAGCTGACCATGTCCCCACAATGTTACCCAGAGTCTGTGTAAGTACACCAGGGATTGGGATTAGGAATAACTGTTTTACTTGATGAAACCAAGTGACCACGTCCCCATAATGTTACAAAGATTTTGTGTCAGATCCTATCTGCAGTATTTCTTGCTTTCACCTCATTTGCTGTAATGTGGCAACTGTCCAGTGTGACTAGCCATACCCTTGTCAGCCATTAATTAGTATATTCAAATAAAATACTAATTTTAGCCTTTAAAGAGCAATTCCAACTAATTGCACTTCTTGTAAATAAATGACCTGGTTCATTATTTCAGTACATGCAGTAACTGCCCATTGTGGCCAGCCTTACCATTGCCTGTTGCCTTTTCATCCTGGCACCTTTTCTTTCTTCTCGAGTCACCAGCTTCATTTAATGCACTTCTACCATCATCTCTCTCATCGTCATCACTTCTTGATGCATGCAGTTTCTTGGACTCTTCAACACTAGTGCTCTCATGGGGTCCTTTTCCATTATCTATATAATAGAGTTTCAAGTTCATATATACTGGTGAGTGAATAATGACTTTTCATTCTAATTCATACATATTCGTTTTCTTAGTCTTCACCACTTGTTTTAGTTCTGGAATTGTTTTAGGTAACCGGACACTTGCCAGTTTTGAGTAAGCTGGATTACAGGGGTAAAATACCTTTACAGTACTATGTATTTTCCTTCCCATGATATTGATTTGGTTTTTCAAAACTGCATTTGCATTACCTGCCAAGATTGTTTTCATATTGTTGATATAATGAATTGTAATACCAGAATAACAAAGCCTGAGGAATAGAACAGAAACTGTCATAATCCAATGAGCTGACCATGTCCCAAAATGTTACCCAGAGTCTGTGTAAGTACACCAGGGATTGGGATTAGGAATAACTGTTTTACTTGATGAAACCAAGTGACCACTCCCCATAATGTTACATAGATTTTGTGTCATATATTATCTGTAGTATTCCTTGCTTTCACCTCATTTGCTGTAATGTGGCAACTGTCCAGTGTGACTAGCCGTACCTTTGTCAGCCTTTAATTATTATATTCACAATAAGTTATTATTTTTAGCCTTTAAAGAGCAATTCCAACTAATTTCACTTCTAGTAATGACCAGGTTTCTTATGTTGGTACATGCAGTAACTGCCCATTGTGACCAGCCTTCCATTGCCTGTTGCCTTTTGATCCTGGCAGTTTTGTGTTTTCCTTGACTTACTGGCTTCATTTATTGCACTTCTATCAGCATCTCTCTCATCCTCATCACCTCTCGATGCATGCAGTTCCTTAAACTCTTCAACACTAGTGCTGTTATGGGGTTCTTTCACATTATCTAAACAAAAGAGTTTCAAGTTCATATACTGGTAAGTGAAGAATGACTTTTCAATTCTAATTTATACATATTTGTTTTCTTACTCTTCACCACATGTTTAGTTAGGGAATTGTTTTAGGTAACGAGGCACTTGCCAGTTTAAAGTAAGCTGGATTACAGGAGTACAATACATTTACAGCACTATGTATTTTCCTCCCCATGTTCTTGATTTGGTTTTTCAAAAATGCATTTGCATTACCTGCCAAGGTTGTTTTCACATTGTTGATATATTAATAATGTTATACGATAATAAAAATGCCTAAGGAAAAGAACACAAACTGTCAAACTCCAAAGAGCTGACCAAGTCCCCACAATGTTACCCAGAGTCTGTGTAAGTACACCAGGGATTGGGATTAGGAATAACTGTTTTACTTGATGAAACCAAGTGACCACGTCCCCATAATGTTACAAAGATTTTGTGTCAGATCCTATCTGCAGTATTTCTTGCTTTCACCTAATTTGCTCTAATGTAGCAACTGTCCAGTGTGACTAGCCATACCCTTGTCAGCCATTAATTAGTATATTCACAATAAAATACTAATTTTAGCCTTAAAAGAGCAATTCCAACTAATTGCACTTCTTGTAAATAAATGACCTGGTTCATTATTTCAGTACATGCAGTAACTGCCCATTGTGGCCAGCCTTACCATTGCCTGTTGCCTTTTCATCCTGGCACCTTTTCTTTCTTCTCGAGTCACCAGCTTCATTTAATGCACTTCTACCAGCATCTCTCTCATCCTCGTCACTTCTTGATGCATGCAGTTTCTTGGACTCTTCAACACTAGTGCTCTCATGGGGTCTTTTTACATTATCTATATAATAGAGTTTCAAGTTAATATACTGGTGAGTGAATAATGACTTTTCATTCTAATTCATACAAATTCGTTTTCTTAGTCTTCACCACATGTTTAGTTATGGAATTGTTTTCGGTAACTGGACACTAGCCAGTTTTGAGTAAGCTGGATTACAGGGGTACAATACATTTACAGTACTATGTATTTTCCTTTCCATGTTATCGATTTGGTTTTTCAGAAATGCATTTGCATTACCTGCCAAGGTTGTTTTCACATTGTTGATATGTGACCTTCCATGGGAAAACGTACACTAACGCTTAGCCGTTTAAACGGCCCAAGCCGTTCGTTATCCGTTCGTTTGTCGTTTAAACGCCGTGAGAAAGCGTTTGAGGCGTTGATTTTACCGTTTGAACGGCAAGCACTATCCGTTGAGTTAAAATATTCCTCCGTTTAGTTAATATATTCACCCGTTTAACTAGTTCGCATCGATGGAAATCGTTTTCATGTCCGTTTAAACGTCAAGAAAACGTAGCGTTTGAAACCGTTGAAATGCTGGGTCACGATGGTCCATCCAAATCGCTATCCTTGTAGTCGTCCTGCTACGTTAAAATGAATCGAAAGTGAACCGGAACGGTGCTTCAATCGGAAGTTGTGAGATTATTATGCCGGTACAGTGTACCGGTAATCATCGATCGCTTCCAGTCAAGCCAATATTATTTTGCGACGAATGATAATTGTAATAATTAACTCTTAACTGTTAATTATAAAGAAGACATAGTGTCCATATAACGTGCCTGAGGAGAGAGCGCAGTGATTGAAGGCTGCAATCTTCGACACTACAGCGTCAATCGACGTTGGATGATCAATTCGATGGTGTTCGCGAATTAGGAGCATGTTCTGCATGTACGCTATTGCTAGCGTCTTGAAGTCTTGTCATAGTGAGCCTCAATATTCAACCCTTTCAGGCATCTTCTAAGTGAACAACTGCTTATAAAACTATTTATAAATAAAGTCCCGCGCCTGAAAAGGAAACAGCGTTACTGTTGATCGATCTTTGCATTTGGCAAACGTCACATGACGATGTCATGTCACGTTTTGAACAGTCAACCAGGCGCGGGAATTAATAACCATAGGGAATGATCACAGGGTATATTTGCACGAAGGGAACAATAAAAAAAATAGATAAATTGATAAACGTTCGATGGAACACTAAACTCCAAGGAAACATCCAAAGTGAAATACGTGTATAATTTGGATAGAAACGTCGACGAGATGATCTTCACTCTTCGGCCAAAAATAGCACAAAAGATAACATTGAATTAAAAATAGACTTGACAGACAACGCGCGTGAGAACAGAAAATTTGCATACCATAACGAATTACACACATTTGTGTCTCTAGTTTGGAGGAGTTACATTGTAAAATTTATTCCTACGAACGGTCGAAGAAAACCCTGTTTCAACAAAATAAAGTTACGAACGAGCACTATTAAGAGTGAACATTAATCGGTAACGGCCACATGTATTGACACCTACGCGTATCGAATTTCATGTTAAAATTATGCGTGTATGACAAAAACATGCAACGCTCAGATAAACTTTAGAGGTTGGAAAACTCTTTCGAAACTCGCAGGAACCAGAGATATCACTGTAACATGAATAAAACAGTTTTGGATTGAATTCACCGTTTCATTTGCCAGACTTCATGTCACTGGTTGTTTTTGTGCCGCGCAAAAGCCAGAGAGAGAAAGAGAAAAAAAACATCGAGTTCTCTTTAGTGTACATCGAGTTTCGTTCATCAGAAAATGTAGGGCGTTGGAAATGATAAAAGGTTTAGAATATCGGCCAGCCACTTTCTGATATTATGTGGGAATGCATGCCAGGCCGCATGTTCGTAAAGATTACACATCAATCGGCTGTTCGAAATATGATCCACTTCTTTTCGCAAATGCCGTTAAGCGCGCGTGTTTTTGGCAGCAAATTACAAAGCTTTAAAACTAAACGGGCAGAATAATTTCTGTAGAATCGACAGGACAGGGAAGAAGAAACCCTTTTTATTAAAATATGTTCCAGTGAAAAGCGCTTCGTTCTGCATGCCAATCGGTGGACACTTTGTTGACGTCTTTACAAGTGGCAAATATAGTCGGCCGGTATATCAGGTATAATTGTATCGTTCTTTAGCAAAAACTACACAATGCTTGTTGGATTGACGAGAGAAGGCGAGCAAGATGTATTATGCCGGAGCAGAGGTCGGGAGGATATGAAAGTGAGTCAATGAAGTTAATCACAACGCTTTGTTCACCCGCGTTTAGGGTTTGTGCTCGTGCGTTTGTTACTAATCTTTGTTCGTCCGCTTAAGCATTGATTAAGCATTGTAAGTGCGAGAGAAGGCGAAGAAGCCGGAGAAGAGGTCGAGACGATTTGAACTGATTCCATAAAAAATCACAACGCTTTGTTTGCCCGTTCAGCGCTTGCGCTCATCCGCTCGCTATTATGTTCGTCAGTCTTCATGCTTGCCGTTCGTAAAATTTTTATTTTATTCACCCGCGTTTAAAAGCTTATCCTTGCCCGTTCATTTAATTTATTCCCACGTTTAAACGCTTACCCTTTCCCGTTTGTTTAATTTATTCACCCGTTTAAACGGCAATGAAAAGCGTTCAAACGCTGTTCAAAAGCGTTTGTTTGCCGTTCGTTATTCGTTTATTTTGCCCGTTTAAACGGCTAAGCGTTAGTGTACGTTTTCCCATGGAAGGTCACATATATTAATAATGTTATACGATAATAAAAACGCCTAAGGAAAAGAACACAAACTGTCAAACTCCAAAGAGCTGACCATGTCCCCACAATATTACCCAGATTCTGTGTAAGTACACCAGGGATTGGGATTAGGAATAACTGTTATACTTGATGAAACCAAGTGACCACGTCCCCATAATGTTACAAAGATTTGTGTCAGATCCTATCTGTAGTATTTCTTGCTTTCACCTAATTTGCTGTCATGTGGCAACTGTCCAGTGTGACTAGCCATACCCTTGTCAGCGATTAATTAGTATATTCACCAATAAAATACTAATTTTAGCCTTTAAAGAGCAATTCCAACTAATTGCACTTCTTGTAAATAAATGACCTGGTTCATTATTTCAGTACATGCAGTAACTGCCCATTGTGGCCAGCCTTACCATTGCCTGTTGCCTTTTCATCCTGGCACCTTTTCTTTCTTCTCGAGTCACCAGCTTCATTTAATGCACTTCTACCAGCATCTCTCTCATCCTCATCACTTCTTGATGCATGCAGTTTCTTGGACTCTTCAACACTAGTGCTCTCATGGGGTCTTTTACATTATCTATATAATAGAGTTTCAAGTTATATACTGGTGAGTGAATAATGACTTTTCATTCTAATTCATACAAATTCGTTTTCTTAGTCTTCACCACATGTTTAGTTCTGGAATTGTTTTCGGTAACTGGACACTTGCCAGTTTTGAGTAAGCTGGATTACAGGGGTACAATACATTTACAGTACTATGTATTTTCCTTTCCATGATATTGATTTGGTTTTTCAAAATGCATTTGCATTACCTCCAAGATTGTTTTCACATTGTTGATATATTAATAATGTATACGATAATAAAAGCCTAAGGAAAAGAACACAAACTGTCAAACTCCAAAGAGCTGACCATGTCCCCAAAATGTTACCCAGATTCTGTGTAAGTACACCAGGGATTGGGATTAGGAATAACTGTTATACTTGATGAAACCAAGTGACCACGTCCCCATAATGTTACAAGATTTTGTGTCAGATATTATCTGCAGTATTTCCTTGCTTTCACCTCATTTGCTGTAATGTGGCAACTGTCCAGTGTGACTAGCCATACCCTTGTCAGCCATTAATTATTATATTCACAATAAGTTACTAATTTTAGCCTTTAAAGAGCAATTCCAACTAATTGCACTTCTTGTAATAAATGACCTGGTTCATTATTTCAGTACATGCAGTAACTGCCCATTGTGGCCAGCCTTACCATTGCCTGTTGCCTTTTCATCCTGGCACCTTTTCTTTCTTCTCGAGTCACCAGCTTCATTTAATGCACTTCTACCAGCATCTCTCTCATCCTCATCACTTCTTGATGCATGCAGTTTCTTACTCTTCAACACTAGTGCTCTCATGGGGTCGTTTTCCATTATCTATATAATAGAGTTTCAAGTTCATATACTGGTGAGTGAATAATGACTTTTCATTCTAATTCATACATATTCGTTTTCTTAGTCTTCACCACTTGTTTAGTTCTGGAATTGTTTTAGGTAACCGGACACTTGCCAGTTTTGAGTAAGCTGGATTACAGGGGTAAAATACCTTTACAGTACTATGTATTTTCCTTCCATGATATTGATTTGGTTTTTCAAAACTGCATTTGCATTACCTGCCAAGATTGTTTTCATATTGTTGATATAATGAATTGTAATACCAGAATAACAAAGCCTGAGGAATAGAACAGAAACTGTCATAATCCAATGAGCTGACCATGTCCCCAAAATGTTACCCAGAGTCTGTGTAAGTACACCAGGGATTGGGATTAGGAATAACTGTTTTACTTGATGAAACCAAGTGACCACTCCCCATAATGTTACATAGATTTTGTGTCATATATTATCTGTAGTATTCCTTGCTTTCACCTCATTTGCTGTAATGTGGCAACTGTCCAGTGTGACTAGCCGTACCTTTGTCAGCCTTTAATTATTATATTCACAATAAGTTATTATTTTTAGCCTTTAAAGAGCAATTCCAACTAATTTCACTTCTAGTAATGACCTGGTTTTATGTTGGTACATGCAGTAACTGCCCATTGTGACCAGCCTTACCATTGCCTGTTGCCTTTTGATCCTGGCAGTTTTGTGTTTTCCTTGACTTACCAGCTTCATTTACTGCACTTCTATCAGCATCTCTCTCATCCTCATCACCTCTCGATGCATGCAGTTCCTTAAACTCTTCAACACTAGTGCTGTTATGGGGTTCTTTCACATTATCTAAACAAAGAGTTTCAAGTTCATATACTGGCAAGTGAAGAATGACTTTTCATTCTAATTTATACATATTCGTTTTCTTACTCTTCACCACATGTTTAGTTATGGAATTGTTTTAGGTAACGAGGCACTTGCCAGTTTAAAGTAAGCTGGATTACAGGGGTACAATACATTTACAGTACTATGTATTTTCCTCCCCATGTTCTTGATTTGGTTTTTCAAAAATGCATTTGCATTACCTGCCAAGGTTGTTTTCACATTGTTGATATATTAATAATGTTATACGATAATAAAAAATGCCTAAGGAAAAGAACACAAACTGTCAAACTCCAAAGAGCTGACCAAGTCCCCACAATGTTACCCAGAGTCTGTGTAAGTACACCAGGGATTGGGATTAGGAATAACTGTTTTACTTGATGAAACCAAGTGACCACGTCCCCATAATGTTACAAAGATTTTGTGTCAGATCCTATCTGCAGTATTTCTTGCTTTCACCTAATTTGCTCTAATGTGCAACTGTCCAGTGTGACTAGCCATACCCTTGTCAGCCATTAATTAGTATATTCACAATAAAATACTAATTTTAGCCTTAAAAGAGCAATTCCAACTAATTGCACTTCTTGTAAATAAATGACCTGGTTCATTATTTCAGTACATGCAGTAACTGCCCATTGTGGCCAGCCTTACCATTGCCTGTTGCCTTTTCATCCTGGCACCTTTTCTTTCTTCTCGAGTCACCAGCTTCATTTAATGCACTTCTACCAGCATCTCTCTCATCCTCGTCACTTCTTGATGCATGCAGTTTCTTGGACTCTTCAACACTAGTGCTCTCATGGGGTCTTTTTACATTATCTATATAATAGAGTTTCAAGTTCATATACTGGTGAGTGAATAATGACTTTTCATTCTAATTCATACAATTCGTTTTCTTAGTCTTCACCACATGTTTAGTTATGGAATTGTTTTCGGTAACTGGACACTAGCCAGTTTTGAGTAAGCTGGATTACAGGGGTACAATACATTTACAGTACTATGTATTTTCCTTTCCATGTTATCGATTTGGTTTTTCAGAAATGCATTTGCATTACCTGCCAAGGTTGTTTTCACATTGTTGATATATTAATAATGGTATACGATAATAAAAACGCCTAAGGAAAAGAACACAAACTGTCAAACTCCAAAGAGCTGACCAAGTCCCCACAATGTTACCCAGAGTCTGTGTAAGTACACCAGGGATTGGGATTAGGAATAACTGCTTTACTTGATGAAACCAAGTGACCACGTCCCCATAATGTTACAAAGATTTTGTGTCAGATCCTATCTGTAGTATTTCTTGCTTTCACCTCATTTGCTGTAATGTGGCAACTGTCCAGTGTGACTAGCCATACCCTTGTCAGCGATTAATTAGTATATTCACCATAAAATACTAATTTTAGCCTTTAAAGAGCAATTCCAACTAATTGCACTTCTTGTAAATAAATGACCTGGTTCATTATTTCAGTACATGCAGTAACTGCCCATTGTGGCCAGCCTTACCATTGCCTGTTGCCTTTTCATCCTGGCACCTTTTCTTTCTTCTCGAGTCACCAGCTTCATTTAATGCACTTCTACCAGCATCTCTCTCAACCTCGTCACTTCTTGATGCATGCAGTTTCTTGGACTCTTCAACACTAGTGCTCTCATGGGGTCTTTTTACATTATCTATATAATAGAGTTTCAAGTTAATATACTGGTGAGTGAATAATGACTTTTCATTCTAATTCATACAAATTCGTTTTCTTAGTCTTCACCACATGTTTAGTTATGGAATTGTTTTCGGTAACTGGACACTAGCCAGTTTTGAGTAAGCTGGATTACAGGGGTACAATACATTTACAGTACTATGTATTTTCCTTTCCATGTTATTGATTTGGTTTTTCAGAAATGCATTTGCATTACCTCCCAAGGTTGTTTTCACATTGTTGATATATTAATAATGTTATACGATAATAAAAACGCCTAAGGAAAAGAACACAAACTGTCAAACTCCAAAGAGCTGACCATGTCCCCACAATGTTACCCAGATTCTGTGTAAGTACACCAGGGATTGGGATTAGGAATAACTGTTATACTTGATGAAACCAAGTGACCACGTCCCCATAATGTTACAAAGATTTTGTGTCAGATCCTATCTGCAGTATTTCTTGCTTTCACCTCATTTGCTGTAATGTGGCAACTGTCCAGTGTGACTAGCCATACCCTTGTCAGCCATTAATTAGTATATTCACAATAAAATACTAATTTTAGCCTTTAAAGAGCAATTCCAACTAATTGCACTTCTTGTAAATAAATGACCTGGTTCATTATTTCAGTACATGCAGTAACTGCCCATTGTGGCCAGCCTTACCATTGCCTGTTGCCTTTTCATCCTGGCACCTTTTCTTTCTTCTCGAGTCACCAGCTTCATTTAATGCACTTCTACCAGCATCTCTCTCATCCTCATCACTTCTTGATACATGCAGTTTCTTGGACTCTTCAACACTAGTGCTCTCATGGGGTCCTTTTCCATTATCTATATAATAGAGTTTCAAGTTCATATACTGGTGAGTGAATAATGACTTTTCATTCTAATTCATACATATTCGTTTTCTTAGTCTTCACCACTTGTTTAGTTCTGGAATTGTTTTAGGTAACCGGACACTTGCCAGTTTTGAGTAAGCTGGATTACAGGGGTAAAATACCTTTACAGTACTATGTATTTTCCTTCCCATGATATTGATTTGGTTTTTCAAAACTGCATTTGCATTACCTGCCAAGATTGTTTTCATATTGTTGATATAATGAATTGTAATACCAGAATAACAAAGCCTGAGGAATAGAACAGAAACTGTCATAATCCAATGAGCTGACCATGTCCCCAAAATGTTACCCAGAGTCTGTGTAAGTACACCAGGGATTGGGATTAGGAATAACTGTTTTACTTGATGAAACCAAGTGACCACTCCCCCATAATGTTACATAGATTTTGTGTCATATATTATCTGTAGTATTCCTTGCTTTCACCTCATTTGCTGTAACGTGGCAACTGTCCAGTGTGACTAGCCGTACCTTTGTCAGCCTTTAATTATTATATTCACAATAAGTTATTATTTTTAGCCTTTAAAGAGCAATTCCAACTAATTTCACTTCTAGTAATGACCAGGTTTCTTATGTTGGTACATGCAGTAACTGCCCATTGTGACCAGCCTTACCATTGCCTGTTGCCTTTTGATCCTGGCAGTTTTGTGTTTTCCTTGACTTACTGGCTTCATTTACTGCACTTCTATCAGCATCTCTCTCATCCTCATCACCTCTCGATGCATGCAGTTCCTTAAACTCTTCAACACTAGTGCTGTTATGGGGTTCTTTCACATTATCTAAACAACAGAGTTTCAAGTTCATATACTGGCAAGTGAAGAATGACTTTTCATTCTAATTTATACATATTTGTTTTCTTACTCTTCACCACATGTTTAGTTAGGGAATTGTTTTAGGTAACGAGGCACTTGCCAGTTTAAAGTAAGCTGGATTACAGGAGTACAATACATTTACAGCACTATGTATTTTCCTCCCCATGTTCTTGATTTGGTTTTTCAAAAATGCATTTGCATTACCTACCAAGGTTGTTTTCACATTGTTGATATCTTAATAATGTTATACGATAATAAAAATGCCTAAGGAAAAGAACACAAACTGTCAAACTCCAAAGAGCTGACCATGTCCCCACAATGTTACCCAGAGTCTGTGTAAGTACACCAGGGATTGGGATTAGGAATAACTGTTTTACTTGATGAAACCAAGTGACCACGTCCCCATAATGTTACAAAGATTTTGTGTCAGATCCTATCTGCAGTATTTCTTGCTTTCACCTCATTTGCTCTAATGTAGCAACTGTCCAGTGTGACTAGCCATACCCTTGTCAGCGATTAATTAGTATATTCACCATAAAATACTAATTTTAGCCTTTAAAGAGCAATTCCAACTAATTGCACTTCTTGTAAATAAATGACCTGGTTCATTATTTCAGTACATGCAGTAACTGCCCATTGTGGCCAGCCTTACCATTGCCTGTTGCCTTTTCATCCTGGCACCTTTTCTTTCTTCTCGAGTCACCAGCTTCATTTAATGCACTTCTACCAGCATCTCTCTCATCCTCGTCACTTCTTGATGCATGCAGTTTCTTGGACTCTTCAACACTAGTGCTCTCATGGGGTCTTTTTACATTATCTATATAATAGAGTTTCAAGTTCATATACTGGTGAGTGAATAATGACTTTTCATTCTAATTCATACAAATTCGTTTTCTTAGTCTTCACCACATGTTTAGTTATGGAATTGTTTTCGGTAACTGGACACTAGCCAGTTTTGAGTAAGCTGGATTACAGGGGTACAATACATTTACAGTACTATGTATTTTCCTTTCCATGTTATCGATTTGGTTTTTCAGAAATGCATTTGCATTACCTGCTAAGGTTGTTTTCACATTGTTGATATATTAATAATGGTATACGATAATAAAAACGCCTAAGGAAAAGAACACAAACTGTCAAACTCCAAAGAGCTGACCAAGTCCCCACAATGTTACCCAGAGTCTGTGTAAGTACACCAGGGATTGGGATTAGGAATAACTGTTATACTTGATGAAACCAAGTGACCACGTCCCCATAATGTTACAAAGATTTTGTGTCAGATCCTATCTGTAGTATTTCTTGCTTTCACCTCATTTGCTGTAATGTGGCAACTGTCCAGTGTGACTAGCCATACCCTTGTCAGCGATTAATTAGTATATTCACCATAAAATACTAATTTTAGCCTTTAAAGAGCAATTCCAACTAATTGCACTTCTTGTAAATAAATGACCTGGTTCATTATTTCAGTACATGCAGTAACTGCCCATTGTGGCCAGCCTTACCATTGCCTGTTGCCTTTTCATCCTGGCACCTTTTCTTTCTTCTCGAGTCACCAGCTTCACTTAATGCACTTCGACCAGCATCTCTCTCATCCTCATCACTTCTTGATGCATGCAGTTTCTTGGACTCTTCAACACTAGTGCTCTCATGGGGTCTTTTTACATGATCTATATAATAGAGTTTCAAGTTCATATACTGGTGAGTGAATAATGACTTCATTCTAATTCATACATATTCGTTTTCTTACTCTTCACCACATGTTTAGTTATGGAATTGTTTTAGGTAACCGGACACTTGCCAGTTTTGAGTAAGCTGGATTACAGGGGTAAAATACCTTTACAGTACTATGTATTTTCCTTCCCATGATATTGATTTGGTTTTTCAAAACTGCATTTGCATTACCTGCCAAGATTGTTTTCATATTGTTGATATAATGAATTGTAATACCAGAATAACAAAGCCTGAGGAATAGAACAGAAACTGTCATAATCCAATGAGCTGACCATGTCCCCAAAATGTTACCCAGAGTCTGTGTAAGTACACCAGGGATTGGGATTAGGAATAACTGTTTTACTTGATGAAACCAAGTGACCACTCCCCATAATGTTACATAGATTTTGTGTCATATATTATCTGTAGTATTCCTTGCTTTCACCTCATTTGCTGTAATGTGGCAACTGTCCAGTGTGACTAGCCGTACCTTTGTCAGCCTTTAATTATTATATTCACAATAAGTTATTATTTTTAGCCTTTAAAGAGCAATTCCAACTAATTTCACTTCTAGTAATGACCAGGTTTCTTATGTTGGTACATGCAGTAACTGCCCATTGTGACCAGCCTTACCATTGCCTGTTGCCTTTTGATCCTGGCAGTTTTGTGTTTTCCTTGACTTACTGGCTTCATTTATTGCACTTCTATCAGCATCTCTCTCATCCTCATCACCTCTCGATGCATGCAGTTCCTTAAACTCTTCAACACTAGTGCTGTTATGGGGTTCTTTCACATTATCTAAACAAAAGAGTTTCAAGTTCATATACTGGTAAGTGAAGAATGACTTTTCAATCTAATTTATACATATTTGTTTTCTTACTCTTCACCACATGTTTAGTTAGGGAATTGTTTTAGGTAACGAGGCACTTGCCAGTTTAAAGTAAGCTGGATTACAGGGGTACAATACATTTGCAGCACTATGTATTTTCCTCCCATGTTATTGATTTGGTTTTTCAAAAATGCATTTGCATTACCTGCCAAGGTAGTTTTCACATTGTTGATACATTAACAATGTAATACGAGAATAACAATGCCTAAGTAAAAGAACACAAACTGTCAAACTCCAAAGAGCTGACCAAGTCCCCACAATGTTACCCAGAGTCTGTGTAAGTACACCAGGGATTGGGAAATCTTAGGAATAACTGTTTTACTTGATGAAACCAAGTGACCACGTCCCCATAATGTTACAAAGATTTTGTGTCAGATCCTATCTGTAGTATTCCTTGCTTTCACCTCATTTGCTGTAATGTGGCAACTGTCCAGTGTGATTGGCCATACCCTTGTCAGCCCTTAATTATTATATTCACAATAAATTATCAATTTTAGCCTTTAAAGAGCAATTCCAACCAATTGCACTTCTTGTAAATAAATGACCTGGTTTGTTATATCAGTATATGCAGTAACTGCCCATCGTGGCCAGCCTTACCATTGCCTGTTCCCTTTTCATCCTGGCACTTTTTCTTTCTTGTCGAGTCACCAGCTTCATTTAATGCACTTCTATCAGCATCTCTCTCATTCTCATCGCCTCTTGATGCATGCAGTTTCTTGGACTCTTGAACACTAGTTCTCTCATGGGGTCCTTTTACATTATCTAAATAATAGAGTTTAAAGTTGACATACTGGTGACTTTTCATAATAATTGTTACATATTTGCATTTTTACTCCTCAGCATCATTTAATTAATGCACTTCTATCAGCATCTCTCTCATCCTCATCACCTCTTGTTGCATGCAGTTTCTTGGACTCTTCAACATTAGTGCTCTCATGGGGTCTCATTACATTATCTGTATAATAGAGTTTCAAGTTCATATCCTGGTAAGTGACTGAGGACTTGTCATTCTAATTCATACATATTCATTTTCTTATTCTTCGCCACATGTTCAGTTATGGAATTGTTTTAGGTAACCGGACACTTGCCAGTTTTCAGTAAGCTGATTACAGGGTACAATACATTTACAGTACTTAATGTATTTTGCTTGCCATGTTATGGATTTGGTTTTTCAAAAATGTATTTGCATTACCTGCCAAGATTGTTTTCACATTGTTGATATAATGTAATACCAGAATAACAAAGCCTAAGGAAAAGCACACAAACTGTCAAACTCCAAAGAGCTGACCATGTCCCCACAAGATTGTTTTCAAATTGTTGATATAATGTAATACCAGAATAACAAAGCCTGAGGAATAGAACAGAAACTATCATAATCCAATGAGCTGACCATGTCCCCACAATGTTACCCAGAGTCTGCGTAAGTACACCAGGGATTGGGATTAGGAATAACTGCTTTACTTGATGAAACCAAGTGACCACGTCCCCATAATGTTACATAGATTTTGTGTCAGATCCTATCTGTAGTATTCCTTGCTTTCACATCATTTGCTAGCTGTAATGTGGGAACTGTCCAGTGTGACTAGCCGTACCCTTTTCAGCCCTTAATTATTATATTCACAATAAGTTATTATTTTTAGCCTTTAAAGAGTAATTCCAACTAATTTCACTTCTAGTAATGACCAGGTTTCTTATGTTGGTACATGCAGTAACTGCCCATTGTGACCAGCCTTACCATTGCCTGTTGTCTTTTGATCCTGGCAGTTTTGTGTTTTCCTTGACTCACTGGCTTCATTTACTGCACTTCTATCAGCATCTCTCTCATCCTCATCACCTCTCGATGCATGCAGTTCCTTAGATTCTTCAACACTAGCGCTGTTATGGGGTTCTTTCACATTATCTAAACAACAGAGTGTCAAGTTCACATACTGGTACAGTACCCGCTGAAAAGTAAGTTACCACCCTTGCGCGCGACACATTTTGCGTCACGCGCTACGCAATTCTCGTCGCGCGCTACGTGATTCACGTCGCGCGCGACGTCCTGGAAACTTTAAGTACATTGACTTGAAGCTCTCTCACCATTTAATATGCCCATTGTAATGCAACAATAGTCGATTTTAATAGTCAATTCCCAGTGTTCACAAAAGCCCGTTAAGAAGAAATGAATATGCGTAATCGATGAATTATCGCCAGAGAAGGGCGGCGTGTGCTTTGCTTCTAAATTCTGTGTTAAACTGTTTCCTCCTTGAAACTTTGATAGACTGAGGTCAACATATTAATAACTTTAAAAAACCTACATACACAATATGATGCACATGAACATGCTTTTCCGTCTTTTGAAGTGGAGACATTTCGTGGAATTCTATCATCATGAGCACCCCATTCAATTCGCTTCATTGGACACGAGCTTCTTCCTACACTGTACATCAAACCGCCAATTTTTCAGCTCGTCCATGAGCCATGACTGATGCTTAATACTTTTTGTCAGTTTACTATTCATCTGATTCTTGACAACTAGCCATTAAAAAAATTGAAAATGTTGGCGAGTTGGCACGGAGTTTCAAGCAGCAAATTAAAAACAGATCGAGCCGTAGATAAGAAGACCGGCATAATGAACCGGAGCACGTGCGAGGCTTCGGAACTACTTACTCTTTGGCAAATATTTTTTCCACAAACAAACTCTAGTGAATTAAAATCTGCACAAGTTTACAAAGAAGGCCAGACAAAATGTGTTCCGGTCTTTCGAAGTAGAAAATATACGATTGAGCGCCGGCGTGTCGAATAAACAAATCATTTCACATACAACTACCCAAACTTATGTGTCTTCACTGTTGCCAGAATGAACTTCAGATTTCTACATAAAATTTTTCGTGCACAAAGAAGGAAATAAAATAAACTCTGTTCTGTTTTGGGTTCTATTCCTTGGCTTCTCATGAAGTTTTTGGTCATATTAAGTGGAAGGTTTCAAATTACACAGACAGCAGTTTTGCGGTTTTCTGCAAATTTGCGATCCGAAAGCAAAAACCCAGCCAGTCATTAGTCATTTGCTTTTGCCGAACTAGCTCTTGATTATGTCCTCAACGAATTTAGAAAACATGACCATTTAAATGTATCGACGACAGAACCAATAAAAATTCAACTAAATTCAGCGCTAGCGGGAGTAACGAATTATGCTTATCATTCGCAATTGATCTTTCATCGGTTTGTTTACAAGTTTTTGATTTGTAATGACCTCAGTGATGCTATATTTATTTGCACAGAAGTGAACTACACATGTGAATGACTCAAATTCGGCAGAACAATAGCTGCATTTGGAAAGTGTTACGCAAATTTAATTGAATCATCCAAAATTTATGCCAAAAATTTCCGCTTTAGTGACTCTCGTGCGACACGGATTACAGGGGTAAAATACATTTACAGTACTATGTATTTGAGTAAGCTGGATTACAGGGGTAAAATACATTTACAGTACTACAGTACCGTTTAAAGGTAAGTTGACAGTCTCGACTCGATCCTCGCGAGAATCCAGTATCGAGGATCGAGTCGAGAATCGAGACTCGATTCACTCGAAACTCAACTCGATCCTCGTTACTCGATTCTCGCAGGAAGAATTTTATTGTTATTCATCGAGTACGCGATTCATCGAGTACGCGATTCGACCTTACGAATTCTTGAGGAAAGAACACAGTTGTTCTGTATGCAGTTTCCGTTCGAACAACGCAACGAATTCAAGCTAAAGGACAGCGCGGTCAAGAGGACGCCGTGTACTTCTCAAGGAAATATCGTATACTGCATAAAAAAAAAACAAGGTCAAAAGACATTCAGTTTCTTTCGAGGTTACAGCGTTGTGCTTTTCTGCATAAAAGTTCCGATGCTAAATTTACGTTCATATGGCCGCTTGTCCATAAGCGCAACGAATCATGATCGCTGTGGTTCGTTGCGAACACTGTCATCAAAAGCGATCAAAATTTCGAGAAAGCGGCTTATTTTTCGACGAAAATGCACAGTGTACAAGTAGGCGAATAGTGTAGTCGCTAGCCAGTAGCCGCTTGGCAAGCGTAAGGTATTCAAGGCTGGCGCGATTGATCGAACAAGATTCACAAAACCGCTCATCAACCACGAGGACGGAAACGCCAACTTTGAAAATCGCTCCTCGCCTTTGAAATAAATAAATTGATAAACGTTCGATGAAACAGTAGTAAAACTTCAAGGAAACATCCGAAGTGAAATACGTGTATAATTTGGATAGAAACGTCGCCGAGATGATCTTCACTCTTCGACCAAAAATAGCGCAAAGTAAACATTGAATTAAAAATAGACTTGACAGATAACGCGCGTGAGAACTGAAAATTTGCATACCATAACGAATTACACACATTTGTGTTTCCAGTTTGGAGGAGTTACATTGTAAAATTAAATCCTATACATTGTAAAATTAAATTCTAAGAACGGTCGAAGAAATCCCTGTTTCAACGAAATAAAGTTACGAACGAGCACCATTCGTGAACATGTGTATTGACACCTTCGCGTGTCGAATTTCATCTTAAAATTATGCATGTCTGACAAAAGCATGCAACGTATACATGTATCGTATGTACGAGTTAACGAGGATAACTTCAAAAATCGCTCCTCGCCTCTCAAATAAATTGATAAGACTTCGATGGAACTCTCGTAAAAACGTAAGTTTGTGGAGCGACAAAGCCAAAATGTATTGCAACGAATTGATTGGAAATGAAAGCCCACATTCTGTGGTGCATCGATCGAGCAACATCACGTACAGAACGACTACACTTGAATCGTTTGCGTTCCTTCAAGTAGCCGAAGGAATAACTATAAGGTGCTTTTCAAGATGTGATCCCCGATTTGCTCGAAAGGTCTATCGAGTGATCAGTCAAGCGACAAGCTCATTATCTCTGATCTTGCGAGACGCGATCCTCGACTCGATTCTCGATGGTTGAGCCTCGATCCTCGATGCTCGAAACTCGCAGGGATCGAGTATCGAGGATCGAGTCGAGAATCGAGACTCGAAAGAGACTGTCAACTTACCTTTAAACGGTACTGTATGTATTTTCCTTTCCATGTTATTGATTTGGTTTTTCAAAAATGCATTTGCATTACCTGCCAAGGTTGTTTTTACATTGTTGATATATTAATAATGTAATACCAGAATGACAATGCCTAAGGAAAAGAACACAAACTGTCAAACTCCAAAGAGCTGACTATGTCCCCACAATGTTACCCAGATTCTGTGTAAGTACACCAGGGATTGGGATTAGGAATAACTGTTTTACTTGATGAAACCAAGTATCAAAGGTTTTAGACTTCATTCTTTTTGCTGACGACACCAACATATTTTTTTCTCACAAGGATGAGCTTTTTCTTTCACAAACACTTAATTCTGAGTTACTATCTTTATCTGAATGGTGCAAAGTCAACAAGCTTTCCATCAATTTAAAAAAATGTGACCTTCCATGGGAAAACGTACACTAACGCTTAGCCGTTTAAACGGCCTAAGCCGTTCGTTATCCGTTCGTTTGCCGTTTAAACGCCGTGAGAAAGCGTTTGAGGCGTTCATTTTACCGTTTGAACGGCAGGCGCTATCCGTTAAGTTAAAATATTCCTCCGTTTAGTTAATATATTCACCCGTTTAACTTGTTCGCATCGATCAATATCGTTTTCATGTCCGTTTAAACGTAAAAAGAAACGCAGCATTTGAAACCGTTGAAATGCTGGGTCACGATGGTCCATCCAAATCGCTATCGTTGTAGTCGTCCTAGTACGTTTAAGTGAATCGAAAGTGAACCAGTACGGTGCTCGAATCGGAAGTTGTGAGAGTACGATACATAATTATTATGCCGGCAAGAAGGCAGTATACCGGTAACCATCGATCGTTTCCAGTCAAGCCAATGTTATTTTGCGACGAATGATAATTGTAGACAAAAACAACACTCTTAACTGTTAGTTATAAAGAAGACATAGTGTCCATATGACATGCCTGAGGAGAAAGCGCAGTGATTGAATGCTGCAATCTTTGACAATACAGCGTCGATCGACGTTCGATAGTCACTGGATGGTGTTCGCGAATTCGGAGCATCTACTGCATGTACGCTATTGCTAGCGTCTTTAAGTCTTGTCATAGTTAGCCTCAATATTCAACGCTTTCAGGCATATTCTAACTGAACAACAGCTTATAAAATTATTTATAAATTAAGTCCCGCGCCTGAAAAGGAAACGGCCTCACTGTTGATCGGTCTTTACTTTTGACAAACGTCACGTGACGATGTTTCTGTCACGTTGAATAGTCGCCCACGTGAAGGGAATATTATTTTGCAGGGTTAAAACCGCAGGGAATATTGTGAAAGTTGTAGTCTGTGAAACGAAATAAAACGAAACAAAAGGAAAATCTGTAATTTGCGAAATGAGAATCAGTAGTTTGCGAAACGAAAACAACGGAATTCAGCGATAAAGACAGAGTTTTAGATGTTTCAATCCAAAGATAGCACATGTTTGTTCATTGTGACGGCACAAATTCGACCACGCTTGCCGGCGCGCAATGAATCGAATAGAGAAACACTCAAAAACTTTGCTTTCAAAGAAATAACTCGTCAGTAAAAGGCGAATCATCAGCACCATTTCATAATGAAATTCACCATTTATAAGACTTAGTATTTTGCCGTTTCAATCGACTTTGTGCGCCTTGTAGAACGAGAGATATCACATTTTTGTCGCGACGCCACAATTCACGCTCGCTGGAATAAACAATCACCCTGCGAACCATGCCTGTAAAGAAACTACTCATCAATAAACGGCACATCATAAACACTTTTGTAAAAAAATTCAGCGTTTAAGACAGAGTATTTTGCCGTTTCAATCGTCTCTGTGCGCCCTGTAGAACCAGAGATATCTTTGTAACATGAATAAAACAGTTTTGGATTGAATTCACTGTTTCATTAATATTTGTCAGACTTCATGTCACCGGTTGTTTTGTGCCGCGCAAAAGCCAGAGAGAGGAAAAAAAAAACATCGAGCTCTATTTAGCGTCCATCGAGTTTCGTTTATCATAAAATGTGGGGTGTTGGAAATGATAAAAAGTTTAGACTTTCTGATATTATGCGGGATGCATGCCAGGCCACATGTTCGT
>JAEMWC010000190.1:720000-725000 GCA_016490735.1 Pachyseris speciosa
ACTGGAGCAACCACGCTGGCAACGCGGCTACTTTAGAAAGTGAGTAGTACCGCACGTCGGCCATTCCTCGGAACATTTTTCTTTCGAGACTTTTGTGTGTTTCCTGGCTTCTAAATTCCCTGGACGGGAATTAGAAATATATATATGTAACTACCTTCGAAGCCATGAAAGCCGTAGAACAATATACTAAAGGAACCATGCAAACACAGTTTGCCACTCAGCTTTCAACACACATCTCTACTACTCACTTTCTAAAGTGGCCGCGTTGCCAGCGTGGTTGTTCCGGTAGTGTAGTGGTTATCACGCCCGACTAGTAACTGGGGAACGTCGGTTCGATTCCGACTCGGGGCAAAAAGTTTTTCTTTCAACAGAGATGTGTGTCGAAAGCTGAGTGGCAAACTGTGTTTGCATGGTTCCTTTAGTATATTGTTCTACGGCTTTCATGGCTTCGAAGGTAGTTACATATATATATATTTTTGTTAAATGTTTTGTTTTTTTGGAGCCACAAATTTATCTGAATCACAAGCAATTGATTTCCAGGGTAGCTTAAGTCCTTGCCTTTTGTCCTGCCGAGTGTTGAGCTTACAGCTACTATATACCGTGTTCAAATTCTTATTATAACTTGTTTGTCTAGCCTTGCTTGGGGGATTCCAGCTGATGAACTACATGTATATATTTTTTGCTTTAATATTAGAGTAACCAAGGATGGAATCAAAATTACTGGGGAAAATTCCTGGCACCCAGGACTAAATGACAAGCCCTGGGAGTGTAAGAAGGATTGCAACCTGTCTTCTGAACTCTCTTCCTATTTTATCCTCGTGAAAGCATGAACTGTACCATTATTACTACCTTTCTCAAATCACATGCAAATTCAAATCCAAATGCAAGATTATTATTAAATTAACCTACAGCACAATGTACAATGTGACAACAGAGAAACATACCACAATTAAACCGCCATGGGAGATCCTTGACCCCATAGTCATATCGAAGCTCAGTGTTTGGCAATATGTTTTTTGTTGCAAAGAGGCAGAGCCATACTCTCCCAGAAACTTCCAACTTCTTCATCTTACAATTTGACTTTTTGGCAGGGAGATCATTAACCATGCGACCAAGCCCACTTGAGAATGTGGCATCAATACTGAAATTCAAATGACAGTCTTGCTCAGCATTAAGGCAGCCAAAAGTAGATGAAAGACATAGAAAGAAATGCATTAGTAATAGTCTAATGGCTAGTGTGTACAGAGGGAATCAGTAACTCTATGTTACAGTAATAGCAATACTGATTGCATGAAAGCAAAATGTTCACAAAGTCTAAGAATGACTGAATCTCACCTAGAGTTTGCTCTATAAATTAAACTACACTGTACATTTAAGGACTTTCTAGCTCAAAGTGGATTAGCAGTATTTAATTGTACTCCATGTGATGGCATTATGTAAACATTTTTGGGGGGTACTTTTCTTGTTTGAAATTAAAATTGCCCAAATTTTTCGCAAGTATGGGAAATGACTACAAAGTATAAGCTGAAGATATGCATGCATTAACAAAAGATTGAATTCCATACAGATGAAGACACCCACTATTTTGTCCCTTTCTAAAACTGCAATACTGTATCATCAAACTTCTACAAAGTATTTGCAAATGATTGTTTCTGTTTGTTTGAATTGAGTTGCCACATTTTCTTGTGAATTTAGCTCACCAGAAGGTAGCTCCTTTCCACTGAAAAAAATAGAGGAAGCTTCCTTGTTCTGAAGAGTACTCCTTTTCACGCTGTTCTCCTTCCTTGGCTGAGATAAGCTCTCCTTTGTATTGTAACAAGAAGTCTCCATTCTTAAATTCTCTGGTTGCAAATACACCTTTACCTTAAGGAATAAAACAAATTGAACACATCAAAGATAGTTCTAGTACAATTAAGATCATTAGTTTGACACCTGCTAGCCATTGAATATTGGTTGACCAATTAAAAGAGGCACTACATAATAATACATAATTGTGAAATATTGGATGAGGAATAATGTATACAACCATGTTGGTTTACTGTGCCACTCATCTTTATAAGAAATGGCTGCACAACCCTTGCAATCAAATGTATTGATGAATGCCACATTTTATGGAGGGGGCAACCAGGGTTAAAGGGGCAAATTACATGTTCGAAAGTAGAAAATCAGTAATAACAATATAATAATTTTACTAAAATGTTTAACTCACTTTAATTCTGTCTGGAACATGAAGCATGAGAATAAATTAACAAAAACATTACAGCTTGCAGGTTGCAAGGAAATCATTTTTCTTTTTTCACAAGCCTAAGTGTACAACACAACATTAAACTAAACATCACCTCAAAGAAACTTCACTAGTCCGTCGGGCTACTGATGGTAAAAAAAAAAAACTAGCCCCAGGCTATCGGACACAACTTTCCTTGCACGCTGGCTTGGCAAATGACTACAAAACCTAGGTTAGCAAGTTGGTGACTTCTAACACAATTTTACTTGCCAATTTTTTTCTACTTGCCATGGCAATTAAAATGGCCACAGCTTGGAGTTTCTCAGTCTTTTCTTTTGCTTTTATTTGACTGCTCATAAGCAAACAGTACTTTGCTAATCACCTCTATGTCAATTAAGCTATCAAAATGCGCAAAATCACCATACATTCACTTGTAATGTATAGAGTGTGTTCATTCATGTGACTGGCTGCCATATTGGTTCACTGAATCAAAAGCAATAATTGATTATTTTGCATAAATCCCAAAACCCTTTATGCCTCCAGCATGGCCATTGGTTTTTTTTTAACTCCTCCAACATGCATATGGCCACTGTGATGTCTCATGAACACACACTATTGTGCATATATGCTGTACTTAGTTCACTAACAAAAGAACAAATTGTCTAATCTTACCAATGTAATCACTGATGAACCTTTCCTCAAAGCCAGGTTGGTCAGTATCGCTTTTAATGCAATCAATAGCCAAATCATGCGGAAGTTGGCCATTTCCTCTCTGCAAGCACAATAATATTGGTCACCCAGGGTTGAACATGTGGATAAGAAAAATTTCTGGGGACTCATTAAGGAACCAAGTTGATTATCTTTTACAGTGGGAGCAATGAAACTGAAATAGATATTTTTGTGTTTTGGTTAGAACACAATGAAAACTATGGTCTCTTTTAGCCAGTTATATATTTATTTTAGGTTGAGTTATTATTGCAAATCCATCAAGACTGTCATCCCTCTTGGAACTATCCAAGGATCTCCAAGGATGATTATGTTTAAACTACATATGGAACTGTATGCCACAAACTGACAAAACACTGTAGAAGCCAGCAAATGGGTTAAAAGTTACTGTTAGTCAATACTCCTCTTGATAAAGCTGCATTCTTATTGTACCAGTACGTTATGGCAACTTTACTCCAGAGAAATCATTTAGAGTCTACTTTAGTGTGACTCAATGCCTTGACCCGATTAAACACTGATGCCTCGATTAAACACAGGCGCCTCGAATAAACAATAGGACCTTGACTAAACAGGGCAAAAAACTTCCACATGTCCACCTGTCTGAGATGACTACTTCTTTACCACGGACGAGTGGATCCCAAAAGTCACTCGTCTGACTGGACGAGTACTGTACTCCTTGGAGTAATATAATGAAAACACTCAGCTTAAGACACACCTTGAATTAAAGATAAAAGAATGTCTCAAACGTTCGACTTTCAACCCATAGAAAATGCGATTTCCTTCACATGAATTCACAGCAAACGCACTAAGAGAACTCTTGTAGTGTTGAAGTACACTTTCTTAGCCTAGTTAAAAGCCCAGAAGAGCCTGGGAGTGAGTTTTTGCCATGAGGCAAGATGGCGTCCAGTAGCTCGAGTCTACGCGTATGTGGTCGTGTGCTTCTGTCTTGCTTGAATACAGATAAAATGGCAACAGTCTAAGCAATTAGAAGAAATTAATTGGTGAATTGTTGTCTGGATTGGATTGTAAGAGTAACAAGTTAAACATCGATGAGTACATTGTTCACTTACAGTACAGCTCAGATATATTCAAACATCACACGCGTAAGTTGCACGCACGTTTGTTGCGTGTGCACATGTAAAAATACCTGTTTGTAGATGCGCATTAGGTACGCGTTTTTCTTTTGTTATTCATCGCTTAATACTGCATTGTGTTGTTTTGTCTTGGAAAACAAAAGTAAATTGCTTCAATATTCCCAAAGCGACCTTCTGCCAAGTATAAATTTTTGGATGTTTTTAAGCAACATATTGCGTAATTAGGCAATGTCACGCAGTATTTTATAGTAACGTTAGTTTACCTCAGATAATACTCGATTCCGATACCAAGTTTAATACATGAAATAAAGCGTACTGTTATTAAAAAAGTCAGTATCATTTACTAATTTTTTGGATGAGTGAAATTCAATTTCAGACGACCAAAAGTTGAGTCCTACTTGTCCGATGGATGAGTGAAGTGACAAGAAACTTTTTTACGCTGCTAAATGCCACGGTGGCGAGAAGATATGGATTTTATGTTTGAGTGGCAAGAACTATATCTCACTCGTTCGCGATATAGTTCTTGCCACTTGAACATAAAATCCATATCTTCGAGCTAATGTGTAATGTTCTTTTTATTATATAGACGTGCTGATGATGCCGTTTTTAACGAATTTCCGATCACTTTCCGAAGATTTTCCAAAATTGTTCCGAAGGCCAGACAAACGTTTCCATACATTTTCCGAAGATTTCTGAAGATTGCCAAAGATTGCCGAGGACAACCGAAGAAGATCTGAAGGTGTTTTGATCATACACCAACAAATTCAACCAAGTCAACAAAAGCAAAAGGCGGGAATCATGACATCATTGAACGATACAACACTCACAAAGGTGACATACGGAAAATACACCACTCTGGTTCTGGATGAAGTGGTGTATGGAATCTACGAGTGGCTTAGTTCCCAGTAAAACACTCGTGTCTATATAATAAATATATATGTATACAACCTGACCAA
>JAEMWC010000190.1:730000-732500 GCA_016490735.1 Pachyseris speciosa
CATTTACATGCTCTGATTCACTCTCCGACAGGTCGGCTTGAGAAATCAGTCCCGACAAATCGCAGTGTGTAAACTGGCCTTAATGATAGTTTTTCTTCAAGCTACATGTAGTATCTTGTGTTGGTCACTGTACTGAAGTGGACATGGCTATGGCCTTTTACAAAGCAACGGAGGCCCCAGCTGGGGAGGGGGACTGAAATAAAAAAAAAAGGTAGTCAGGCTCCTAACACATTTTCCCTAGAAGAATTAAAAGAAAAACCTAGTATTGATGAGTGGATATTGCAGTGAATTTGCCAGAATGTAATTTTTTAAAGGTACATGTATTTCCACATGACATTTGTCACACTGTATCATTCTCAAACAAGCGCTCTGGGTTAAATAGGGCAGATTAATGCTCAACCCTAATGTTCTTTAATAATTGGCATACCAGAAATGGGAATTTTTATGGAGCAGTTATATTTCTTATTATAAAAGTTATTTATACTGTGGTCTAGCTTTCTAATCTGTTTTCATCATCATATCTGCAACTTCATACAGTCGAAGCTCTCCTTGCAACCACTCTCGTAAGCGACCAGCTCTAGTTACAACCACCGTTGCAAATCCATTTAGATTGTCACCCAAACTCTCTAATTAAAAGCTCTCCTAAGCGACCACTCCCATAGGTGACTGCGACCACTTTTGAAAATTACCAACTGATATTTTCCTTTGTTTTTAAGCTCTCATAAGCAACCTCTAAAAAAGTTTGATTCAAATTAGTAGATACTTTAAGAAGATTGCACTTCTTGATGAGACTTTCAAATTTAATTTCGCAGTTCAGCCAAGGTATCCATATATTTTTGTTCCCAGAAAATATGTTGGTGCATGCTATTTCCAAACCATAGCAAGCATACTCGCTATCCGGCCATGACTATTAATAGCTCACATACATATCCAAATCTTTATGCTGAAAGCCCTCATAAGTGACCAGTCTCTATTGTTTTGAGGTGTGGTTGCTTACGAGAGCCCATGCTTGCAAACGACCAGCTCCAGTTACGACCACTTTTTCAAATTCCCGAGGTGGTCACTTACGGGAGCTTCGACTGTATGCCATAAAAGCTCGATATAACCCCCCCCCCCCCCCCCTTCCTGGCCTGGGTTGCTTATTAATTTTCTGGGCTTGCAGATGGAGGTGTGGGCATTATTGGAGAGTAGGGCTTACCAGAGAGGGGTGATTAATAGAGAGGGGGCTTATTACAGCTTTATCTGTAGGTGGATCCATTTTGTCACAGCCTTCAGTGGGCAAACTTAAAGGAGCTCAGTCACGGTATTTTCAGTTATTTTGAGCATCGACAAAATTACTGTTAAATTGAAGGAGACCTGAAAATAATACTTTACAAAGATAGAAAAACACCAAAGAGATTACAACAAAGCATAAAGGAACAAGGATGGTTAAGGATGGAGAAGATTGACACGGATTAAAAACAACAAATTGAAAAGTTTAGCTAAACTTTTCAAACCGTTTAACCGTGACTGAGCCCCTTTAATAAGCCAACATCGCTTTTCTCTCTTTTATTTTTGTTTTAATTGGTAGTCTCTCCCCAAGACCAGGATTATTATCATGTAAACAAGGGGTAAAAGATACAAGTTGTAGACTATTTGGAAGACCAATTCAGACATTTTAAGTAGTCAATTATTGTTTGAGTGGTTGTCTTTGTGAAATTATCATCCTTACAAGTGAATTCAATAAAGTAGCTTACAACTGTACTATGTTGTCTGTGTATCCACTGCATCTAACATGCGTGTGTATTCGCTGGAAAAAAGGGTTTTCCTAAAACAAACTACATGCCCAGTTTTCAACCATCTTAGTGAACAGCTTTTATCAGAAAAGTATTGGAAAAAACAAAGTTTCACTTACCCAAATTTTTTGTCCATTGTGGGGACTGCTGTGTATCTTTTACACAACATGGCATTGTGAGGACATCACTTTTTTATACTGTAGAATACGTTTCTGGCCAAAACAAGTCATTTAAAGGCAATGTAGTTTTGGGGACCCAATTTTGGTCCCCACAAAACGAACGGTCCCACACAGAGCAGGTGTGTAACTATACGTGTGTCCCCATAAGTAAGCATGTGTAAGTACATACATACATACATATCATACATACATACATACATACATCAGTTTATTCAAGGCATTTAGAATAAAGTTGACTATACAAAAAATGACAGTCAGATTTTGTAAAAAACAAAATCTGTTTTCGTCTTAACCATTCCTTTTTTAGCCAAGACACTGGAGTAGTTTCTATTTGAGTTTAGTAAGTAAGACAAAAACCAAGGTAATCACCCATTTCAAAAACACGATCTTACCTGAATTCACAACAGCAATGCCAAAATGGCATCTGCATGCAAGAGAATCTTGGAGTAACTATTGGGTTCAGCTGTGAGTGTTGGGAGTTTTGTTAGCCAATTACATTGTCAGCAAAGAAAGCAAAACTTAAGCAGACATAATAATTATTATTAT
>JAEMWC010000190.1:737500-750000 GCA_016490735.1 Pachyseris speciosa
CTCGTCATGATCAAACCCAAGAGATGGCAGGTAAGAGGTCAGCATAATTATTATTTTTCGTGAACTACATGTATTTGTTCACACTTTCGTTTCTTGAAGCCCATCGCTTCAGTTTTAGTACACGTTTCTCAATTTGAAAGGTAAGTTTCGCGATTGGAAAAAAATATTCTCACGCCTTGAAAGTAAAGGTGGAGTACAGCTGTCAATCATTTGTAGCTTACACCTGTGTGCACAAGTCCATAATATCAATTTAAATTGTTTCGCCGCCGTGGAAAAAAATTGAGTAATAAAAATGTCAGGAGCAGGAATGCTGCAGGGTGTGCAACCTTAATAAAACAAAATTATAAAAGAAAAACTATTTTCCTTTTGATTCTATTCTATTTCGTTCAAACTTAATTTTCCTTTTCTGACTATCACTTTCCGGTTTACCGGCACTTTCCGGCATTCCGGCATTCTAGCATTCCGGCATTCCTCCTTTCCGGCTTTCCGGCATTCCGGATTCTAGCTTTCCGGCTTTCCGGCTTTCCGGTTTCCTGGTTTTCCATACGCCCATTGGAAACAGCCTTAAAGATTTGACCAAAACTGAAAAGCCATAGGGAAAAATTTATTATGACAATCAAACATCTTAACCTGGAAAACTACAATAGAAATTGATGAAAAGCGCAATGTCTCCCTCCACAAGCAACATTGTTATTTGTACGTTTAGTGGCTACTTTGTGTTTGCAATATACTGTAATTACTTTAATTATATTTAATTATTATTGTTATTCCAGTCCAGCATTTTTGAGCTCTTGTGGCTTTGAAACAGGGACATCTGACGCTGACATTATAAATTATAGCATAGTGATCATATTATATCAATGTACAAGATTTTGGGAAAGAAATAGAGCTTTTTTTAGAGACTTTGATGAATTGATACTCTATCATTTAAGTTGAATTAAAACACTTTAAGTTGCAATATGTTGTGCAAGGCTGCCTTAAGTCGCCTTAAATCGCCTTAAATTGCCTTAAGTCGCCTTAAATCGCCTTAACTCTTTTCCATCCAACGTCACACATATGTGAGGATAAATACTGCTTCCCTTTTATGGTTTATTTCTTGTTTAAATTTTGTCAGAACGTCAAAATAATTGTGTGAATAGGACCAACTGTGTTTTAGCAATCATGAAAGCTAAAAATAACGACTACAATACCAGAATTCCGCTGCATATCACCGATCGTTGAACAGCAAAGCCCAAAATGCTTGTTTTTTGGCCAGAGAATAACACCAAAATTTACATATTTTTGTGACTAACTTTTTAATAAGAAAAACTGCCCAAATGTCAAGATTCTACATTTACAGCAAACCTCAAGCTCTCTTCTTAGTATCTGCTATGAAACGTTTCTCTCACATTTTCTGCCTGCCACGTTTCAGCTCGTTTCTGAGATCCAATCTTGTGTGTCTTAACTGGACTCGTTCACGGCCGAAAAGAATTCTGGGAACTGCAACCACGCCGCGAGCATAGAACTCTCCTTCAGTTCATTTCATAGTTTTTCGATAAGTGCTGAGCCACCCGGTGCTACCAGCAAAATGTTGCATCGATGAGTATTTTTAGCGGTCAAAACTAGCCCACATTGCCTCGTTAGCTCCCGGAATCCACTTGCAGAAAGACAAGAGAGACAGGTTCCATATCGAGCCACCATCATCACAACAGAGCGTGTTTGGCATCTCCATCAGCATAAAACCGCCTCTCACCTCTGGTTTCTTTCAAAGGCTTGCCTTTACCCACATTCTAGCTTAATGATGCCAGCATGGGGGCTTCTGCAGAGGAAAATGGCTCAGAAAAGAACTCTAAAACTGACCGGATTGCACCACAGTCAAGCGATTCCACTCACTCGACAAACAACAGCCACTCGGGTGCATCACGTGACTCTAAAGCCTGGGTCCCCAGTATTTCAAGACAGCAGATATTTTCCTAATAACTCCATATATGAAGAAGTTAAGAGCCCCAGACCATTTATTGCCCAAAATCTGGTGAAATAAATAGCACCCACTTGGATTGAAAAGCCTTAAGTCGCCTTAAATCGCCTGATTTTTTGGCGAACTTTTCTTAAGTCGCCTTAAATCGCCTTAAGTCGCTTTAAGTCGCCTTAAGTTACGGCAACTTAAGGATCCAGAGTAGGTCTAATCTTAACCGGTTACCGGACTGACCATTCAATGATTACTGTCCGTATTAGTGCTGCAGCCAACCCCAGAGGACCCGGTTTTTGGAAATTTAATACGCATTTCTTAACTGAAACGGACTACGTCACCTTAATAAAGCAGACGTGTCAACGGAATATGATGGTCAGCGCGAGGGGGTGTAATCAAAACCTGGGAAAGGGCCCATGGGCTAGCCCACCTATGGGCTACCCTATGGGCTATCCTATGGGCTACCCTATGGGCAACCTATAAAAAGACTGGGAGTTAAATTTATCAATCTTTTTTGTTTTTATTTTATTTTAAAATCATTTTATAATCATTGGGGTGATGGCAGGTGTTTGTAAAACGGGACCGGATACCTGTGGATGGCGGATGCGGATGGCGGATGGGAAAATGAGGATAGAAAAGCGCGGATGGAAAAATATATATAAAAAAAATAAATAATAATAATAATAATAATAATTTTTTTCTTTTTTTTTTGAGAGAGAATTGTTTTTAATTATTACATAATCAATTTACAAAAATAAATACATAAATCAAGAAATAACATATATAATTAGACATACTTAAAAAAAACGTACACACGCACACTTGACACACTCGTACGCACACACACACACATCCACTCAAGCATACGATCTTCAAATACCACGCCCACGGCTCCAGCCCGCACCAAGCAATAAGAGTTTCGTTTAGAGGTTATAATGTCCTTGGGAGAGAGAAGCGTGTTTTGCAAGTCCAGATGTACATTCTTGCTATCAAAAATAAAAACGGATGATGTTTATGATTAAATAGGTGAGGCTTCAAACCTATTACCAAGGATGGCGTTAATTCGGGTGAGCATTGCGGGGTTTCAAATTTCAGCAACCATTCCTTAAAACTCTGCCAAAAACGGGATATGATGGTGCAGCTCCAGAAAAGGTGAATCAATGTCTCAACTTCGCATTGGCAAAAACTAAACAGATTAGTGTTTGACAAGTTGATTCGCTGAAGAAAGTCATTGGTCGCCAATCTCCTGTGCAGCAGCTTAAATTGAAAAGTGCGTAGTTTAGTTATTTTGGTACACTGAAAAGTTGACTGATAAACAGCTGCCCAATCAGCAGTCAGCGCACCATTTCTTCTGGCTGTTTATGGGATTCTTCCTTTTCTTTCTACAAGCGTTTTATAAATAAATCTGTTTGGTTTATTTGCCTTCAGAAAGTTTTGCAAAAAAACGCCACTGCTATCAACATCATTGTCATGACGGAAATGTTCTTGAACAGTTTTGCGCAATAGCTTAATCGATGATATTAGGCCATAGAAAGAGAGAAAACTTGGCTTGATATCGTAACGGCGTTTAAATTCTGTAAACGACAAAAACCTGGTTCCATTTTCCATTAGATCATTAACTTTGAGTATTCCCTGAAAGTACCAAGTTTTGCAATATATTGGTTTATTCCCGACACGAATAAGAGAGTTAAGCCAAAGGCTCTGTGAAAGAAGGTGCTTGTTGGAAGAAATGCTACCCACATAGCTGATTTCCGACCATACCTGCATTATCTCTTGCAAGAAAGGGTCCGATAGCCTAAAAAATAGCTCTAAATCTTTTTTATGCAGATTAGCTTTAAAGAACATATCACCACCGAAAATCTGGAGTTGCGAATCCACAAATAATTTCCATTTAGCAAGGTTTTCTGAATCAAGGTACTTCTTTACCCAGCTTGCTTTTAGTGCCTTGGTGAAGAGCCTAACATCAATCATCTTTAGTCCGCCATGTTCGTACTCACTGATCATTACATCGCGCTTAATTTTGTCTCCTTTGCCATTCCATAGAAAGTTAAACAGCAGACTGTTAATTTCCTCGATGGCGCAATGGTTTGTTAGTAAAGGTGACAATATGTAAGTAAGTTTAGAGATGATCAGACTTTTTCCAAGCAAGGTTAAACAACGAAATTCCCAACCGCTCATGGTTGCCCTGAGGTCTGCTAGTTTTTCCTGATAGTTGGCTTTCACTGTTATCGCAGCGTCAGTAGATAGCCAAACGCCTAGCGTTTTAACTTTATCTCTTATCCACCTAAAAATTTTTTTCAGGACAAAATTTCTCCTCACTATCCTTATTTGCACCAATCCAGAGCACTTCTACCCTATGGGCTACCCTATGGGCTACCCTATGGGCTACCCTATGAGCCACCTATTAAAAGACTGGGAGTTAAATTTATCAATCTTTTTTTTTTTTAACTTTTAAAATCATTTTATAATCATAGGAGTGATGGCAGGTGTCTGTAAAACGGGACCGGATACCTGTGGATGGCGGATGCGGATGGCGGATGGGAAAATGAGGATAGAAAAGCGCGGATGGAAAAGTATAAAAAAAATAATAAATAATAATAATAATAATAATAATAATAATAATAATAATAAAAGAAATTCAACTGAAAATAGCGTTTTAAGCGAAAAATGGGAGTGTACCCCATATCAACAAAATTGCAATTGTGAGTTATTCATTTTGACAATTCCACCCAAGACCTCCAACAACAGAAAAACTTTCAAAACCAGATTGATTTCCCGATGCGCTAAAGAAAATTTGCTGGGTTCATTTCCTGTAGCAGGCGCTGTAAAACGCGTCCTTTATTCATTTATTTTTTACGGCGTTTTTAGGACAAGACAGATTTTTCAGAATTCCACCGTTCACATTTTATCATAAAAATATAATATTGTAGCCGGTTAAATCTTATACCATTTACTCGTGTAGGAGTACTGTAATAAACTGTTGTTGCTGTTGTTGCGTTCACTATCTGGCTTTCATTCATTTTGACCACCGAAGACCTCCAGCAAACGACTGAAGAAATACTGTCAAAACCAGATTGATTTTCCGATGTCCTGATAATTGTAAAGATAACATATTGGCACTACAGAAAGTTTGCTGGGTTCTTTTCCTGTAGCAGGCACTGTAAAACGCGTCCTAACATTTTAGAACAGGCAGGATACACTTTTTTTTTCCAGAATTTCGCCGTCCACATTTTCACCCCTTAGCAACAAAAACAAGCATTTGTGATTTAAAATACGGTATACTATTTGTCGTCTTGTCTCGGGGCTATTTGTTGATCTTAGACCTTAGTCATACTAGCTGAACAAATCAGTTATACTGGCTGAACACATCAAATTAGGTTATATTTGTTTAGCTGTTGGTTTTAAGAAAGCGGCTAAGATCTTAAAATAAGAAATTTAGAGCCATCCCGCCAATGAATTGAAGCAGGTTTTTATGAATCTGCTAATGGTATTGTGTCTTAATTTCACTATAGAAACGGGAACAATGACTTGTTGCAATCACCGTCACTCCGTCGGTATGTGACGCTTGCCAGGCATCCTGGCTCCAGTTGTTCGTTCTTAAAATATCTAGAAAAAAAGCCACTTGTATTATTAAATCATTGAAAAGATGGTGTTTTCAGCACTTACACAAAGACTGATTGTAATGTCATAGCACACCAGCTGAAAAAGTTCGTTCACTACCAGCATCGTTTGCAGTCCATTATACTTTTTGGGTGGCCAACCACTCAAACACCTTTTCAACAAACTGAACCCACGTGAGGAGAACCGCTTTAGCGTCGCATGAACTTTAGCTGCTTTGCCTTGAGAGAATCGACTTGAACTGAATTTATTATTGCTAGGGCAAAAAAGCGTGTCCTTTATATCATGATTGTACTTTATACAGGGACCGCGGAGACCATTTTAAAGTGTTAGAGCTAAAACATCTCGCCAACTTCAAGCGGTACACCTCATACATTATCTATGACATCTGCAGTCATCTATCAAAAGAAAAAAAGTAGTAGGGCTGTAGTCCTAACAGCCCCTCCCCCTCAGACCCGGAGACGTGATTTTAAATGACCAGGTATTTTCAGCCAATCAAAACAAAACTGTATCATACGTATCTTTTCTGGACCAGTAACAAAGAACCCAGTATTCTGGCTTTTTTGTACGTTGTTGTTGTTGTTGTTGTTGTTGTTGTTGTTGTTTTGTATGTTTTATGACTCTTTCGAGGTTTGTCATGGATTGCTGCTCGAGCAGTGATTCTGAACTGGAGACGCCTAATTTTTTTTTGAGACGCCTATTTTTGAGAGGTAATCCTAAAATCGCTGTAAAAAAAAATTGAATAATTAAGACGCGTTTTACAGCGCTTGCTGCAGGAAATGAACCCAGCCAATTTTCTTTTGCGCATCGGGAAATCAATCTGGTTTTGACAGTTGTTCTTTGTTCTTGGAGGTCTTGGGTGGAATTGTCAAAATGAATGACTCACAAATGCAATTTTGTTGCTATGGGGTACACTCTCGTTATTTGTTGCTAGTTTTTCCGCTTAAACCACTATTTTCAGTTGTGTTTATTTTATTATAATTATTTTTTATTTATTTTTTATATTTTTTCCATCCGTACTTTTCTATCCGCATCCGCCATCCGCAGGTATCTCGTTGGCGTTTTACAGCCATCCGCCATCACCCCAGTGATTATAAATTGAAGTCCCAGTCCTTTTATAGGTGGCCCATAGGGTAGCCCATAGGGTGGCCCATGGGCTAGCCCATGGGCCCTGGCCTAGGTTTTGATTACATCCAGTGCGAGGTAGATGAGGTGGGATGCAATTCAGAGCAGTTTCAATTAAATACGCTGCTACCAAGAAAGTTATTTTTAATAAAAAGGAACAGGTTCTAGAGAAAGATATATTGATACTTGAAAGGAAACTTGATGAAAGGAATTTACCTGAGACAGGTCGAAAATTTTGGGAATCGGAACTAGCAACTAAAAGACAGCAATTAGAGGAGATAATAGGAGCCATAATGAGATCTAAAGTCAAGTGATATCATGAAGGTGAAAGAAATACGTCATATTTTCATAGTCTGGAATAGCGACATTTCAATAGTAAAACCATCAAACCTCAAAACTGACGATATTTCATGGGTCTCAACAGACCAAGAAATTTTGCACAAAGCTAAGATGTTTTACGAAGCTCTATATTCTTCCATAGCAGAACAGAATCCCCATAGCTAGTGCGAAAACCTTTTCTTCCCAGATGATAATGACCTCAAGCTAAGTTACGATTAAAAATTGTCCTATGACGGACCCCTGACACAAGCTGGATGTTTTGAGAGTCTTAAGACAATGGAAGCGGGCGAGTCTCCCGGGACGGATGGCTGGCCTGCAGAATTTTACAAAGTTGTTTGGAATGACGTTTCTCCTTTTCTGCTTGCGTCTTTAATTCGAAAGAGCACCTTCCCATTTCTCAGCGAAGAGGACTAATAACCCTGATACCTAAGAAGGACAAACCCCAACAGTTTTTAAAAACCTGGAGGCCAATAAGCCTTTTAAATTGTGATTACAAAATTGCAGCTAAACCTATAGCGACAAGAATTAGAGAACATAAGAATATTCCTGTTTTGTTACTGTTTCTCGATTTTGAGAAAGCTTTTGATACTTTAGATTGGAATTTTTGGAGAAAATTAACCCTTTCCTTTTACAATTTTGGCGATTCTTTAATTTCCTGGTTTAAATTATTCTACACAGATATTAGCAATAGCATTAAAAACAATGGATGGTCCTCGGATTTCCTTCCACCTAGCAGAGGAGTTAGACAGGAATGTCCCCTATCCCCCTACCTTTTTATTTTATGTGTTGAAATACTGGGAAATGCGATTAGAAATCACGATCAAATCAAGGGGATAAGCATACTAGATTCGGAATGTAAAATTAGCCAATATGCAGATGACACAACTTTAATTCTCGAGCTCGACGGGTCAGATACCTCCGTCGATTCAACAGTCCTTTTGTCTACTTGATTCGTTTGCCGAAATTTCCGGTTCAAAGGTTAATTACGACAAGACAGAAACACTTTGGATAGCCTCAATGCGTCTGAACAATAGAGTGATCGCCGCTTTCCAGTACATCACAGGGTCTTTCAGTAAAGTTAAAGCTCTGGGAGTTTGGTTTTCAACTATTAAAGAAGAATCTGAAAATTTGAATTATCAAGACAAAAAAGAAAAAAATTTCCAACATAATTGAAAAGTTGCAGTTTAGAAGGCTAACCCTCCTGGGGAAAATAACCGTTATTAAAAGCCTGCTTGCTTCACAGTTAGTACACATAATGTCTCCGCTTTCCATATCAGATGAATATCTCAAGAAAATAGACAGGCTTCTATATAAATTTCTGTGGGATGGTAAAAATGATAAAATCAAGCGAGTACATATGATTAATGATTTTATTCAAATGGTGGACTCGAAATGTTAGATATTCATAGTTTTAATTATGCTCTGAAAGCGAAATGGGTTTAAAAGTATATGGATCCTAACAATAAAGTGGTATGGAAATTGTTTTTAGACTTCCTTTTTGGGAAACATGAACCTAAATTACTCTTCACTGGAAACCTTAAACCGGATGACATAAAAGATCCTTTTTTCAAAGAAGTAGCTGAATGCTGGCCTTGTCTTAATTTTATAAATCAGAAACCCAATTTTTCTCAGGCACCAATCTGGTATAATTTATTAACACGCATTGATAATTAACCCCTATACAAGTACCACGGGGTCGAAATGCTTCGTACCGAGTGGTGCAAAGCTAATAGCCTAGTCAGCCTCAAATACCACCAACACACCAAACCAATTTTTAATAGTTCGCTTTCATTTACAGCAACGTAATAGTACCAAAGTTATCTCTTTATTACTTGTACAATTCAAATCGAAATATGAAATAGAACACCTTCTGACAAATAACATTCTGAGAGCAATGAAAGCTTATCACCGTCATATATTTTTTTATTCTAGTTTTGCGCTTCGAAGAAAATCACATAGTCCCAAATTGACTATTTGTTGTTGTTGTTGCTATTGTTGCACTTCCTCTTATCTCCTTCTCCTCCTCCTCCTTTTAGCTTTTGGATATGGCAGGCTGAAGATTGCGTTCGTGTAGCCTGTTTCTTCAAAAGAGGGGCCGGGGAGGGGGGAGGGGAGTTTCGCGAGATCCCCCTCGCGCGTGCTATCGCGAACCTCCTCTCAGCGCTCGTGAAATTCTCGTTGGAGCAAAGTTGCATTAGTCAGTTCCCAGTCCCCTTGTTGGTGGTTCTGGCCGTCACCATTGATCATCATTTCGGCAGTATGATAGGAGGTTATTGCAGAGTCTGAATAATTAGGCAGATAAAACAAGGCTAATAAGCGTAAAATTTTTAAGTGTTATTCAAGTAACGTTATACGTTCCTTAACTTGTCGGCGCCGCGAAATTAAAGCGTTGGATGTTATGAGCCGTATTTTCAGTTGCCTTAATTTTTGCTAAATTGTTCATAAATCGGGCACCACTTTAAAATCTTATAACTATAGCCTACATTCTTAGTTAGAGGGACTCAAGGCATTGAGCCTATAGACTGTTTATTTCACCGCATTATGTATTACATCTCCGCCGAGAAACCATATCGATAGATAATATTAGTGCTGAAAATAAATCACTCTCATTTCAAGAATCGTATACTTGCAAGAGTATTTAATCAAGCGAGATCTCCAGATGGAAGGCATATCAAGAATTTTTTTCTAATTTCGGCCGTGCAGAATTTCAAGGATTTATTAGATGTCTCATGGAAATTTCAAACCGTTTGCTTCTTGAGAGGTTTTTTCATCATTATATTTAATTTACTTCTTGCAATGAAAATGTAAAGCAGTCTACTGAAAAATTTTATTGAAAAAGAAAAATTTTAAAATAAGTTAACAACGCTGCCCCTGGAAACCAATATGGCGTATTTTGTGATTTGTGAGTTATATTTTGTGACACCTACACCTAATGAAAACTATAATAATAATAATAATAATAATAATAATAATAATAATAATAATAATAGTAATGATGATGATGGTAATGATCCAGTTGTTTTTAAAAGAAGTTACTACACGTAAGGTGCCTTTAATCAAGAATTGCAGAGACAAAGATAAGAAGATGGTTTATTAAAACAATGTCACAGCAAAATATTCATTACACTAAAATAGCAGTAAATTAAAAATGGACATAAAAGGTGACCGAGAAGAATTAATTGGTGATTAAGTTTGTTCCCTATCGTTACGAAAAAATATCTTCACTACTCTCTTTTTGGTATTCCTTTGTAGCAGCATTTCGTAGCGGAAATTTCTTAGCGGAAATTTCCATTACGTTTCAGATTTAGTTCAGCTTCTAGCTAGAATTTAAAAAAAAGGGCCAATACTGTGTTCCCATGAAGAGTCAAACTGTGAATTTGAAGTACGTATCTTCGCTTCTATGGTTTCATAACTCTATCTGATCCAAAATCATTGATTCAAGAAACACCGCGAGGTGCATGGTGGTTTTGAATAAAGAAAACAAAAAAGTATTTACTCTATATAAAAAATGAAGTCTAAAGTACATCAATTCATCGATATGACTGCAATTTTACGTCCCTTAAGGAATAATCAAAGCACCGTGTTTTGACGTGTTTCGGTTGCTTTGTGAAAGAAAATGTTCAACTTTCCTATGACTGTATTTTCACACGTAGGCTGAAGGCGATTTGGAATCGTTATCTGTTTTATTTCTGAAAATAGCTATCCACTTCGATGGATAATTGTAGAAAGGCAGATAAATAAGCATTAAAATAATTGAAGAGCAACACGATGGAAAAAAAAAACCTTGAAAAGAAAACTAATAACTCTTGGAAAGACGACAGATTTTATGATGATCTCAATTTCAAAGCACTGCTTGCATGAGAGCTCCAACCAGTAAACTGATGACGACAATACGTCTCCAGCTAACATTTAATCATCCTATTCATAGGTTTCACAATTCCCTGCACATACTTTTGAATCGGTTTTATTTGAATATTTGTGTTCCGGGAACTGCAGCGACAAAAATAAAACCGACCTTAATGAAAAACTTTAATCTATTGAGAAAAGATATTAAGTGTTGTACATGTAATTTGGGAGTACGCCCAATCAAACTAAAAACGTCAAAACAAACCAATTTTTCCAATAGTTCGACTTATGGCCGGAGGGTGAAAACGTTAACCATACAGGTAAACCGCGTGAGACAAAGAAAAAAGGAGTGCGACATAGTCAACCGGCGCTGCTTGACAATTCTAAACAAAGCTTTTCAATATTATTTTCATAGTATTCAGTAATCATCGTCAAATTTTGCTAGACATACCATGAAGTTGATAGGCATCACTTTTGTTAAAATAATATAAAGACTCTTGTTCTCTTGGAACTTTGAAGAACTGCTTTCCAGGATAATGACGCACAAAAGCATAGTGAGGTAGGGAAATACGCAGTTATGACATGACCACGCTAGGCCTACTCGCCTTAAGTCGCCTTAAATCGCCTAACGTCGCCTTAAGTCGCCTTAAATCGCTTAACGTCGCCTTAAGTCGCCTTAAATCGCATAAAGTCGTCTTAAGTTGTCTTACATCCTTAGGTCAAAAAATGCCCCAGCACCTTGATGACCTAAGAGGATAAGATCCCCATTTCTGCACAGTTAACTACATAACTAATATTCAACAAAATAATGCGCTCATTGAATCTCTGATCTCTTTGAATAACTCAATCCGCTTTCACAGAATTGTGTGGCCTCATGGACTGTCTACAACTCAAATACAGCAGATAGAATTTCTACCCAAGTCTTAAAGCTGGGATTGAGGGATCCCAAATAAAAATGGCAGAGATGTTTCTTGACATTTTAAAACAGGCTCTAATAATGCAACAATAATATTGTATATTGTGGGTGTGGCTCCCATTCTCATTCAACATATACGGTACCAATTTTTATGAAACACTGCACAACCTCCTGGGTCAAAAGTCAGTTATATCAGTTGAAAAAAAGTGGTACCAGTATGAGAAGCATTGGCAACAAAATTTGTGTGAAATTTCTACCCCCTCTTCCCATAATGGAATCGATTTCAGCAGCACTTGAATGAAAATTTTGGAGCCAGATGATCTGTTTTATTTTATTTTATTTCTATTATTATATATTCCTCACACTTTGACCCACCTCATTTCTGTAATGGTAAGAATATTTAGAGACTGCCCTGGTTACTCAATCAAGTACCTCCCATATAATAATCAACCCTTTGACTGTCATAAAACTTGCAATAAACACAAGCTAGTTTGAACGCAGGTGTGAATTATGATGAGTTACTTGTTGTCTGTATGCTTAGGCATATACCAAGTGAAATTATAGGGCCGAAAGGGACAGTACGAAGAAATGTAGAGCTCGTTTTCTTGTTTTCTATAGGGGAATCTTTGTTTACAATATTTTCCTCATTAGCATGAACAATTCAGTTTCTGGTGGAGCTACAAATAAACCAGTTATGAATATTGAAAG
>JAEMWC010000190.1:755000-772500 GCA_016490735.1 Pachyseris speciosa
CTTAAATCTACCTCCATATCTGCTTTCTTTCTTCAGACAATCTTACACTCGGCATTACTGACAGACTAAACAGAGTAGCGAATCAAAAGAGAACAGAAAAAGAACAGTGAAATGTTGTCTTCAGTTGTACCCTTGATTACTCTTTACTTTACTTTGACAAACCGGGGTAAGTAGTAATACCATTTCTTCAATATCCGTTAGCCTGTCAGTTTTAACAATGTATGACGCAATTTTAAATCTTAAAAGTACAATGGAAATACAATGATTTTCAGAATAAGATAATTTAAAAGTGGCACGAAAGTGCTTAGATAGTATCACAGACACTTTGTTCCAATCATAGTATAATAATGATAACTTTACGTAATCATTCTTGCCAACATTTGCGATAAAATATCTATGTATAATATATTACACAATTTTAAGAGATCGATCCTAGGTTTTCTTGTTTTTTTTTTTCTTTTTCAAAAGACGTTTTTTTTTAGACCGAGGTTGTCTTTTGCTTTCACTTTTGTTACTGTTAATTTTTTTTCGATCAAGACTCTTTTCAATAAGGAAATTTATACTACGATCCATCAAATTCTTGTCAGAGTGCCTTGGTGGAGTTAAAAGCGAGAGCACCTTGAGAAGAAACGTCTTCAAAGACTACGACCCGGCAGTTCGACCCGTATGGAGGCAAAATGAGACGGTGATGGTCACATTTGGAGTGTCGCTCCACCAGATTATTGATTTGGTAGGTAACTAACGTGTAAGTCTGGAAATCCGATGCATAAACCAGTTTGGAGATTAAATCACCAAAGACTACAAATCGCTATTTTACATCTTAGAAGTATTGCATCGCATTCATGTGAATGGTAAAACTTCAGCTGGGGTTACACCTTGCAAGAGTAAGATCATTATGGGAAAGACCATCCATAGGGATACCGCTGGGTCATGATATCGAATTTTACCAATCACAGGTAAAGGAAATATTGGTATCTTGGGCGGAGCCCAAGTTTAGGGTGTCTGCCTTCCTTGATGGACATGCAGGCTCCTTTATCATCTATTTCTTCCTCAGAAATAAAGAAAACATGTGCTGCAACTGAACATATTACATTGGCCAGTGACATGTTAGACTTGTGAAGATACAAGGCCTGATGTTTCTTGGTAAGAAGAGATGGCCAACTTGAAAATGAATACAGTGATTGACAAAAGCATTTAACTAAAAGGGAAATTTTAAGGGATAAAGATGCCTGCTGCTTATTTTAATGGAGACATGAACGGTTCAATTATTCATTCGCTTACATCATGGCTGTAATTTGTGTCATTCTATTTTTTGAAAGAGATTCAAATCAAATAAAGTGTCAGTCACCACCCAACAACTGTTCAGTCAAGGCAATAATATAAGTGAAGTTTCTCGTCTGTTACCAAAATGTCGGTACAATACATGGAAGCCTTACCTACGTTCTTTTTCTTTTTACTCCGGGATCTCAAATTGCCCAAAAGAATGAGAAAAACCAAATCCTTGTCAGCAATATGTGGATACGGCAGGTAAGAAAATTTCAATGAACGTAAAAAAGAAAAAAAGTGAGTGTATGAGAGAGTTTGTTTGTTTCAGAGTTGTTATCTCAGCCAATCAAATGCGTATTTGCTGTCAAATACCCCAACCGGACTCACCCAACAACACGTTTTTCAGTCTCGTTATCGCATCATTTACATTTCACGTTTATATCTCAACACGAATTGCCGAGTCAAAATAGAACATTTCAAGAGGTTTACTTATCCATGCATGCGTCCACGAGTCTTTCCTCTTTACAATATTTCTCTAGGTATGGTACAATCCTTTCATCTTCTGGGAGCCCAAAGAAAACGGCAATATCACCCAAATAAACGTGTCTCCTCGGTTGCTTTGGAAGCCAGATCTAGTTTTATATAACAAGTAAGTCATCACGCATTTTTTAAATTTGCAACAAGCAAAGAATTAGTTTCTTCACATATTACGAATAGTAAACGCTGTGATATTACGTGGTGTGATGATAGCACGAATCCTCATACTTGCAGGAAATAGTGTGATTTCCCTAAACAACTGAAGGAATCCTTTTTTATAGTATAGTGCAGAATACTTACGATCGATTCCGCGCTTCCTGCTTCTCTGGCGAGCGGCGGTTAGCTCCAGCACCACGAGTTTTCTTTGTATGGAAAGAATAACCAAAAATTGAAGTGGTCTTTCGGACGAATGATATATAAATAAACATGCAGATGAATTTTTGCTTCTCAACTACGAATACTTTCCTACCATGAACCCATTTACAGTCCCAAAAATTACTTCCCTTATATATATAGTTACTGTAATTTTGATCTCTATTAAGCGGTCGCAGTCACCCTTTACTAACTTCAAACGAGCGGTTTCTATTGTCCTGACCTGTATTAAACGGCCACTTTCTAAAAGGAAATCACTCAATTATAATACCAATACTGACTGCAGGAACTTGAAGTTGCTGTTATGTTGGTTTGATTTTACACTATGTTTAACTTTGTCATACAATTCTATTTAGTGCAGGAGATCTTAATAGTTAGTGATCTATTATTTAGGGCCTTTGCTACAAAATGGCGTTGTGTTTTTGCGTTTGACGTGTATTCTGTGCAACCTCTGGTCAGCCTGTATTAAGCAGTAACAAAGCCATGCCTCAAGGGTGACCGCTAAATACAGGTTCGACTGTATTACACCCTTGCGATTCGCAGTTACTCACAATTAGGGCTACAAGTTAAGTTAAAGGTGATTGAATAGCCAAATCCGTTTTGAGTTGAGGATGACACATCTCATTTAAGGGCTTCCCGATAAAGGGGCGTACATCTCTTTTTGGCCTTAAATTATTATTTTATTATATATTAAATTCAAACCTCTCTAAATTCGCTCTACTTCGACTTACAGATTGGTAATCGTGACGTTGTTGTTTCACCAGGAGTCACTAAGTTCATAGAATTGTTGTTTGAACCGTGCTAACAAAACCGACTCGCCATCTTACTGCCTTGTGCTCCCGGGATCTTTATAATAACACAATGCATTACTGTATTGGGTAACAACATTACATCTCTCCCCTATTTGGAGTAAATCTCGTATGTCGCGGATTAACGATTTCGAACCAAATAACGTAAATCAAATGTTGTACTGTGAGGCGTAGCGCGGTAATTTCTTGTAGCAGCCTGTTCAACGCTTGCTTGTAGTTCTTGACCTCTAGTTTTGCAGTGCGCACGAACCTTTCGACTTCTCCATTCGCTCTTGCCCATTTTGGAGTCAGCCTTGAGATGCTTGAAGCAAAGGTCATCTGCAAAGGCTGACCGTTGTCTGACCTTACTACGTTTGGGACTCTGAGACTCTGAGAAAACCTTGTCTAGCTTTGGTTATATTACTGTTGTTGCTGAGGTCGACTTCACTACTTCCACTACCGGATACCTTGAGTAACCATCAGTTATTAGAAGGAGGTACTCCTTGTTCGGGATTTCAGTAAAGTAAACTCAGTAAACGTCCTTCCACGGCGCTGTTGGGAGTGGTGACATCCGTAGGGGCTCTCTCTTGCACTCAGGAGTAAAAGCCAAACATGCGTCACATGATTTTGCCTTGCTTTCCACCAGCTTGTCAATGTTTGGGAACCAAACCTTCTCGCGCAATAATGATTGGAGACTTAGGTCTCGGTGCAGCTGCAACTGGGGACACCCAGGGTGTAGGGCCTTCAGTACGTTCTATCAAGCCTAGTTCTTCTTCGCGTCGCAGCTGTTTCTCTAACTGCCTGCGAACATGGAAAGGGACTCAACTTTATCTGATGGTTCTTCAGCTTGCCTAAACCGTGAAACAAGTCGTCAAATTCCTCTACCAGATGTCAGAAATGAAGTTTCCCTCTCATGATATTATTCAAAAGGCCTAGATTCAGCAAATTAGCGCCTGTATAACTTTTGCCCAAAATTCAACCAACTCAAAACAAAAAAATCAACCAAGCATCAGATCCGTTTGCTTCTGTTTCTTGAGTTTTGCCAAAGTTATAAGCTTATGCTTCTAATCATAGCTTTCAAATCATAAAAGAAGCGCAGAAAACATAATTTAATTTTTATGACACCATTTCCAGTCTGTATGCCAAAGTAGAGTGAGTTTAACGAGAGTTTGGATTTAAATGTGAAGAAGCCCCACTGCAATTGTTGACTATAGACCTTTTTAGCTTGTATGTTTTGTTTTCCCAATGTAGGTCATGTGATGTTACCATAGAGAAAAGTTTCTTTGAAATTTCGCCCTATTCACGTCCATATGTACGCATAATTTATGAAAAGGCAAAAGGCAAATCCCCTTGGGAAGATCTCATGGTCTTAATTGGGAAAACAAAATCTACAAGCTAAAAAGGTTTATTATATTACGTGCTTGCTATATATAACTGCTCTGCGATATACCATTCATAATGTGGTGATCATTAAAATAATACAGGGGCACCCAACGACAAGTTTCGGTAGATATATGTTCGGTGGAGGGTAATTCGCCTTGCGCTTTCGGCGTCGATTTAAGAGTGCACTCGGATTTTCGTAACTAAAACGTGGCCTCAAAGATTCGAAATTGGGAAATCTGCATTCATAGCCCCTGAGATTTTCGGAAAGGTCGTAATTGCTGTTTTTGGCAGTCAAAAACGTCAGCTAGCATTTTCGGAAAGAAAATACTTCCCTAGAGAGTTCGTGGAAATTTCATTTCAGCTTGCATTTTCTCGAAGGAAGATTTTGTTCCCTAACATTTTCGGGCAATTAAAATTTCAGCTAGGGAATCCGAACAGATGAACTTCTTCTAGCTTATGAAAACATCACTTTAAACAAACGTCAAACACCATAAGGCACTTAAAAATGCCTTTCTACAGCTTTTGGGTGCCCCTGATAATACGAAAGGAAATTTATGATGAGACTAATACACTTGTATTTCAGTGCCAATGACAACTCAGACGGAGCCCTAAACAAGTTTGATACTGACATCATAGTGGAATTCAATGGCAAAAACACTTGGCTTGCGCCAGTCATTTTTAAGAGCACGTGCAAAATAAATGTTGCTCACTTTCCTTTTGATGATCAGGTACGTCTCGTCTTGTGTTTTTCTTTTATTGGCAACCAGACTTTCCATTCCAGTTGATGGCGTAGAACAAAATTTGGAACCCGTTAAAGAACAACATGAAAATCTTACCCTCACTTTTAAATCAGGGTGGAGACTTTCCAGCTCACTGTCACTTTACGAAAGCCATCATCTTTTTAGGATCGCTGCTCTCTAGTAGTCGCAACGTTCTGCGTAAACGCTTCATGTTTATTAGTAAAAGCAGATCGTACTAAATGTGGGAAGTACGAAAAATTTTATAGCGGAGCTCCAGCGGCCCGAAGGGCCGCGAGCGGAGCACCATACCTATAGAAACCCGTCAACTGCTTTTCTCATGGTAAAAATGGCTAGCGGTATTGCTCGTGGGCGCGCACGACGACGACGACGACGACGACGACGATGACGGTGGTGTTGCCCAATAACTAATAATATCCTAATAATAATCATAATAATCCAACATGGCGGCCATACTCCACCTGGCCCAGCACCTAACCAGCTGGTTTACAGTTTACACCCAGCGTCTTTGATACTAGACATCCATCATATAGCCAATTGACACCTGTCAAAACAAGGTATCCGCTGACCAGTGTCACGTGACCATATCGCGGGCTCAAGTTAAGACCTCATCGAGGTCAGCTGTTTTTTTGAAGTTGACCGCTGACCAGGTACTGCTTTCGATTTGATCGCAGGCTCAAGCCAGGTGTGGGACATCCAAACCAAATCGAGGCTTAATTTTTCGCGCGCTTTCTGCGGCTCGTAATTTCACATTCACTTGGTTTCTTCATTTTGAGCAAAACAACTTCATCGTCTTCGATCGAAGTTTGTCTTTAAATTCGCGTAAAAAGCATAAAAATCAAGAACTTGTCAGATACTCCGGAACGTGAATTTTCAAGTGATGAAGGGAAGAGCGATTTTTCTCAAGAAAAGCTTCAAACTTGGATCGATTGTGCGGTTGAAAACAGTATAATTCAACGCTTCAAGGGCTTTCACTTTACCGCGGCATCTTGCATCTCACTAAGAAAGGTCACTTAACAGTTCACCTGTGTTAATGGGAGGAACGAGTAGCTCAAACTCTGTGGAAAAAGCTCTTTCTTTGGACAAACCGTTTGCTATTTTTGCGGATGCTTGTTTTTACTTTACTGAAGCTTACGTATTTTCAAGTGGTAGAAACCTCTACAACACAGCGCAGGACAGTGAGGTGAATTAAATAAATAGAAGCTTAACATTTGGTTTAATCGTTGTTACTTTTGTTCAGGAATGAAACTTGTATTTTTCTCTTGAAAGGATATAAATAACAATCATCTGTACTCGTTTTGGACGCAACGAAGTAGTTGAATTGTTTGTTTTTTTGTTACGTTGTTTTCTTTGCAAGCGAACGAGTGTTTTCACTCGGCTTCAGGCGGACTGTTTTTCGACCTTGGTACCTCAACAGCGTTAAGAAACTTTTGCCCTTATCTTAATAACACGTAATCACAATGAGTCCTCGTAAAATTAAGCATTAAAGCTCGAGTAAAAAAAAAGCCGATCAAATGCATGTGCATGTGCATGTGCATGTGCAAGTCTCAAAATCTGACATAAAGTTGTCAAAATTTGAAAAACGTTTTAGAGATCTTCGTCGAAAGCGGCCTGTAAACAACAATATTAAGTTTCGCCGTCTATAAACATGTCGTCTTAATTTGTTTGAACCGGTAAGAATCATCGTTTGGATGTAAAAAACACCGAAATGGGTTGACTGGCTGGGCTGGCTTTGATAAATTTTATATTGGACGGGTCTGCGAGAGAAATGCTGGTGTGGTTTGGCAAGCGCTTTCTTCGTTAACTGGATGACGCTTTCCCACTGAGAATGATTAATTGAAGAAGGTTCTTCGGAAGACATGGGAAGTACCAGTAAAACTATAAAAGCTCTTTAGCGTTTTGTGACAACCAAGGAAAGATTTTGTGGGAAATGGCGCTATTATTCAGCCCTGTCGCGTTGCGAGTGATTGCTGCCTCAGCGATTTCTGTTGACTGCTCTAAACGATCAGGTGTGGACCTCTTTTTTGTCTTTTCTACGGACATTTATGTCGAAATTGCTAAGCAATTTTTGTTACTTGTCTAATTTCTCCACCCTCTCCAAGAATCTTTGAAGAAATATTATTCGTATTGTGCTTTGTTTTCTTGTAATACTTGTGTTTGTTGTTCTGTTGTTTCTGAACCGCGGTCAATTCCTGTTGACTGGTCTTAACGATCAGTTTTTACCCTTTATTGTCTTTTCTATCGAAAACTCTTCGTTTTCCCTGCTGCTGCTCAATTGTTTTGGACACAAAATAAACTGGCCCAAATAAAGCCATGCGAAGTTGCTCGGTGAGAGTGTGCAACTCCGATTCTAGGCTTGGCCTGGCTAAATATATATATGGCCTTCAGCTTTTCTTTTTATAATCGCTACATACCAGACTGGAATGGTGTGCCATCGAACATCATGCATGCACCTTCTATAAGCAGTTTTAAGTCCTATCTATTACATTATTTGTGTCAATTTGAAATCAGATGTAGCTTGTGAGTGACAAGTATGTAATTTAATTAGGTTAGCTTTGGATTGTATTTCAATTTTACTTCTTTATTTTTAGTGTCAATCTCAAAGCAGGGGTGACTTGTAAGAGACAAGTATTCGATTTAATTTGATTAGGTTAGCTTTGGGCCACGTTTAAATTTCACCTCTAAGTTTTTAGAATGTGTAATACAGTAATAGCCCACGTATAAGAACCAGAATTTTCTAATTTAGCCTAAATAGATTCTTATATAAATGGTACTGAAAGCAAATTTAGGCTACCAAGGTTCTTAAAATAGGTTCTTAAATTTTCATATGAATTTTATCTGAATATACTATATATATGATAAATATCATCTCATAATACAGTATAAATCATTTATTTGTACCATAGAGAAATGCCTATAGGCAGTTCACTGCAGGTACAGTATATGTCCTTAACAAAGCATAACAAAGAAACTCATTCAGCAGTTTCTACCTTTACACTTTTACAGCAACCCCAATGATAAGAACCTAACTTAAAATTTTAGCATTAATAGGTTCTTATGTGGAGGGGGCTTAAAATGAAAATTTTAGCCTAACAGGTTCTTAAAACCTAGGTTCTTATACGTGGGCTACTACTGTATTAGATAATATTCTTTGTATGGGAATTTACTTTCTCCCAATTATTCTCCAGTCGTGCACTTTTTTTTGTATCAACTTAGATGTATTCGCATGACAAAGTATTACTAAACTTAGAGTAAGCTCTTTCTCATTAATGTACACATCCTTTGGACTTCCTTCTCCTGCATGCAGTCTCTCAATTAATTTTATTCATAGCTGGTCACACCAATCTTGTGGTATGTTTGGATGACATTTGACACTAATGTGTAATGGGATTTTTTATGTTTGATGAAGTATGTTGTGCAATTTCAAATGTACATGGAGAAATGTGAGACTACTCCTTACCTTTCTTGCAAAATAGAAAATCAAGTTAAGATTGCTAACACGGATTTCCAGCACTTTTGCTTTGGTGAATCATTACCTTAAATCCTCATACTACATTGTTAATTACCTTGATAGTGATATCAACCAAATGCCCAATATGTTATTATCAAGTTGCTTAGTATTGCACTTGGCTGGCCAGAAAAGCAGCTGGATTTCTTTTTGAAAACACCGTAGGTGCATTGATTGATGAGCTTAATGTCAGCAAGCAGTTTTTGCGATAGTAAGGTCAAGAAGTAACTGATCAAGAGAAATATCTTGGCCTTAATGCATATCATCTAAATATTTTTATTGATTTCCATGTATCTTTCTTTCATAATTTTTTTGATGCATACATATATTCCAGAGGATACACAATTTCTGATTTCCAACTGTCTCATGGGAAGCTTTGGATAACTGAAATTGCATTCATTATGAAGTGATGATCTGAATCACTATATGTCTGATGTCGGATACTGATTCAAAATAGCATTCACCAGGCTTCTCCACCAATTTCTAGTGGCTCTAAACCATAACTAAGTAGCCTACAGTTGAACGGGGAAACAGACCTGTCCTTAGGTATTGCTCTAAGATGTTAAGAAATGTTTTGTTTTAAAAAGTTATAGATGCAAACTAGCGTTGCAGGTTCTTTTTTACACAAAGTATTAAAGTTTTTTTTTTTTTTTTTAAACCTACCTCAATATATTTTTTTTGCTTTTTAACATCTCCAAACTCAATTTGCAAAGGAATTTTTATTACCTTACTGAATAGAACGCTTGTTTTTAGGAGGGTTGGGGGTCCAAATCCGTAAAAGGGGGTTCATATCTGCCAGCAGGTCTGGACAAGGGGGTCCAAATCTGATCCTCAAGCAGATCTGGACTGGAGGGTGCAAATCTGCGGGGGGTCCAAATCCACTGTGATACTGGCTCAGATCACCTTTCCATGCTATTTTTTACAGCCTTGGGTCTGTAGCTTGAGTGAGGTCAGATGGGTGATATGACAAGCACACTATATGTAAATGCCAGTAGAAAAAGAATGCTTTTGGAGCTCCGCTTTTAGGCTTGGCTAAATATATATATTATAATTATGCATGCTGTGTTCCTTTAATAAGTTTTTTAGGGATCAGTCTTTGAAAGAAGCAGTTTCTGTGTATACTTCAACAGTTGCTGATCAATAGCTTAACTCTTTAGCCACTTGTTCTGTATTTATACACAGAGCTATCGTAGAAACTAGACGTACTTAATTGAATAACTTGTAGAAAATCTAGCGGTGGCTTTCGGACGCTTGATACAATTGCTCAGAGCTGTGAGTCAAAGTCACGGTCTCAGGTGACGTAATTTCATCGCGAGATGTTACAGTCCAATTATTGATCCATAATCGCGTGACTTCTGAATTCGTATATCCTTTTTCTTGAAATCTTTAGCCTATAAAATCTCTAGTCCCTCTTGTCTCACCTTTGAAAACTTAAGTGTTATTTTTCTAATCTTTTATACGTAGAGCTGCACACTAAAAATTGGTTCATGGACCTGGGACGCCTCCAGACTGGATCTAACACCAGAATCACATGAGGGGGATATTGCAAATTTTGTCAGCAATGGCGAATGGGACTTGATAGAGTTCAAAGCTCTTCGGAATGAGAAATATTATATCTGCTGCAAAGAGCCCTATCCAGACCTCACTTTCAGACTTAAAATTCGCAGAAGGACTCTATTTTACTATATGAACCTGTTGATCCCGTGCTTTTTGCTGACAGGTATTGTTCAAATATATATAATTAAAGAAAGAAGCTGTTGCCGTGAGTCTGTGAGCGTCATTACAGCGATTAGCACAGGAGATTGACTAAAAATGAAAGTCAGTGGCATTAAAGATATGTAGATTGATGCCGTCAATCTAAGGTCAGCCAAACGCTGTACTGAATTAGATAACTGGCTCCGACATTGTTCCTTCTTTTCAAAATTTGCGTAGTTTGTAAACTCATCGGAGGCCTTGATTCAAGCCTTGACTTAACTCGCACATGCTATGCAACTGACTGACAATCCGTTTTGTTTTAACATGATCTCATCCACGCATAGAACCTCGAATACTTTAAATTTCCTTTTAAAGACCTTTTACATATTACGATTGATTTGTTATTTTATTTCATTTTTTCAATGGCCAAATAGGAGTAAATTTCCTGTCCTTCTTCCTGCCACCTGATTCCGGGGAGCGGATAACCCTTGTAGTCACCAGTCTCCTCACTATGACAGTATTCATGCTTCTTGTGGCTGAAATCATGCCGCCAGTGTCTGACGTGGTGCCAGTCATTAGTATCTATTACGTCACCGCCATGTTTGTGGTATGGTCACTCAAAGTACTAAATAAAAATAATGAAATACTCATCAAATTTTTATAACAGAGTTTCATTTTGACCTGTTTTCCTGTTTCAACACATTAATTAACGTATATCAAACTACAAAACTAAGTTCGCAATTGACCTTACTCGTATTGCCTGTAAGGAGCTGGAACCATACACCTTATTCCAAACTGGCGGCCAATTTATTATTCTTTTGTTTACGTGTGAATTAGCTCTTTTTGCCTCGTCAACATGTACAAAATTCAAAAGAATCTCGAAGTGAAATTGAGGCAAAGAGGGCTAATTAACATGCAGACAAAAGAATAATAAATTGGCCGCCATTAGCGTGCACACGAAGCTTACAAGGGGTAATCTTTTCATATTTAAATGTGTTTTTCTTGAAGAGCCTCCACCTCGTGCAAGGTGCAGTTCAATATAAGAATATGGTCTATTCTAAGAACTCCTCTAGTTTGTAAACAAGGTTTTTGTGATCAGCGTTATTCTCGGTATAATTTTTTGGCTTGGGAAAGTAAAATGCAGCAGCGATCGAGGGTTCTGTTTGTCTATTAGCCAGTCGATTTCGACTTATTGTGTTCTCAGAACAACATTTCATGGTTTGCTCGTAAGGACAGTATTAAGTGCCCTCGATGGTTGCATCCAGCCAAACAAAATTTTATGAAATTCCTTTTGAGGTTGTCTTTTTTTTCCGCGAAATGTAATTGCATAGCTTTTTCAGTTTAAACTAATGCACATGTCATCGGCTTCCCCGTGGGGTCGACCCCCGGGCCAACCAGGGGGATTGTAATATCAGTCAAACAAACTTGAGGAATTTCCCCGGGGGTAGGGGAATCTCTGAAGACAAAGTCCCCTGGGTGAGGTGTCTCTCACCTGAAAATCCCCGTGACTTCCTTTTCAAACTTGTGAATTCCCCCACCCCCTAATCTTTGATCGTAAAACAATGTCAAGATTTCCCCTACCCTCGGGGAAAGAATCCCATCCATGTCCTTGTATTCCCCCACATATCTCCCTGGTAGGCCCGGGGGTCGACCCCACGGGGAAGCCGATGACATGTGCATAACGGGCTCGATGCTTCAGTTGTATTTACAGTACATGTAGCTGCAGACAAAATAAATATGCACGGTTTTATAAGCAAAGTAGTGATTATATCCACTTCTTAGGTTGGCTTGTCCATGGCTGCCACCTGTCTCGTGTTGAGATGTTACTTCAGGACGGCAGATGGGATGGCGATGCCAGTGCCATTACGTTTCTTCATTTTCCAAGTGCTGGCAAGAATCGTTGGATTTAAAACCTCTCCTGGAACTTGGAATGGCAAAGGAAATATCAATATTGCTTACGCTACTTCGACATGCACATCACCGCAAAGGCAAGCAACGAACAATAGTTTGTCGCGACACTCAATGAGAGCTTGGCAGGATGACTTAATCGTGCGCAATGTGGGTAAAATTACAAACATCTTGGAAGATAAAATGAAATCGGAGAGAAAATGCCAAGAGTGGCAGGAGGCCGCCATAATTATCGACAAGTTCTTCTTTTGGTTATTCATCGTTGTAACAGCAGCAGGCACCATTATCATGCTGGTCTTTCTTCAGCCATCGTCAACGACTTAACAGCAAAGTTTATTAAGAACTGTGAGTTAGTACTCCGTATCAGCCTCATTCGTCAAAGCAATGCAGCCCCAAAGTAGAAGCTAGATGATGAATCGTGCTCCGGTCTTGTCTGAGACCGGCAATTTTCAACAAAAATGTCAAACTATTACACCAGTATCAAGCCATCTTAGTTGTAGTCATCTGAACAACCAAATGAATGAATGAGTGAGTGAGTGACTGACTGAATGAATGAATGAATGAATGAATGAATGAATGAATGAATGAATGAACGGAATGAATGAATGAATGAATGAATGAATATGTCGATAAACTCTAACTGTCAATTTCTATACAGTTGCAGTATTTGTATTAATTAAAACATCACGTTAGTTGCAAATAATTTTCAAACCTTCAATATAACAAGTATAACGTTAGAGAGTTGGATTATTACGAAGTAAACCTTGTATTTTTTAGCCGCCTGATCCTGAAGTAAATTCCAGCTTGAACAAACAAGTTCAAACTGTTCCCATCGGGAATCACTAAAAGCATAAAATGAGCATAATGGACGGTCTTTTACCCTGAAGTCGAAAACGCCCGGTTTTTTTTACCATTTTTGGCCTTGTAAAATAGCAATCTTGTAATTGTCTCAACTTTTTTTTCCTTTCAAAATTATTGAAGCTTGATTGTAATTTAATGCTTATTGTGCAGGTGGAATTGTTTCAGCATCATTAGCCCTTAACACCCAGTGGAGCATAGGCCATCGACATTTCTCCTTCTTCGGACTCGGCTCTGGGCTATCCTTCCTGCCTCACTCCAGCCAATTCCCTGCGCCTAAAACGCTCTGCTATAGTGTCTCGCCTCCAACTGTTTTTGGGCCAACCCTTCTTCCGCTTTCCCAGTGGATTCCAGTTCAATGCCTGGCGTGTGATGTTAGAAATAAACCCGAAAATGTTTTCCGGTGTATCGAGAGGAGACTAGTGCGCCTGGGTCGGGCAAACTTCTCAGACTTGACTCGATTTTATAAGAATTTGAAAATTCGTCTCGTTTCGTCTCGTCTAGAACATTGAGTGTTAACTATTCCCATTTAACTAAAGAAATATAACGCTTACGGTGATCGAAAAATTGGACCAAACACCTAAAGACACCAGTATGGTCGTGGACCTCTTAAGGGTACTGCTCTGAATCTTACAGGTTAATAAGATAAGTGTAGCCCTTCAACCCAGCATAACGCCGTTTAAGATTTATTTCCGTGTAACCTAAACAATAGCTGTACGGCTAAACATAGACGTGCACCAATCTGAACCCTGTCGGAGATACGAAAATCCTCAATTTACAACCACAATGAAGGAGACATCAACTCTTTTTCATAATGGATTGCCAAGATTTAAAGGAAGGGTTGTCCTGTAAGTCATACGATTCCTTCGACCTGTTGTTAATCGTCAAATCTTAATCTCTATATTACGGGACATTTGTCCTTTCAACTAAATAGCGTACTACTCTCTGAATGGACTGTTAAAACAATCCAATATTCAGACTCCCTAAAATCTGGACCCAAAGAAGAAATACCACCAGATATAGTACGCACATTTTTCAGTGGTTATTTGTAACATGCCGAGAATGAGTTCCGAAGGAATAAATTGCGGCATCATCGTACATGTAGTGGGACTAAAAAACGAAGAGTCTTGTCCAAGATGGGTAATCAAGGAGTTTTGTCTCTAATTGTCAGGTCTTAGGAAATCCAGCGTTTCCTCAACACCCACCACCAGGATAATGTGAATTGCACCTCTTCTGCATCAACGTCGCGAAAGCGCAGAACCAGAAACTTAAATGCGATAAAAAGTAAAATGAGTAAAATGGCTGAACATTGACATACGGTAAAAAAAAATGCACACATTATATATGATGCGCTTACAACAAAGACACAGTTGGTGCTTTCTATAGTTTATTTTCGTTGATTTCCCATTTTAATCGATATGCACTGGTTAATAATTTCCCCTTCACAAGAATACCGCTTTCAGTTGACAGCTCCTCTTAGGCTGTTCCTACAGGAAAAAAACAAAGATAACAATATACATTAAACGAAATAAATTAAACATACAGCTCACTTTGGAAAAAATTGATCGAAATCGAGAGTGCAACTTAAGGAATTGCAGGGGAGTGGAGCGGTCGCGATTGTTTCTTCGCAATACGCGTTCCTCTTCTCCCCCAAACAATCTCGTGATCGCTTGCGCGGGCCGGTGGTCCCAGTTTTTCTAAAGTGGTGTGTCAAAGTTTCACGTCACTGAAAATTCTGCTATTAATATTCGTTTTATGTATCAACCAGCGTGACGTCTGTTATTGGTTGATAATACACTGTGGCCAGCGTACAGAACATCATGGCCAGCGGTAGATAACAGTCTCACAAGACAACGCCCAAAAGCAAAAGGCTTGTTTCGAATTGTGGTAGAACAAAAGAACTTAGTCGAGTTTCAGGGGATAAATTTGCATTTTCTTTTGTCAAAAACAAAGGAAAATGCAAATTATTCCCCTGAACCTCAACTTGGTTCTTTTGTTCTCCCACAATTCGAAACTAGCCTATTGTTCCATCTTTCTAAAACTATGCCAGCAATCTGCTATCGGTATCCTTAAAGGGCCACCCGCAACCAGTGGCCTTTGCGCGCCTCTGTTCTTGCTATTATCCGGGACGGAAATCGAATGGTCGGCTCACTTTTCGAAGTAGATAACCCAGATAACAGCAACAACAGAAGCGCGCAAAGGCTACTGATTGAGGGTGGCCGAAACCAGAGTGCTAAAAGCCCGTTTGTATTTTCCTTTTATTAAGAAACGTCTCTTAATGGCTTTCATCTGCCGTCGGAAACGTTAGCCTTGTTTGTTCCTCAGTTGGGTGTAGCCTGCTTCGAGGGCTTAATCATGCTATATTTTATAAGGAGACAAGGATAATAGGTAACGAGGCATATACATGTTGTATGTAAAGGACAGCACCACTCTAGATAAAGCCTTTTTGTTTTACCAGAAGAAAAAGGGCATTATAACTGGTGACCGCTCTAAACACGTCTTCGGCCGCAATGCCGCTACAAATCTGGGACTTTTATACGTTGTACGAAGTAAATTAAGATGCCCGAAAATGACCTGAAGACAGCCATCAGCGCTTACGTCTTGCGCATATACGAGCTTGCTTCTTTAGTTTCTCAATACTCAATACATGGATTTTGTAGGTGAGTCAGGCTTTAATTACCAGTAGAACATGGGGGCTGTCTGCAAACCACACATACTCACCGCTGTTTAGAGGGACATCTATCAACGCCCATAACGACCACCACCTCCGTACCTTCCACCACCTCCGTACCCTCCACCACCTGGACGACCCCCACCTCCGTATCCTCCACCACCACCTCCGTATCCTCCACCACCATTTGAACCTAAGTGGAAAAAAGAAACACGTAGGTTATAGATTGCTTTGATGGATTTCTTCCTAGGAAACAAAGTGAGATTAAGGACATACATGTGATCGCCTTTCTTATGGTGCTTTTGGAAGGTCCTCTTACTTCGATAGAAGTATGGTGGAAAGCTTTGACTAAAGAAAATAGAAACTGGAGATATTGAAGAGTGAAAGAAATGGGAAAAGGATAAAACGCTAACCTCCCCCGCCGTTCCCGCTGCTGCAGAGGCCGCAGGTTTTCTTGCACCGGCCTGTAGAAGAAAGAAGATTATTAATGCATGAATTACATTCGTCAGTTGTGAAGAAGCTTGTGTGGTTGAAAAACAAAATGATTTAACGCTTTAAGGGCTTGTTCACTTTACCACGGCATCTTGCAGCTCACCACGAAAGTTCACTTAACAATTCACCAGCATTGCTGGGAGGAACGAGTAGCTCAAACTTGGTGAAAGAAGTTCTTTCTTTGGACAAACCGTTTGCTATTTTTGTAGATGCGTGTTTTTACTTTAGTGGATCGATGCGTATTTGTAAGTCGTAGAAAGCTCGACAACACAGGTAACTTAAATAAATTGAAGCTTAGCATTTGAGATTTAATCGTTATTACCTTTGTTTAGGAATGAAAGTTGTATTTTTGTCTTCGACTGGATATAAATAACTATCTACTCGTTTTGGACACAAAGATGTAGCTAGTCGAATTGTTTGTTTGTTGTTTTGCAAGCGAACGAGAGTTTTCCTCCGCTTGGCTGACTGTACATGTTTTTCGATGTCAGTGTTTCTATAGTGTTAAGAACTGAAAGAAACGTTTGCCCTTATGTTATTAACACGTGATCGCAATGAGTCCTCGTAAAGTATCAAAGTTCATTGAGTTGATTTTTATTGATTTGCTATTAGCTAAATACAGAATTACCTGACCCGCAGGTAGCAAAGCTTATCTAGGCGGGCCAGGAGATGAGGAAAGATGAAAGACTGCTGAAAGGAATATGTTGATAAGAAAATAAAGTTGAAATTAAAACGAGGACAACGTTGAGAAAAGAAAAAAAAAAAAAATAAAAAAAATCCGAATAAAGAGCTTATTACAGCAACAAACGAAGACGAAGGGACGCGCTATCATATCTTGTGGCACTATTGCGTTACCATCCAGAGGCATTGAAACGGCAGCACGTTGTAGATAAGAGCCGTATTTGTTTACCTTGCATATGATTTCTTCTAGACCGTAATACGAGTCATCAGACTGTAAAATTTCAAATCAGAAGAATGCGCGAATTCTCTTTTCAAATTTATCTTTAGGCAAATTATGAATATAAGTTGGTATCGCATTCCACAATTTCGCACCAATTCTCGAGAACGCATATTTTTGAATCTCTAGATTTAATTTTTTTATACAAAGATTATGGGACGTTGAGGATCTAGTATTGTATAAATGAACACGAGAAGTGGGAAGACACAAGTCTTGAATGTTTTGCGGTAAAAGATGATTACTTATATCGTGCATCGTTTCGGAAAGTAGTTGATAGTAAAGAATGTTTTGCGCGACATGGGTAATTTC
>JAEMWC010000190.1:777500-790000 GCA_016490735.1 Pachyseris speciosa
TATCAAATCATCTGCATATAGGAGTGAATTTATTTTGGTTCCATTTGGAAGAATGAATGGGTCAGACATGGTGTTTTCGAATAAATACGGCAAATTGTTGATATATAGGTTAAATAAAAGGGGACTTAAAATACATCCTTGACGTACACCTCTTGAGTATGAGAAAGATCGAGTTTTGTTTTCTCCGATTCTTACGGAACATGTAGAGCTGCAATAAAGGGTTTTAATCAGGTTGTAAAAGTGGCCTCCTATATTAATCTTGAGTAGTTTGTAGAACAACCCCTCGTGCCAGACGGAATCGAAAGCTTTACGAAAATCTACGAAACAAGCATAGACCTTTTCTTTATGGTAGTGGACGTATTTATCTATGAGGGTCCTCAGCGTGAAAACATGATCTGCAGTACGGTTTTCGGGCAGGAAACCAATTTGAGAATTATGTAATATCTTGTTTTCTTCAAAGTACAAATGTAATCTTTGATTTAAAATGGAGCTAAACAATTTTCCAAGGCAGCTAGATACACATATGCCTCTATAGTTTGTCGGGTCACTCTTGTCACCCGATTTGTAGATCGGAGTTATAAGGCCTTGACACCAAATATCTGGCATTTTCCCAGATTGCAGAATAAGATTAAAGAGTTTTTTATAAACAGGCATAAGCGATTCAAGGCTCGCTTTGATCATTTCGTTTCTAATTTTGTCAACAAATGGGGATTTCTCATTTTTTAATTTCTTCACTGCTTGGCGTATCTCTTGTTCAGTTATCGAATGATCTAAATTGCTAAGCTTTTCTTTTTCTTTTTCCAATGATTGCAACTCATTATAAATTTCTTGTTGTTGTATGGAAGTTCTCGGGTCTTTAGAGTGTAAGGATTGAAAGTGGTTGAGCCACGTTTCCTCCGAGATAGGGGCGGGGACATTTTCGACAATAGTATCGTTCATTGACTTTAAACAATTCCAAAACGATGCGCTGTTGGGATTTAATCCTAGTTCGTCGAGTTTCAGAGATTTTTCAGTCTGAAATGCTCTCCTTTTTGAGTCAAGGAGCTTTTTGTAATCAGTCAAGGTTTTATGAAATTTCTCCCGCAACTCAGAGTTAAAGGGATCACGATGTTTTTGATTTGATACTCTTCGTAACTCGTGTCTTTTTAGACGACATTCACGGTCGAACCATTTTTTGTTAACCGTTGCCTTAATACGTTTGCGAGTTTTTTTGGTTTTAATCTTGAGGCAGATTTTTGATGCCGCAGTTAGAATGTTCACAGCATCGTCTAATGAGACGTTCACGTCTTCTGTGTGTTGTTCCATATATTCCCTTATTAGGATTTGGATTGATTCCGTGCGTAACGTGTTTCTGAATTTTAAATACGAGTCACTTTCCCAACAGAATTGGCGTGGTAGACTCGTTAATCTATCGGTAGAACATGCATTTTGGGTATTGCTTGTTGGTAAGCTGTTGTTTATATTCAGCCATGCGACGATGGCACTGTGGTCCGATAAGTAAGATGGTTGCTTAACAACAAAACTATTAACATTAAGTAATGTATATTGATCGCATATTACGTAATCGATAACGCTTGTCCCGTTTTTCCCATGAAAGGTGGGTCTGCCTAGAGTATCACCATTAGTTCTGCCATTTACTATTCTTAGATCAAGGTTTTTGCAAATTTCTAGTAGTCTTTTTCCATGACTGTTTATGACGTTATCAAGACTATTTCTTTGAGCTGGCTGAAACGCTGATTCTGATTGATCATTAGAGATTACGTCGTTGCCCTCTTGCGAGACAGTATCGGAGTATTTTCCGGTTCTTGAATTGAAGTCTCCCATAAGAATAATAGATCCTGTCGGAGACATATCTATTATGTCTTGTTCTAGCTGATCAAAAATTTCGGGATCGAAATATTTCGAGTTGCACGGAGGTATATATATTCCGCAAACGTGAATATCCTTCATCGAATTTAAGAGGTCTTTCTTGATTATAAACCAAACATAATTTTGCGTTGATTTTGTGATTACAATATTTTTATCGAGTTTGTTCTTATAGAGTAAGGCTAATCCTCCAGAGTTCCGACCACCTTTTCTCGATTGGTTAGGGGTAGAACATTGTACAAATGATTTATATCCGGTTATTTCCAAGTCAGTGCAATTGCCAATTTCGGTAAGTAGTATAAAATCACAGTTATCAATTTCATTCAAAAAATCAGGGTTCTGTAATTTGTTTCCAAGGCATTTGGAAGATAATCCGTTGATATTCCAAGCACAAAGGGACAATTTGCTTGAAATATCGGGGCAAACTTTGGTACCAATGATAGCTTCATTATTTCCTCATTATACTGGTATAAAATTTATAGTAGTATTACGTAGAATTAAGTGTCTCAATGTTCAAATAAAGTTTCATGGTTAATTAAACAAATGATTTTACAAATCGTAGAAAGGATATGATTTCTTGAGGTATTGTATTTGTTACGCTGCTGGGTGGGTGGGTCTCTTCACGGGCAATTTCCATTTTTCCAGCGTGCGGAAGTGTTTGATGCGGTGCGTTGGGATACTGATGGGGGACAGCTGGCGTTTGATTCTGTGCAGCTTGGTATGGTGTAGGGGTTATTTGTTGCTGCAGTCGTGGTTTAACAAGTGGCATTGCCTGCGGACGAGTCTGAGGATCGTAAGGCCAGTGATAGGTATGAGGAGGTGTGTTCTCGATGGCGTTGCTGTATGACGTATGACGCAACAGCGGACTGCGACCTTGGGGAGATGCCGGGTGATTTCGTGGTGTTCTTCGTTGGGCACGGCCATGAATGGCGTCTTTTAGGTTTTTCGCGAAAAGTCCTATGTGGCGTTTAAGAATATGCTTGTGATCATGGAGAACATTTGGTTGATTCGCGAAAAGGTTGTCGTGCTTGATTAATTGTACATTGGGTAGTCTTGAGCAGCTACTGATTAATTGATCATTTATTGAAGTAATTAACGGCGTTGGGATGTCGTTACGGGGTAGAAGAGTTGAGAACAATATCTTGCTTGAGGGGAATTTTGTTGAGACCACAGTGATCAACATTAAAATGTTCCAGACAAGTTCTTCAGCAGAATTAGCTGTCTCAAGGTCGTTTGTGCCTGTGTGTAATAGGATCATTTGAGGAGGAGTACGAATTTCATTTTGCACATAGCTTCTTGCGTGTTCAATCAGTGGGGCTCTGATGTATTTGACTTCGAGTTTCGATGAAAACATTTGTTTTGTGTCCAGGAATTTTCCGTTAGAATCACATAAGAAGATCGCTTCATTCGAACGAGTGTTGTTGTTGTTGTTGTTGCTTGCCGTAGATGCAGAAGTAGCTGTGTTTTGTTCGTCTTGTCCCAAGGCTTGTTTACCATTGGCGGTTGGTTTTGTGGGGGGTTCTTGTAGGGGAGAAAAAGAATTAGATGTCGGTAGATTGACAACCAGCAATTCGTTTTCGTTCCATTGGTCGCATTTTGGTGAAGGATTTTCGTATTCTTTATCGCGTTCTTCATCCGTTCCGGAAATCGTGTTTTCTTCCACTGTGTTAGGGGGTGGCTGGCTAGACGGGTTACTACTGGTAATTTCCGGTGAGTTTAAATTTTCCCAAAGCGATTTAATCTGATCTTTGAGAAACGTGATCTCTGCCTCTAGGTGATTTTGGTTTTGTTTCATGGCTGAATTTTCTTCTGATATTTTGGCGTTTTTCTTCTGTAATGCGAGGTTTTCGTCTTGCAATTTTGTGATAAGAGTGGTATGCTTTTGCAATTCATCATGTAGTTGTTTGTTAGTGTTTGCCAAGTCGTCCGCGAGACCTCCCAGGGTCGTTCTTTGCACTTTGAGAAGACGATCTTGCTGAACAGCTTTGTCCTTTAGATGTTCGATGTTGCCTGATTGTGCTATCTTAAACTGTGTAAATTCGGCTTCTAAGTTCCCCACAGTGTTTCTTAGAGTAACTAATGTATTTAGTCTGGTTGGGGTAAGGGAGAGAGGCTCAATATGTTCCGACATCTGGAGAGTTTCTGTTGTTCCTTTGTTCACATGTGTTGCTGTCACGTCCAAGATTTCATTGGCACGAACATCATCTTCTTCTTTATTAGCATCGTTGATTTCCTCTTTGTTTGTTTCATTGCCTTGACATTTTGAAAAGAAATTGGGTAAGGCCATGAGGAACAATGACGGGTTCTGTGAACTGGAGTTCACAGGCTCCAGATCGTTTACAATGGATAACAGCGTGGGAAACTCATCACGGCTCCACTCAGCGAATTTCTTCCCTTGAATCATAATGCGACCGGTAGAAATAAAGATCGAGATCGTAACAAGTTGGTCTTCATTGCTATTTTCGACGTCATAGATGTGTAGAATAATTTTATCACTCTTTGTCGGGCAACTGTATGATTCTTGCTCCTGCCACGTAACACGATATCCCATGGTGTTTAGAGTATTGAAGTACCGTATCAAAAACGTTTTTATCCATAATGGCAGACGTTCTTCTGATGTTAGAAACGATGCCACTTTAGCTGAAGATTTGTATGCTGTGAGGTCAATTTTTTCGAATAGAACTGCTTTAGATCTAGTCGAAGAATGGAACTTATCGACTGTATATCGTTGAAGATCTTCACAAGGTTGTATGCTAACCATTGAAGATGGCTTAAATCCTGCTTTTTTCTTCGAACCATGGTCATCTTCGGGTTCAAATGACGGGTCATCAAGTTCTTCAGCCATTTAGATTTATACCCAGCATATAAATTGTGTACCAGTATAATGTTATACCTTCTAAAAAGATGAAATATCGCTCAGCTAAAAAGACGTGACCATCTTAGCTGGTCACGCAAGTAGTAGTAGTAGTAGTAGTAGTAGTAGTAGTAGTAGTAGTAGTAGTAGTAGTAGTAGTAGTAGTAGTAGTAGTAGTAGTAGTAGTAGTAGTAGTAGTAGCAGTAGCAGCACTAGTAGTAGTAGTAGTAGTAGTAGTAGTAGTAGTAGTAGTAGTAGTAGTAGTAGTAGTAGTAGTAGTAGTAGTAGTAGTAGTAGTAGTGGTGGTGGTGGGTGGTGGTGGTAGTAGTAGTATAAGTAGTTCATTATGTGGCCATTCAGGTAAGCTTGCATTTCCATCGTCCCATCGAAACTTGGGGAACTAATCACTCAAATGTCAAAAAAGTACTTACCTCGAACAAAGGCGTCGAATGAGCATTTCCACTTGTAGGCGCCGCATAAATTGGATATGTCCTTACATTCTGTTCGGTAGAGAATACAGCACATTATTCACGGGCACCCAACGACAAGTTTCGGTAGATATCTGTTCGGTGGAGGGTAATTCGCCTGGGGAATTCGGCGTCGATTAAAGAGTTCACTCGAATTTTCGAAACTAAAACGCGGCGTAAAAGATTCGCAATTGGGAAATCATAACCCACAATGTTTTTGGCAGTCAAAAACGTCAGCTAGCATCTTCGGAAAGAAAATAGTTCTCTACAAAGTTCGTGGAAAGTCTATTTCAGCTTGCATTTTCTCAAAGGAATATTTTGTTCCCTAACATTTTCGGGCAATTAAAATTTCAGCTAGGGAATCTTCTAGCTTATGAAAACACCACTTTAAACAGACTTTAAACGCCATAAAGTATTTTAAAATGCCTTTCTGCAGCTTTTTGTTGATTTGACTCGTTGGGTGCCCCTGATTATTACAAGACAAATTAGTTGTTCTTGCTGTTGCTGTTGGTGTTACTGTTGCTGTTGTCGTTCTTTTACTTAGAAAGGATTGCTTAATTGTTTCAGATAGCCATTTAATGCGACGTGTCTGGGGGATAAAGCACTAGGACATGTTTGTTGTTTGTTTCCGATTATTACACGATGTGACTGATCTACAGGTGTCAGAAAAATTCCTTACAAGCCTCCAAATCAACGGTCTACAAATCATTTTGGTAGGCTTTGCTTGCAAAAGAAATATTACCTACCCTCTCCTCCTCCACCACCACCACCACCGCTAGGAGTGCATTTTTTACAACTCAGTTGGCAATAGGCTGAGGGGAAGTAAAGGATCAAAGAAACAAAATATTAGTATATTTTAAAACCACTAATTATCTGAGAGCTGAAAAACACTTCCCGCCGTTTTACTCCGTTTGAGAAACAGGAGACACTGTCAATACCAATTTCGACCAATAGGCGAGTTTTTCCACTGCAGTTTTTAGAACTCCATTCTCCTGCACCTGTTCCTAATGCTTCTTAAGAATGGCAACTCTTAAACCACGGCTGATCAGGATGAATGAGGCACTCTAAAATTTCAAGAGATTACCTTGAAGCGCAAGCAACATGCCATTTTAACAAACTATATAAACCAGTTCTACCGTATTTGTTTAATGAATAGATCACGTGCTCATTTTCCGAAGTATGAGCTGGTTCTTCATCTCTTTCGTTAATTCTTTTAAATTTTGCAAAAAGAGTTGGATCTTAACACATTTTACTGTGCGATAATAAAGATATGTGTCATTGAGCTACAAAAAACTAGCTCATCAGTTGCTGCTTGATTTTGGCTTAAGACTTACTTCTTTCGCAATTCTGTTACAACCCCGATTTCCGAAACTCTTAATAACAAGAAATTCCTACAATCTTGAACCATTTCAAGATTGGCTCCCACATGAACAGTGCACCCATGATAATTCGAATTCGAAATCACTCGTCCGCCGAGTTCAATAAATTCGCTCCTTGATTAACATCAAACTGAATACGTGAATGATCATCGCAGTTATGAACACTACTAAAGCAGTAGTGAAAATAAAGCCTGAAAAAATACAGGCTTGTACGGGATTCAAACCCACGCCTCTGTGCGATATTAGTGCAGTGCTCCACCGACTGAGCTAACAAGCCAACTGGGAGATGGATGTCATTTTGTTGGCTCGTAATATAACCGTGAGTGATGAATATATGAGAATGAATATATGAAAATTATATATTTGAACTGCGGATCAAAGAATAAATAGGTGAATGATCATCGCAGCTATGAACACTACTTAAGCAGTATTGAAAATAAAGCCTGAAAAAATTCAGGCTTGTACGGGTATCAAACCCACCACCTTTGCGATACCGGTGCAGTACTTTAGCAACTGAGATAACAAGCCAACTGCGAGCTGGACGTCATTTTGTTGGTTTGTAATATACTCGTGAGTGATGAATGTATGAGAATAAATATATGAAAATCATAAAATGAACTGCTACTAAAGCAGTTCAGTAAGCAGTTCATTCTCATAACATCAAACTACCTCTTAACGAGGATAGCGTTGGGTCTCCGAGGCCACTACTGTAGTATGTGAACTGCCAACACATTCAGCTTTAATTTTTGATAAGATCCACTCGAATACAAGGAAATAACAGTGTTGAGGTTGAAAATAGGCAAACTCGATTCTCATTCTATTTCAGATCAGAGAACTTTTTTTTTTTATTGAAAATTGAACTAAAACCGCGGTTGGTCCGCGAAGAATTAATCTTCTGTATCCATTTAGCTCTCATTATGGCGACTCGATTGTCTTTCTTTCGAAAGTCGCGTGTGCAATACTGTATTTCTGACAAAATATCCATAGTTAACTATGATAAGACAACATCAACTCTATCGTCGATATTTCGGCCGAACTCACGATTTCTTGAACTACTTCACGTTTTCCTCCTAGACTGCTTCAAGAAATAGGAATTGGACCGTATTAGTACTTTTTTCCAACGTTATGATGATAAAGGAAAACTGAAGAAAAATACAGTTATTGAAAAACATAAATTGAAAATACGTGCACCCCAAATCCAAAATTTAATTGAAAAATGTATATTATCTGTTTACCTGCAACATTCCAACATCGGCCTACGGCAGCATCTTCTGGGCAAGTATAGAACTCCTTGTCATAGCACGATGGGTCCACTGGAATCAGTAAACGACAACCCATCATGTTAAAATTTAGAATCAGAAAAACATCAGATGACAAACGTTTAACGCTGCAATGATTTAGGGTCATCTTGTGAGTAGAACGTTTCTCGTGTCTTTGTAAATTGATCCTTTATTCTCACCTGGTCTCATTTTATTACGATTACTCATTAAGCTGCAGCAACTGCGATCTGTGTTTTCTTCTTCGCTGCCGGCTTGGTCTCAGCTCTCTAATATTGATCCCTCTCATGGGTTGGCAAGGCTTTAACATGGCAATGTTTAGGATGATTTTACTTCCTTTCCTAACTTTTGATCTTATTATTTTCAATACCAGAAGCAGAAAGCTTAGAGGCGTCTAAATTACAGCTATACATTTCCACGACACAGTTATGTTTCTACCCAACCCAGAGTCACGGAAATTGCTCTGCCTGTATACGGAAGGAGGAGGAGACCGCGCAGAGGATTGCATTTTTTTAGCCTAGGAAATTCAGGAGGCCAAAAGTTACTTATTGGGAGATTCGGTCCGCAAAACTTTCAACGGCGCAGAAGTGTACAAATTGGTCAGGTTCAGAAGCGTAACAACACTCAAATAATTTGCGCAAAGATCTACCTTAGTAATTCGGTAATGTATTTTATATTTTTAAATGTTGTTTTACATAAGAGGAACTCATTTCACCCTCTTTTTGACTGTAGAAATTAAAAAGGTTCTCAAAACGTGGGGGCGACCTGCACCATTTGCAACACCTCACAAGATTGGTTCAAAACAACAATAAACAAAGAATTAAAACAATGGAACCTAGCCATAAAACAATAGAGGTGCAACTGATAAAGATCCAGTGAAATTAGAGGTTTCAAAGAGGTGCAGGCCTACCCAGGGGAAAACGTGTCTATAATTTTGCGAGTTTCGGACTTAATTAATTCCAACGGATCCTCTCGAGAATTCCCTAAATATCGACATGGTACAGTTTTTGTTTCCTCGAACTGGTTCAAAATTTAGAACATTCAATGAAAAAGGAACGAGTTCAAAATCAAAACTCATCTTATTCTTAAAAATCGTTTAAACGGTACAAACAGTAAAAGTCTTTACTAAAGAAACAAAAAACGCGCCGAGTGTAGTGTTGAGTTATATAAGCATGCGCGAATTTTTTAAGAACACGAGAGAAGTGCCTTCTCGAGTGTTCTTAGATATACCCAGGTGCTTCTATAACTCGACAATGTACGAGGAACAATTTTCAAGTTTTATTATTTCTTTTATAAAATGTTCTGAAAATTTGCGAGTTTTCATACCGGAAGTCAATTGATGAAATTTGACGACGCTCAAACCCTCAAATTTTTGCTTTTACGTTCAAAACAATGTCAAATACGGTTTTAAATGTTTTGTTTCACTTTATTTTCTTCATAACATGTGACGTAGCCTGCGTGCATTATAACTCCACAATGCACACGCGTGACTTAAGGAGCATGCATCTGCATGCTAAGATACAATCACTCGATTCGACCAATCATAGCGTGAGTAATTATTTGAACATTTTATAAATTTCATTATACAAGGATTTCTTGGTGCAGCTCAAGTTTAAAGGAGCACTGTCACCGGTATTTATGCTGTTTTTGGTTCAATTCTGCCAAAATTACTGCCCTTTACCTGTTATCGTGCAAACAATGCTCCTACAGAATCAGCAAGATGAATTCCAATGAAATTCTAGCAGGGAGAGCTAACCATAATAATTTTTTGGTGATTTTTCAATGCATAGCTTGAAATTTTGAAAAAACCTGCCGGTTTTTTCAAATTTCAATCCATTTCCATCCTCGTCATCTTTGATGGAATACAGGAGTTTATATTGTCAATGCAGTACCACAGTCTTTGGCAGCAAAACTAGACCATTATTTTAAGGTTTTCTCTGATGCATTGGCAGTTTTAAGCTTTTTAAAGTGATGGTACAATAGCGTGACAGTTCCCCTCTAAGTTGAGTACGCGATGATCTTGAAATGGATATCTTGTTTGGAAACATCAAAGATAACCTATAAACTGCAGTCCCGATATTTCTGCGACGCCTTCTTCATCAGTCTCTTTTAAATTTTAGGTTTAGAAACCGACAAAGAAAATAACTTATCGTTCAAGTGGCATTCGCGTGTTCATTTTTGTTTTGTTTTTTTCAATATTTTAACAAATATGCACATTGAATGTTTTTGTTCTTGCTGTAGAGCGGCCGTACACATAACAAAGCGTTGACGTTAAGCCCGCCGCACACGTGAGGAAACAGCTGAGCAAAATGCCTCGCGAAGCAGTTAGCTCAGCCGTTTCCACCCGTGTGCGGCGAGGTTTTTGTGAGATTTTCGCCTCACGAGGCCGTGAGGAAAATATTAAACATATTTGATATTGATTTCACGACCTCGCGAGAAGAATTTCTCACCAAATTTCGCCGCACACAAGAGGAAACGGCTGAGCCATCTGCCGCGCGAGGTACATTTTGCTCAGCTGTTTCCTCACGTGTGCGGCGGCCTTTCTTTATCAATCTCAAGTGTCATCAGATAGGGAAGATGTCTGTTTTTTTCCTGGTTTATTTTCTTTAGATTAAACTTTCTTGCTCGACTACAAACCTTTTACTTTTAATCTGTTTTTGTGGTTTAGCGTCAATCAAATACCGAAATGATATGGAACTCATCAAAACCCAGTGTGTCAGTTATCTTATTTGAAATTCGCCTTTTGTTTTTACAGCTTCCACTTTTAAGGCCAAATCATTTTATCGCAAGTTTATTTTGCGTTTGGTATGAAGAGAAATAAGCAAAGCGGCAGATCCCAGGAGAGAAAATAATCTTCACCATTGGATATGGGCATAAGGGAAAAATTTGTCGGGGTAGGGTGGGGAGGGGGGGTGCTGAGCGTTATTTGCCCGAATGAACCCCCCGCCTCGTACGCTGATGCCAGTGGTTACTTATCTGCGTTGGTTTGTTGAAGCGTTACAGCGCTTACCAGTCACACGCGCCCTCCAACGTTTTTTTCCCATTTTCAAAAACTAAGTTTTGGTGGACGTCAATCAAATGTTTCCATGACAATATAGTCCTCGTTTCGTGTCAGTTTCACGGCCATGTTCAAATCGTCGTTGTGATCAGGTATAAATCGCTCAGTTATTACTGACAAAGTCGTTTCCAGTTTAATTCGTTGCGATGGAGGATTATTATGTCGAGACAACATGGTCAGCCTTGAATCACATAGCATGCAGAAACACTTTTTGGGAGCAAAACGTTTGTGAAGAAGGCGATTCGATTGTACGTAAACACTGGAGCCGGAAGCGATCCGCCAAAGAGAACATCAAAGAAACGAAAAATATCAGCTATCTGAAAACGTTGGCCTCAGAAAATGAGTCGAGTTGTTTGGAAGTTGACTTTTATCAGCTTTTTACGGATGTAGATTATTTTAGCCGCAGAAATTCCTGTCATTCGTTATGCTATAAGATATCTTGACGAGTCGCTCGGGGTTTACCTAAAACATGGAATCCGGAATCCGGAATCCGGAATCCGGAATCCGGAATGCGGAATCCGGTTCCGGAATCCGGAATGCGGAATGCGGAATCCGGAATCCGGAATACGAAATATGAAATCCGGAATACGGAATGTACAGAAGTTTGGTAAAAAATTTTGACAAAGGTTGAAGTCACTTGGGTAATAATATGGTCAACAAATTATATGATGACTTAGCCTGAGTTTTGCAGCAATCAAGCAATCAAGCAATCAATCAATCTAGGGCAGCATTTTAATACTTTGGTTTTGCTTTTAATAAACCGCCTGATTCCTTTAAAGCACACAGCTTTCAATCACACTTCAACGATACTAATCAATGCTTTGTGCATTTTGAACATTTTGAATTAAAATCATTTTAATTAAAAGCACCTTTTCTTATTCTTTTTGTCGATGAATAGTGTTAGGCCTGTCCACAAGTTGACGGCAACTTTTTGAACAACTTTCGATTTTCGATCAACCTTTTTTGATTTCGAGCAACTTTTTTTCCGTTTTCAATGTTTTGTTATTGATTTCAGCTAGATCTTTATAAAACAAGAGCTATTTTAAACGCTTCGTGACCAAAAAGCAGAGAAAAATCACTTTGCATATCTTGACTTAATTGCGCGTGGGAACGCTTACGCCTGATTGGTCATTGTCTGTTGCTCCATGCTGGAATGTTTGGGAACTGTATCGGCGCGTACATTTCAGGTTGTCGAGTGGCCGTCGATAAAACGTGGAACATGGGAAATTCTGGAACATCCCGGTACATTCAGGAACATCTCCAAAAGACGAAGAAAGATCACTTAAAAAAAAAACTTTTAAATATACAGAAAAAAAGAAACTAACACGAAATAAATATAATCCGAGAGATTAATTGGAGAAAAAAAGAAGACAAAAAAATATTTATTTCAAAAAAAAAAAAAAACAAAAAGAAAAGACGTTTATAAATGCCCCACCTGGAAATGATAGCTATGGGGGCTGGGTGAGGATTGTTTTAGCGCTTTCGTTTGCTTACAACATTTTCACCCTCATACAGTTGTACCGTCTTCAGTCATTGCTCTTTTTTTCGAAAAAACCTAAGTCAGTATGGTGCCCAATATACCTTGAAACTTTTATATAG
>JAEMWC010000190.1:795000-820000 GCA_016490735.1 Pachyseris speciosa
AGCGAACATAGCGATGCACGTAGCTTCCACTCGTCTCCTCATATCTGTATAGTGATTTTGTAAATTTGTTTTGTGTCAAATTTGATTTTAAACAGAGCGAAATGTAACTTTACGAAAGAAACAAATTGCGACCTTGCAACAGTTTTGCTTAGCAATCAATAAACATAAGTAGATTCCAGGCCTTAACCGCGTTAACCGTGCAAAACCTTGAACGGTTCGGGTGTTTTCACGAGTCTGTACGCATATTGGAACCGTGCCGGTCAAAAACTTGACCTGCTTTTTTTCAGGTCCCAAACTTTCACGCTAAGCCGTTTAAAAATTCGTCCGGTTCCACCGGTCCCGTGTGAACGCAAGGTGGAACCGTGCAAGTTTTTGTCCGCCCAAAACTTTGTCCGGACCCGTGTAAACGGGGTCTCAATTGCGAAACGCTCTATAAAGATATTTTTGTACACATGGCCTCGGTGAAAAATTTCGTCCGCTATTCCCCAGATTAAAGAATAGCGTACATAGCTGTGACGCCGGATCTTTCACTTTTTCGTTCATTAATTAGAATTCGAAGCAAACGTATGGCACTGAAGGTGAGAGCAGGAAACTGCATGCGAGTATGTTACGATTGGAGTTTGGGTTTTGGTTGCCATTAGTTAAAGGGACCGCATCATTGGAATTATCTCACATTTTTCGGCGAAAATTTACGAAACCAATTTTCAGTGACTTTTCTATCTACAAACTGATTCTGGATCACCAGAAAGATGAAGAAAGATGAACTCAAGAAAATAAAAAATAAAAAATGGGCCACAGAAAAAGTTACGTTATTACCAGTTTGATCTGGAATGAAAGGGAAGAGCCTAATGATAATGTCGGGCCGACTTTTTGAGTTTCCATTCATTTTTATCTTGACTACGCTAGCCTAAAAGCGGTTTTGAAGAATATTTGGTTATTGGTTTTCGTTTGGCATCGACAAACGGGTGTCTTTTTATTTACGGAGTTTTATCAACCATCCATGACACTGCCACTTTTAAAAGGTGGCGCGAATTTTGCCAACCGAGAAAGAGTAGTAAAGAGCACCCAATTTCAAGGCATGTGTAATTAAAAACTACTAGAAATAGTGACGCTGGTAATCTCAACGCGACTAGAGCTTCATGACAAATAAAATGGTGAAGTTTGCCGGAGCCTCATGCCAAGAAAGATTTACTATTCTAGATTTACGTAACTGAAGTCTTACTTTGACCCGGACAGAGGTTGGTGTTGCAGTGTCTCTTTTGTTCCTTCAAAAACAGGCTGTTGACCGGACACGATCTCTTGCGAACCTGTTCCCCTCCTCCACATGTCTTGCTACAAGATGCGTAGGATCCCCATTTGTCACAGGAGCCTGAAAATTTGAACCACGTGACTATTAAATTGCGCGTCTGCGTAATTTGTTAATGTCTTTGTAAATACTACAGTAGTATCTCATTAACTCATAGGGTCGCAGCCTATGAGCATGCAATTATCAGTCGACGCAAGGCCTCTGTAGGCACCAGAAAGAAGGACGTAGAAAGGCTAGAAAAAATCCACATTTTCGGGGAATCCAGTTAGTATTCCAGGCATAATTAAGACTTTCGAAATTATCAGTGTTTAGTTGAGTAATCTAGCCTTACGTTTTTGATCTAAGCATCCAATTTTTTGTGATTTAAACACAACTCCTAAAGCTTTGATTTTTAACATGTTGAAATAAAGGATGTCAGTCTTTCGTTCTTTTCTTCTATCAGTCTGTCCGCCTCTCTATCTGTCTGTCTGTCTGTCTTGCTGGCTGGCTGGCTGGCTAGCTATAGCTGGCTAGCTGTGATGCATTAATTGGTTATGTACACCTTCACGTGTTAACTTATCATCATTAATAAAGAATGTCTGTCTTTCGTTCTGTTCTTCTATCAGTCTATTGTTGCATTAATTGGTTACGTACGCAATAACGTGTTAGCCCATCATCATTAACCCTTTATGTACCAAGGGAGTGCTATTTAATTCAACACATTTTGGGCAGTTAATAGTCTGGGACACTTATCTTCTCCATACATGGGCGGAGTTACTACCAAAATATCTGCTGTCTTACTAAAATACTAGGAACTCAGACTTCAGTGCCACGATATACACGTAAGTGACTGTTGTTTTTTGATCGAGTGGAATCGCTGTAATGTGATAAGATTGTCGCTTTAGGAGTGATTTTCTGAGCCATTTTCCTCTGCAGAAGCCCCCAGGCTGGCATTCTTAAGCTAGAATGTGGGTTAAGGCGAGCCTTTGAAAGAAACCAGAAATAAGAGGCGGTTTCATGTTGATGACGGTGCCAAACACGCTATGTTGTTAGCATGGTGACTCAAAATGGAACCTGTCTCGCTTGCCGCTCTGCGATTGGATTCCGGAACCTACCAAGGCAATTTGAGCTAGTTTTAACAAGTAAAAAAAAATCATGGATGCAATATTTTGCTGGTAGCACCGGGTGGCTCAGAACTTATCGAAAAACTATCAAATGGACCGAAGGAGAGTTCTATGCTGTTGGTGTAGGGACCGGAATTACTCAGAATTATTTTTGGGCGCGAACGAGGCAAGTTGAGACACGAGATTGGCTCTCAGAAACGGCCTAAAGCGTGGCTGGCATAAAATGTGAGAGAGCAGATACCAAAGAGAGAGCTTGAGGTTTGTTGAAAATATAGAATGTTGATATTTGCGCAATGTTTTTGATTGAAAAGTTGACCACAAAAATGTATAAGTTTTGGTGTTATTCTTTGGCCAAAAGACTAGCATTTTGGACTTTGCTGCCAAACGAACGGAATTCGGGAATTGAAGTCGGTTCTTTTGGCTGTGATGATTGCAAAGCACACCACTTGGTGCTATTGACACATTATCACGACGTTGTGACAAAACTTAAACTAGAAATAAATCATGAATGCAAAAGTGGTATTTTCTACGGCTATAGCCGTAGTTAGTCCGTTAACTTTTTTTCTACACGTCACCACCAAAATATCGGTCATAGATGACTGATGCTTTGAAAACCTGCAACTTCTGCAAATTCAGGACTATGGTTGAAATGAACCATTATTATTGCCAAACGATCACTTGTTTAGACTTCATCACCCCGGAAACTGACCAAAACTTCCAATTTTCATTTAATATGATAAAAATAACAAACGCCCTCGGAAAACACCAAAAAACACGTAACTTTGTCTTGAAGTTTTAATACAGAATTTCCTCTTGAAGCTAAAAGTTTACATTGGCAGCAAACTTCAACTCCATTTCTTGCAATCTGTTCCACATTTTCCTGCTCAGATCTTTAGCGTGACGTGGAATTTGATTTTAGCTGTTCTCACTGGCCTGCACTGTTCGCATTTGTGACCCAAAGCAATTCTGGGAAATTCTTGGGTAACGGCGGCATGGACGTCCGCCAATTTCCGGGTGTCAAGTCACCCGGTCCTGCAGGCAAAATATTGCACCGATTACATTATTTACAAGTCAAAACTCGCCAAATAGCGTCGCGCACATTTTCTAAAAATAGATTACATCACCAGAGACCCCCCACATGACTCAGACAAGAATTACAGTCCTGTAGAAGGATTTGTATGAGCGCGTTGTCTTCTCAACCAGAAAATCAGGCAGAAAAGGAAAGATTGGTGGTCTAAGTTCTTGGTTAGCTTAAATAATGTTAAAAAGCGAACACTGCTGCTGTGAGTTATGTAAAACAGATTCTGAGGTGTCCAGAAAAGAGCATAAATCTCACAAATCGCACGAGGATATTACAAAGCCGCAGTGACAGGCGGACAGATCCCAAAACCTTCAGGTATTGGAAGTCGAGAATTTTTAGCGCGACTGTTGCGACTTGCCGAGCAGAATAATTCACACTGAAACGTATTACGAAGAAACTTATCTGCTGTTTATCCTGGTCTTCAAGAGAAGACTGATCAGCTGACTTATGCTAGAAATTCCCAAACTACCCTAGCTGTCCGCCCATAACGAATACGATAGAACTGGACGACATAATTATTATCTCTGGGAAAATTCCAAATTCGGAGCAAAACTTGATGTGCTGTGCAATTTGGAAGACCATGATTTTAATAGAGCCATTTATCCGACCAAATAAACAAATCTGTGACCGTGAGCAGACCTCAACCGCATATATTTCATCGCTATGTTTGGCGCGATAAGTGTACTAAACAGCGCGAGCTATAACTGTTTTTTATGTGCGAAGATGGAGCGGGCCAGTTTCATCACGGCAAGGCAACGAATCGGATCGGATCGACGCTTATTTCTTTATCAGGTATTTCTTTGGCTGGCTTGCTGACTTTCTTGTGGGTCATGCACCGGAACGTAGAGTACAATGCTAATATTTTTCTCTGCCGTGGAGGTAAGGAGTGCGTTCGTAAAAAACCTTCATACATGAGAAGCCCATCATATTTTGCCGCCCTCCTTCAAATTCCGTATTTTTATTATTCCAAGGTACATGCCGTAGGTTTTCGTCAACATTTTGAGCTAGAGAGGCCATCGAATTGCGAAATTAATCGCTGAGTATCGCGCTGAGAGTTTTCGAGCGCCGCTGTTTCATACGTCGCTCTCAAACAAGTAGCTCGTGGAATGGTTTGTTTGTCTGAGTCACATCAGGGGTTAAATTTTCGTGACGTCATCTGTGCGCGACGCTATTGCCATGGGAGGTCCTGGAATCTACTCACAGAACGGCTTGGAGCACAACTTCACTTCATGAATAGCCATGACTCGACCGAACAATTTTGGCGGCCCACTTTGTGTGAAATCAGTTCCTTTTTACCTCTGTTTTCTTTCAGAGGATTGTCTCTACCCACCATCCAGCTTTATGATGCCAGGCAGGAGGCTTCTGAGATGGAAAATGGCTCGAAAAACACACTTATAAATCAAATACGTACTGAATCTGACGTTGACTGCTCGTTTAAAACAAGCAATACTAGCGTGACAAGCGTAACAAGAAAGCTAGAGCCTTCGGCGTTCTGGATCAACAAAATCTCCGTGGTAACCCCTTATATGGAATAACGAGATTGACTTGATCTCTCAGCCTCGGAAATTACAACGAAGTGATAGAAAAAGAGTTAAGGGTTAATAAAGGATGTTGTATTTCGTTCTGTTCTTCTGTCTATCAGTCTGTATGCCTCTCTATCTGTCTGGCTGGCTGGCTGACTAGCTGTTATGTACGCAATAACGTGTTAGCTCGTCATCAATAGTGTTTCAGCTACAGAGCTGAGTAACAGGACTTCCAGTGATCCGTTAAACAATTTCAGGTGAGTTTTAGAAGGAGACTGAAGTTTAACTGAATTCATCTCAGCTCAAGCATTTATGGCTTTGAGCTGTAGTCTACATGCGATTGAAGATTACAAACCGCTCCTTGGCCTGTTTAAAACGCGTTATTCAACTTCCTAACCATGGCCCCTCTGCGTTTTTCCGTCAAGGTCAACAGGCTACCTTACCAAGATTCTTTTGCTCACAAGCCAGCTTCATAATGTCTTCTAATTTTCCTTCCAATGCCCAATAAGCTTTAACTTGTAGTGCATCTTCTTTGTTGCTTGCAATCTGTATCAATTCACTATAATCAATATCATAGCCAATTCCAATGGCAATCCTTCTGACACCTGCAGCCTGAATAGAATAAACTCATGAATAGGTTTATTTCAAGTATAAACTATCAAATAATTCTACCCGTTTTCACATCAGAGACGAATTGTCTATCCGACAGGAATGTAAGAATACAAATAAGTTAATTCCAAGTGCTTCCCATTAATCTTTGGGGGTAACATCGTTTCTAATAATAATAATAATAATAATAATAATAATTATTATTATTATTATTATTATTATTATTATTATTATTATGGGGAAATCTAGCCAAAGCCAGGAATACTGAGCCAAGAAGTGTTTAATTTGTATCTTTGTAATCGACATTATTTATACTTGATACGATGTTTAGACTATTTTTTTTACAAAACGAGTTTTTAGGCTAGTTTTTGTTACATTTTCTGGAAGCTGAGCTATTTTGAAACGTGCATCAAGTACCCATGCACCAAACCGGCTAATTGCGTAATTGTGAGTATTTTTGTCCTTACTACTTGCCTTAATACGTCAACGGCTACATGTATGTCTTTGTAATCCGAGGGATGAATAATTGTTGGGCGGGTTTTTAGATGAACGGCTTGCACAATTCAATTAAGGCCTCTCGAACGTGCATAAACAAAATCTCTCCCATAACGCCAATTAAGCGCTCACTTTGTAAGCTATTTTCTTGGAAATTACGGTAGGGTTTACGTTAACAGTTTCACTCACATCCAGAGGGGGAGTAACAGAACTAAATGGTGCGCTTCCGGGGTTCGTGTCGCCGTCTGTGATCACTATGCACACGTTCGGTTTATCGGGTCTGTCACCGCTGTCGTCCCAGCCAAAGAACTCTTCAGCTGCTAGTTGCAAGGCTCTGTCAGTCCTTGTTCCACCGCGAATATGTGGCAAACTGTTAGCTTTGGATGTTAGTGCAGCAACCGTTTGCGTATCAGTAAATCTGATGAAAGACCAGAGCGATATGTGATGATTCGATCAGTAAAGCTTTTTTTCTCCTCAGCTAATGGCACTGAGCAAATCACCAGAGTTTGTAATCTTAACCTGTTTGTATAGTCTAGAACAACGATGCTCAACCTAAAACGCTTGACCTCTTGGTTTGATCAATAAAGTATCTGGGCGCCAATTTTCTCCTTTTAACGGTGTTAACATCAAATGGATATTGCCAAACGAAATTGTTGAGGGCCTGGTGTGTCTTCGGTACACCTATATTCGCCAAGATGGCGGATACAAGATGCCAGTTGGAAATTATGACGTAAATATCCCGCTTATATGCCATCGTTGCTAACGACAGTAGACTTCAAGTTTGATTGGTATAGTGAAATCTGCCCCTCTCCCCCCGAACTGGTTGAAGTTCTTATTCTGGTGCCAGCTAATGCTCTTAAACTGAATGCCATTAACTAATTATCCCGTGCGCAAATTTGTGAAATCAAAGTGGGATATTTTTCTGCCTACCTGTGCCACATATGCGCCTCAAAACTGTACAGAAGGATTGCCATGTGTGTTCCAAGCTTCGAAATTTCAAGTCTTTGAGCAAGTGTAATGATGAACTGACGCGCCGCATTGTAATCTGATGTACTTATACTGTTCGAAGAATCGATGATGACACCGACATCAAGATGTTCTTTGCAAGGTTTGGGGGGCGGAGGCTCAGGTGTTGGACCTATAAAAAAGCACAAAATCACATTACATCATTATACATTGATATGTGACTGGGCATAATAATACAAATTTGGCCATCGTCATATCATTGGATTAGTAGAATAAAAGGCCCGTGAACATAATATTTTCAATGACTACTGCTACCTTGATGTAATTATGACAAAAGTTTACGTCCTGATGACGTCATTTCTTTCATATTATACTCTATATAGCCACCACTTTCAATCAAATGATTCTCACTAAGTTAGAACGTGCAATCATAAACTGGCTCCTACAACCCGGTTGCAAGCAATTTTCGTGGCATCCCTGTGACAATTCAAATTGCCCAGTTGGTAAAAGTACGTTTGTAGCGCTCTGACTCGCACAAGGCAAATTACTACATGAATATACCACGTTCTATAAGCCAACTGCGCGAATGGACTGCCAATGGACAACCTATTTTGTCCATTGGTACTAATCGTACCATTGGAGCCAATGGACACCAATGAATGGATCCGTTCGTATGTATTGGAGAACCCTCCTGTGGGAGTGCTTTTATAATCGAAACTATGTGCTCACTCATGCAGATTTTTCATCGAAAATGAACTTACAAGGCTGTTCGTTGCAAGGCTCTGTTTTCGAGGCACTTCCCTTGCAATCTATTCCACCTTTAGAAGGCGGTGGATTGGTACAAGTTCTTCGTCTTTTACGCTTTCCTCCTCCACAAGTCTTATCGCATGGAGGGTTACTCCAAGACGACCACCCACCGTCTATCCCTGCAAGAAAAAAAGTTTACAAAGTTGTTGATTACTTTTGAATAGGTTGGTCTCTCAAGATTGTCTATGCAGTATGTTGCGTTCTAAGTTTGGAATGGTTCTAATAAGGCTGTACCCACTTGAAAAGCTCGGGCCGACGTTTTTAAGCTCTCTGTCTTGGATGAAATTATTAGTGACTTACTATGTCCCACTTTACTTCCAAAATTTACTTGATTTCATCCGCATTGGCGATCCAGTGCAAAGGTACCAAATTAAAAACGATAAAGGTTATGCACTGAGCATTCTGCTGAATAATAACAATAACAATAACAGTAACAATGATAATAATAATAATAATAATAATAATAATAATAATAATAATAATAATTGGATAAGAACTGGTGAACTGAAGAAGGAGACAGAAGGGCTTATTTTTGCCGCGCAAGATCGGGCACTAAGAACAAACGCCATAAAAGCCAGAATCGAAAACCAAAATGTGTCACCCAAATGCAGAATGTGTGGGAGTCACGATGAAACTGTGCAGCATATTTTGTGTAGTTGCCCCAAGCTTGCGCAGACAGAATATAAAAAGAGGCATGATGTTGTTGGGCAGGTCATTCATTGGGAGGTGTGCAAGGAATATGGAATTGAGTGCAGTGACAAATGGTATGAGCATTTCCCCAAAGGCGTAGAAGAGAATGAGGAGGTTAAACTGCTGTGGGACTTGACCATCCAAACAGACCGTGAAATCCACCACAGGAGGCCAGACATTGTAATTCAGAAAAAGAAGGCAAAGGAAACAATCATTGTGAACATAGCTGTTCCCGGAGATAGTAACGTACTGCAGAAAGAAACTGAAAAGTATGAAAAGTACCAAGACCTGGCAAGAGAGATTAAAAGGATCTAGAAATCAAGGACAAAAGTGGTGACAGTGGTTGTAGGCGCATTAGGTTCAGTGTCAAAGAAGCTGGCAGGCCACTTGAAGCAACTAGGAATTAAAAACCGAACAAGAACGATTCAAAAGTCGACACTCCTCGGATCGGCACATATCCTCAGAAAAGTGCTGGAAGTCTGAGGTCTCGGGATGAGACTTGACTGGATATTTCTTCCCAGGGAAAATCCCTGTGCTAAATTCTAAATAATAATAATAATCATTTCAGCAGGTTGATACCGGATCCACACGAACTGTTACTCTCGGGGATACTTTTCGTTCGATATTTTGGTAATTTCGGGAAAACATTTCATTTTTTTTTTCTTTCTCTGTTGATATTTTCCGACCCAAGTTCAATTTCTTCATCAGAAACGGCCGAGGCACGCTTATTACTCACCAAGCACGTATAGCATACTGGTAACATAAAGCCTATAGGCGATTTTCCGCGAATTGTAATGATAATGATGATGATGACGATGATGATGACGATGGTGATGATGATTTTTGCACTGTTCAGTTCGTTCATTTCCTGTATATTAAAGGGAGGGTAGCTTAATTTAGAAGTTTTACACTAAGTTAATCGCTCCAACTCGGCTTCGCTCCAGTTAAAAATGTTTTGCAATGTATGTTATGTTAAATCTCAGAAACAAACAAATAACAAGTGGACTTACTGCATGTAGCTTCAGCAATTTCACCCAGTTTCTTATTTAAAGCATCAAAATCCTTAGTTTGAATGACTCGGTCCTTGTCCCCAGCTATGGTTATGAGCTCCGACTGCTTAATGTCTTTACCAATACCAACTGCTATTCGCTGGACTTGTTTTTTCTAGAAATTAAAACAAAAAGTTTATTGATTATGCTAGATATCTTTTACAACACCCAACTCACATTTGTCGCTCGAAGAAAATTGAGTTTGTCTCATCTAAGCACCAAATTTTCCTTACATTACCAGAAATCCGCGTCACGTTTATCAGGAGATAACTTATTCATGCGTCAAGCGGCCTTTAAAATGGCCGCCGGAGTTACTAAAGAATGTATGAATTTCAACAGAAAATTTCAAATAAATTTACCGGTGGCAATGCCGCTTATTTTCCGCACGTCGCATATAAAAACTAAACCGTTAATGGAGTGTTCTTTGTTGCCTTTCAGACTGAAAACGTTAAAAACCTTCAGACAACTTTCAATTGAAAAACTTCGGTCATTTTAGTCAGATTTTAGTAAAATTACCCACTTTTACTACAAATTTTGCAATGCATTTCCTCGTTCTGACAATCTTCCGCACGTCCGAGCAATATTACTAGGGAACGAGCTTTCCAAAAATAGCCGCTTTTAAGCGGTTCTGTGAAGGATAAGTCCAGACAAAATTACAACGAAAAGTGCAAAATTCGCATGTTAGGCTTCATCGAGCAAAGCACTCCCCTGAGACGGATCGAAACACACCAATCACCACCAGCCACGGTGCTTCTTATACTCACACGTAGCCAGTCGACACCATCGCCTGATGAAGACCAGCAGTATAGCGGTCGAAACGTCGCGATCCACATCTTTGTGACTCAATCGTGAGACAAATGATTAACTCAGCTATCATTTGAAACCACGATGACGAACACCTTTATTAACATTATTGACATCATTCAGTTTGACTTAGAAACCAAGCATTTTTTGCATAAGTCCGCTGGTGTAAGGAGTCACTCTCGACGCCTTCGCTCAAGAGCTGCCATCTTGGAAACTCGCGTGTCTAGCGTGCAATCGCGCGGGAGCAAAATGTCGCCGATTTCTGGTAACGTTTTCAAGCTACGTGAATAACATTGCTTCGGCGGTTTCCCTCCGGTTTTTTCCCTTGAACAAACGCCTTACCTCAAGTGGCTTTAGCACTTTGCCATAGGGCTCTGATTTCTCGTTTGTTCCTCCGTCTGTGAAAATTATCAGCACATTGGGCGATTTTGGTCGATCTCCATTTTTTTTGTCAAACACCTGTTCACTAGCAGCTTTTAATGCTCTGTCAGTCCGTGTTACACCTCCTAGTTCGTCTTTGGCTTTCATTTGATCCAGAAGCTTTTGCAGTGCCCCTACACTGTAGTATTTTTCATCATCTAAGCTCACGCGAACGTTTGGTTGATTAGCATACGTGATGATGGAGAAATGAGTTTTGTCTTTACCAACATCGTACCCAGAAACAAGATCCTTGACGGAATCCAACATGCTCTTGTAATTATCCTCTCCTACACTTTTTGTCCGGTCAATAACCAGTAATATATCCAGAGGAGGACAGTTCTTCGACACTCTAACCTCACCTGTAAACCAAAAGGGTGATGACAATCTCGAGTTAATTATTATATTATATATTTTTCAAGACAATATTGATCCCGCTAACTTAAACCAGCTGGATTTGCTACCCCGTGATTGCTAGAGCTTATGGCTTACTAATGAGAGATTACCCGACTGACGGACTGACTGACTGCCGGACTGACTGCCGGACTGACTGACTGACTGACCGACCGACTGGCTGACTGACTGACTGACCGACTGACCGACTGACTGACTAACTGGCTGACTGACCGACTGAGTGACTGACTGACTGACTGACTGGCTGGCTGGCTGACTGGCTGACTGGCTGGCTGACTAGCTGACTGACTGACTGACTGACTGACTGGCTGGCTGACTGACTGACTGACTGGCTAGCTGGCAGGTTTGACTGAATGGCTGAATGAATGAATAAATGAATGAATGAATGAATGAATGTTTGAATGAATGAATGAATGAATGAATGAATGAATGAATGAATGAATGAAAATTTATTGCGCCGTACTCTCACAAGGGAGGTATTGGTCTGTTTACAACAAAGGTCAAGTCCATAGGAATTGCTGTCCCTTCCCTCTCGTACTTTTCAGTTTGTATTCTTAATGAATGATCTCGTAACCTGAGCTTTGCTAGCCTTACTCTCTGAGTTGGATTTCCAATTTTCTTCAGCTAATCGTCCCTCTGGTAATTTTGTTTAATTTTCTTGTATGTGAATCAGTCTTGCCCAGAATGTAGCGATGAACTACTCTTGGATCCTAACCACTGTTGTATAAATTCTTTCCTTAATTTCTTTTTCATAGTAGAACGAGCAGTCTTGAGGTTTTGAAAGGTTCCTGAATACACTAAAAGACGATCGTTGATCTGCAGCATATTGGAATGCTTCACGTAACAAAGGGTTATTTCTTTCATAATTTAGGCGCTGCCAATTATTAAATATAGCTGCTTTGATCATAATTCAGTCGCTGCCAATTATTGAATATAGCTGCTTTGAAATTAACGCTTAAGGGATGTCGTCCACGTTTTCTGTAGACCACGGAATGTTCAAAATCTGTTTACAGAATTCTATGTGGACCTGTTCAATTGTGCTCTTGTCAAAATTGAATCTCCCTAGCCATTCCAAACAGCATATGTCAATCTCCGGCCTTTCCCTACATCAAGGTACCATGGGAAGCCGTAAAAGTCTCGAACAAAAATTGATCTTTGAAATCGGCACTCTTAATCCCCACGGTAGTCAACGAGCGCTTTTCATTCAATTAATTTATTCCTGTTTTTCACGTTACCATTTTACCACCAATAGCGTAGCTCTATGTTCTGTTTATAAAACATACACAACCCACAATTCCTCGATTCGATCCGACCATGGGCTAACGCTCGAAACGTCAGCTAATCGAATCCCTGTATGGTGGCCAATTTACATTATCAACTCCGTTGATAAACCAAATTTTCGTATTCCTTCCCGGTTTTGGTTTCAAAAATTAAATCGGTGAAATCATTTTAACATCATCTACCCACTGTCCTTGGATCCGTCTTCCCTTCCATCGTTCCTTCCTTCCTCCCTCCCTCCCTCCCTCCCTCCTCCCTTCCTCCTCCCTCCCTCCCTCCCTTCCTTCCTTCCTTCCTTCCTTCCTTCCTTTTTTCCTTCCTTCCTCCCTCCCTCCCTTCCTTCCTTCATCTCAGTTACCTTGTCTAATTTGTTAGGTTGTTTTCGTTTAAGGTTTCTCCCATTCCTTAATATTGGCAAATCTAAACATTTATAATCGTCCTGACTTCCTTCTTTTAATTTTATTGTAGGCGACTTTATATTATAATCAACTATTTCCTGCAAGCGTATGAGTTTACCTTGACTTGAGGAGTGACACACAGAAAGAAGCACGCCCAGCCACAAGGCAATCATGATGTGCTTTGGGCTTCCAATTGCTAGACACAAAATAAATAAAAAGAAAAATTAACATGGGCTAAGGTCGCTAAATTTGAATAATTCTCAACTTTTAAATGCTACTGTTCCGTAAAAAGTGCCTTGTTTACCAAGTTTTTGCAGTGTTATGCAAATTATGAAGAGAATCAGGGTCACATCAACCCATTCCATGGCCTCTTGGTTATTTTCTTATTAATAGAGACGTTTTTACTGGAGTGTTGGAAAAAGCTATAAGCAAAGTAATTACTTGAGAATGAATATATGAAAATCATATATTTGAACTGCGGATTAAAGGATGAGTGTGTGAGTGATCATTGCAGTTATGAACACTACTTTTAATTTTTTTGCACTACTACTTAAGTAGTGTTCATAACTGCGACGAATACACACATATTCAAAGTAATTAATGTAGCCAACCACAACAAGAACAAGCAGATTATAATCAAAGCTCGAAACAGTTATATGTAGCAGGTCCGGGGTAGCAGGGGCCTAGCACAGGAAAACGGGCTGGTCATTGCACTATGTACCAATTCCATTGTTATAGTGTATTGTTTATTTCCATTGTGTTTGGTTTATTGTATCGTTCTGGTGCAATGTTTCTCCATTGTTGTGTACTTTGTGATATCACCCATAAACTTGATATATAGTGCATGGCCTGGACAAGTCACATTTACTAGAAATTCCTATGTGGTGCCTTATAATCCAACAGCTTACTCGAGCACCTTGCTCATTCAGATGAATTAAAACCATGTGACTTGAATGAAAAAGATCAAGTAATTTTCAGTGTGAGCGTAGAGTTGAAGCCTTACAGCTTGCTTAAAGTATATTTTTGTATAATCCAATAAAAGGAGCACTTTCCAAGCTCTGTGCTGAGTTACGTTAGAGCTAGTCCCCTACGCAGCCGTTCTTTAGGCGACGACATAAAGAACGGCTGCGTGGGCGACTACATTAGATTTATCGGCGCCAAATGAAGACGTTGGACGAGATGTAAGTTGTGAAGACAACTTATTTATATAAAGTTTTTCTCTACCAAAGTCTCGTTTCAGAATATAAAAACGACATTTGCGAGCTTAAAGGCAGGGGTGCAATTTTTAGGTCTAGCGTCTACATGGATTGATGGTAGTCTTCACGGGTAGTGAGAGAAAACTAGTTCTTATCTGATCCAAAACAAAACAAGAGTTACATTGGAAACTCCATTACAGCAATTTCGCGCCTCAATGACACGAAAACAATATCAGTTTAAAGACTTTGTAAATCAGATGGAAATTACATTGCTTTCAGATGATGATGCGGAAGTGCGGATATGGAAAACGAAACAAACATTGATGAAGTTAAAGGCGTCATAAATTTAATAGGGTTCCAAAGCAACAAGTCGGCGGGCATTGACACTTTTACCAAAGAATTCTTACTAAGGCTTTCTTCAATCAGTCTTTGGAAATTCTCCTCCATGAGGCTTACGACAGTGGAAGGATTTCTGTATCCCAAAAACGAGGAATCGTTACTGACATCAGAGGATGGAAATAATTTAACTGTTTTGCCAAGCTGAAGACCAATCACATTAATCAGAGAACGAATGTTATAAAATCGTCCGAGTGATAACGAAAAGTATTGACCCACTTTTGCCAAATTTAACATACCGACCGAACCGATTTCATCAAAGGGCGATTGACGGAGGCAAAACATACACTTATTATGTGCATGATACATTGGAGTACACAAACTTTTAATTCCAGGATATATTCTATGAGTTTTCGTCGACCGTGAAACGTTTTGAATGCAATGGTCTTATATTCCTAATGTTAACTAATTAATTTGGGGCCGTGATTAGAATTAAGGCGGATAGCGGCGCTAAGTACAACCGCCCAACGCAGGGCTCGATAAGCTGGTCAACCAAGTTTTTCTGTCAGAAAGCCAAAACATTTCTTTAAGACAAAATTTACTCTTCACTTTAATTAAAATCACAACTACTTAACCTAAGATGGTATTTCAAGGATTGAGAACTCTTGCAGGTACTTCGCTTCTTTTGTCCAATTAGTCCGCTAAAATATTCATCTGAAATTCAGGTAGAATCGAAACCCAAACGCGCTCAACTGCGACGCACTTGAAGGTGGAGAGAAATGAACATGCTAATGCACCCTTGCTAACAATAGCGGGGTAAAACAGTCTATGAACTTACCCTGGAAGGTACGTGAATGACGATGTTCACACAAATAAATTAGTTTGCCTCCCTGATTTGCTTCTTCACAGAAGATAAGAAACCATGGAGTCAAATGATACGTGACTTAACTTGATTTCATTTATGTCGAAAGTCTATAAACCAGGGGGAAGAAAAAAAACCACGCAACAAAACACTAACTATTAGTATGGCAAAATTAGAATAGCTAAGTTCGCTCTCCGACTTATTAAGAGTTGCCTTCGTCGAGAGTCAGATATTAATAGCGAACTGATAATAATAAGGATAATAAAGATTCACTGTAATAAACAGTTATCACAATAGAGGGCGAGAACATTACTTGCGTGTGTTATCTGAAGATCAGGATTTTATTGTACAAGATTGTAAACCATGACCACCACCTTAAGAGTGGGTGGATTTCGCACAAAGAAACCACAATCTCTGACAGTTTTAGTTGGGAAGGGTTGACCATCAGCAGACCTATCATTAATATTTTCATCTATCTTGTGCATGTTTTCTTATTTCCCCTTATTTTCCTCTTCCCCAGTTCAATGGTGTCATGGGTGTTTCGCGCGAGAATATAATTCTCCTGTGAAAAGGGGAAAGGGACAAAAGCAAGAATAAGGCGAAATGTGTTAACCTTCACAGGACTTAGGGGAATATTGAATCTTATTGCGCTTAGCAATACCTACATGTGTATACATATTAAACTAGCTAAAAGATCTACAGCAGGAGAAATATTTAGAAAATTTACTCAGTTGAATTCACACAATATACTGTTCAAATCTCTTTTTTCCCACGGTTCAGCGTCCTCCCCGGGCAGTGAGTTATTTTGTGATAACGTCAGCGTCCTTTCGCCTTTCCGTCTATCACAGAGACACTCAACAGGAACACTTAAAAAAAATATCCTTTCTGTGCTCCAAGATTGTTTAAAAGCTGGGTCGGCGATAAAACCTTTAACATGGAACATCTCGGAGCAGTCCCAAAAACTTGAAATTTAAGGAGGAAGGTGTACAGGAATACAATCTTATTTCATTGAATGAAGAGGGGTGAACTTCTTATTCATGATCATTGAGATAAGTTTTATCAACCGAGTGAGATTTTACTGAATATCTAACACGTCAGATGTAAATTTAAAGACAACTGCCGTGTCAATTGCTTAAGGTCTCTTTTGACATCTTTCGTGAACGACTTCAGCAGAATTCATGTGGATTTGTTTCCAGGGCGGCAACATGAAAAACTGACGTTCGCGCAAACTGAGAAAGAGGACGCAACCTAACTCAGTGGGCGGAATGTCCCTTTCATCGCGATTCATCTCGTCTTAGTATGTTAAATATAAACTTTAAGTTTAATTCATATGTAAGACGTTTCACATACAATTACACTTCCAGTGACAATTCTCATCATTGAAACTCGATTAATTTAGTGCATAAAGAGACCATGCATGCATGTCAAGCAACTTGCTTGTCAAAAGCACCGCCACATTAGTTGCCGAGCTCACCCATGCAGAGCAACTTCTTCAGCTCAGCCAAATCGATTTAAAAGCCAGAGTAAGTTGGCAGTCGAACCGATTATAATGAAACAAGTAAAAGAAAAATGAACTGACATTTTCGGTGTCATTTCGTTAGTAACAGAGACATCACAAAGCTCGTCAATCCGGACAGCCTGGCAGTTCCCGTGGGGTGCTCCCCTGCTTCAGTCTCGAGGAACTTCGAGAGAAAAACTACAACAAGATATTGTCCACTTAGTTTAAAATTATTAACGTGCTTTAGTTTATGTCAGATTAAATGCCACACTACCCCTGTTATTTTGGAGAACTCCTGTAAGGTTCTTCGCTTTGTTTGTCCCATTGGTCCCAAAACATTTCTAATAGCGCACGGAACAGTGACTAGCACGATATCTAGGTGGAATCTAAAGCCAAAAGAGCTCAACTGCGAAATACTTGAACGTGAAAAGACATAAACATGGTTAATGCACCCTTGCTGTCATTATTAACGCACCTTTGCTATCATTAGCGGAGCAAAACAGTAGAAAATGTGATAGAAGGGAAAATAAAAAACATCCGATGAACTTACCCTAGCTGGAAGGTACATGAATGTTCACACAAACAGAATGGCGAACGAATTGATCGGGCTTGAAAATAAATAAAGATCCATTCCAATGAACAATAGAGGGCGAGAGGAACTTGCGGGTTATCTGATAATCGGCAGTCCGTGATTGCTCAAGGTTGTAAACCATGACCACATACTAGAGTGAATGGATTTCGCTGAGACAAAGAACGAACCACACCTTGCTTGTCAAGAGCACCGCCACAATAGCTGACAAGCTATCCCAAGCAGAACAACTTCTTCAGGTTCAACCAAGTTTATTTTAAAAGTCAGAACAAGTTGCCAGTTGAACCGATTATAATGAAACAAGAAACGAAATCACTAAAGAGACGATTTTCATTGTCGCTTCATCAGTAATAGAAACGACGCAAAGCTCACCAACACCAGCCTTCCAGTTTCCGTTGAGTTTCCCCCTGTTCCAGTCTCAAGGATTTCGAGAGAGCCGAGTACAACAAGATATTGTCGTCTTAGTTTAAAATTATTAAGGCACTTAAGTTGATATCAGGTTAAATCCCACACTACCGCTTTATGTCCTGCCCCTTCCTGGAGAACTCCTATAAGGTACCTTTGCTTTATCTGTCAAATTAATCGCAAAAAAACTACCTAATAGCGCACGGAACAGTGAAAAGGACGAAATTCAGGTGGAACGTCCGAACCGAAAAGCGCTTAACTGCTAAATACTTGAACGTGGAGAGAAATAAGCATGCCTTGTGTGCCATTGTTATCATTATTCAGTAATGCACCCTTGCTATTATTAGCGGGGAAAAACAGCAGAAAATATGATGGGAGTGAAAATAAAAAGCATCCGATGAACTTACCCTGGAAGGTTAGTGAATGACGCGCGATCTTCACACAAACATAAATGGCGAACGAATTGATCGGGCTTGAAAATAAATAGATCCATGTTCATCACAATAGAGGGCGAGAGCATTACTTTGCGGGTTATCTGAAGATCGGGGTTTTATTGTCCAAGACTGTAAACCATGACCACATCCCAAACCTAGAGTGAGTGGATTTCCCATGGCACGGGCAAAACTGACTTATTGTGTTTCGCAATAGCTGCGTAGGTAAATTATACTAGCTAAGATTTACAGCAGTAGAACAAGATAGTAAAGAACGCGCTTTCTCCTTTCTGTCTACCCAGCTTTGAGCTTTTTGGCAAGATTATAATAGCTTGTATCAACAAGGTCAAAGGCTGATTCGTCGGTAAAACCAGCAACATGGAACAACCCGGAGCATTCCAAAACATGGAAAAAGGGAAGATGTTCCTGGCTGTATTCCCACTGTTGTAGAACTTCAAATAGTTTAATTTGTATACGCACTTATTGCTAAATACAATAAGCCAGCCGGTTTTCTAATTTTGTCACAGCGAAATCCACTCACTCTGGTATGTGGTCATGGTTCACAGCCTAGGACAATGAAAACCCGATCATCAGATGCCACGCAAGTTGCCCTCGCCCTCTGTTGTGAAGTTCATCATCTGAATCTAGTTATGTCCAATTACGGCGATTTCTAACCCTTAGCAAAGTCAACTCTTAATAATTCGGACAGCTTGCCCTTCGAATAGTCAGTGTTGTGTTTTTCTGTTTGTTTATGTTTTCTCGTAGTGCTTTGTTTAAACTCTTCCTCCCCGTGTTGTCAGAAGTCAACTCTTAATAAGTCGGACAGTGAACTTTAACTAGTTTAATTTATATACGCACGTACTGCTAAACACAATAAGCCAAGTTTCTAATTTTGTTCCAGCGATCTTCAACGGATAACCCGCAAGCTGCCCTCGCCCTCTATTGTGATGACTTGTTCATTACAATGAGTCTTTGTTTATTTTCAAGTTTAATCAATTTGCTATTTCTTACTCTTGGCAAAGTCAACTCTTCAACAAAGTCGGAGATTGAAATTAGCCGATTGTAAGTTTGCCATTCCCCCGTGTGTCGCATTCGTTTCGCCGACTAAGAGTTGACTCCAATGGATCGTGGAACTTGAACGTGCGATCTGAATATTCGGACTTTATTGTCCAAGACTGTAAACCTTGACCATGTACTAGAGTGAGTGGATTTGGCAAGACTAAGGAAACCACAATCTCTGATGTCCAATGTTAATTAATAATAATAATAATAATAATAATAATAATAACGATTTATTAGTAGTACTTCCACAGGGTGGCTCTTCGCCTACTAATTTCAAATCTCAAATCAAATCAAATTAAATCAAATGTTGGTTTTTGAGGAGAGGGGAAAACCGGAGTACCCGGAGAAAAACCTCTCGGAGCAGAGTAGAGAACCAACAAACTCAGCCCACATATGACACCGAGTCCGGGAATCGAACCCGGGAGATATTGGTGGAAGGCGAGTGCTCTCACCACTGCGCCAACCCTGCTCCCGAATTAGGAATGATTGACCATCAGCCAACTTTGCCGTCACGTCATTTCGTCGGACTCTGAGTGTTCCGGGTTATAACGCCGACCCAGCAACACAGCAAAAGATATTTTGCTTAAGTGTTCCCGTTGAGTACCTCTGTGATAGACGAAAAGGAGAAAGAGCGCTGACTTTATCATGAAGTTACTCACTGCAAGTGAGGACACTAAAGTGTGGGGAAAAGGAGATTTGAATAGTATATTGTGTAGGTTCAATTGGGTATAAATTCTTTAAATACTCCCACTGTTGTAAAACTTCAAACAATATAATTTGTATACGCACGTATTGCTAAATACAATAAGCCACTTTTTTAATTTTGTCCCAGCGAAATCCACTCAGTCTTGTGTGTGGTCATGGTTTACAGTCTTGGACAAAGAAACCCGATCATCAGATAACATGCAAGTTACCCTCTCCCTCTATTGTGGAGACCTGTTTATTAGAATGAATCTAGTTAAGTTCGATCCGGCGATCAATTCGCTATTTCTGACCCTTAGCAAAGTCAACTCATAAGTCAAACAGTGAATCTGACTATTATAGGTATTTTTGCCATTCTAAAGGTCAGCGTTTTGTTTTTCCGTTTGTATCTCTCCAGTGTGTCGCATTCGTTTGTCACCGATTTAGAAGGGCTGTGTCATGGAGATTCAGTTTATGTTTTGGAGGTCAAAACCCAAACCAAGGACCCTCAGGTACCATTGCTCATAACTAAAATGCCCTTGAACACTAAAACAAAGATATCAAGGTATTTTCTTACTGAGGTGTAGCAAACCATAATCTGTATTTGGCTGTTTGTTCAACGGCATAAGAAGGAACTTGAAAAAGTTGGCCCAATTTTTTTCAAGTTGCAATCCATTTAAATCCTTGCCATCCTCAGCCAAAGAGGGTTATTTATAGTTTTGCTAAATTGGTAAAATAATTTTAAACAAAGCTAAACCATTATTTGTGATTTTCTTTGCTTCCCGCAATATCTTATTTAGTTTCTCAAAGTAATATTAAAAACTCGTGACATAGCTCCTCTAAGAACTTACTTTGCTAAGCGTTAGAAACAGCCATTGATCGCCGGACTTGAACGTGTTATCTGAATACTGCGATTTTATTCTCCAAGACCGTAAACCATGAGCACAGTCTAAAGTGAGTGGGTTCCGCTGAGACCATAGCCTCCCACGTAGTCGTTTATAGGGGGCTCGTACTGAGGAGGTGAAATACGAGTGCCCTAAAAACGACTGCGTGGGAGGCTACTGAGACAAAGGAAGCTGGTTTATTGTGTGAATCAATACGTGCAAATACAAATTAAATGTTTCATTTTACTTATGGTCTTCAAACAATGCAAAACTGAGCAATGCAAATAAGCAAAAATTTGTAACCTTTTTTAATTAAAGAGAGATATTTTGAAGAACAGCTATTATTACTTAGAAAAATATACTGTCTTTCGTTTCCTGAGTAAAATGGTGGTAATAGCAAGTTTTAGAGTCTTGGAGGCCGCGTCGGTCACGATAATCTTATACTACAAGCATGTCATCTTTGGGTGACTTTTTTATAATCCTTCATTATTACCTGAGGCAAATTTTCCCGCCAAAATGCGCTCCTATCAGTGCACGCGCTCAAACAAATTTCTTGGTTTTCATTTTGCAGTGACAAAGATAAATAATGATCGTTGTCATTAACGCCTGAACGCCTGTGACCTATCAATAACTCTTTACAGAATTCAGAACACGTACGCGCATTGCAATTAGGTATCACCTTTCAAAAATTGAAAATTGATCCAGAGAATGCATCATTTTCCCGAAATGACGGGGGAGCGAGAGCGCTCAAAGCTCCATAAGAACAGCGGCGGCGAAGATATTCAAATCACAAACGAAACTGAGAGACTTTCTGTATAAAGCGTCAAGAAAATTATCTTAACCAACCCGCAGAGTACCTGAAGTCGCCAGAATTTTTTCGAAAACAATACGGACGATCTTCAGTAACTGCAATTTCGATTTATATTTCCAGAAAAGGAGAAGCGATCAGCTGTGGTGACTAACGGGTGAAGAGGCTCAAGTTAAGACTTCGAAATGCCTGTCTAGAAAATTTGCTAAGGAGAGCTGAATATTCATCACTTTATCCACGTTGGCAAGACTGGATTTCGAAATCCATTGTGCATTCTACATATTCAACCTATTCACTGAACATTATGGAATTGTGACTCACTGCTCTTTCCCTTCTTTTAAGGGGAATTAGCTCGAATTAACGTCGCTAAAATTTTGTTTAGAAGATTCGCAATATTAAGTTAAGATATCCCCAAGAAGCTGCCTGTTTTAGTGGACCAAAAGCCGAAACTGACAAAGGTTTTGAGAATGTTGATTTCATTACCATACACCGAATCAAGGTGCGATGATTCGGGACCATGAGGAAAAGTTAGGCTTCGCGGTCACTCTTTTTTCCAATAAAAATTTCTTTTATTTCTTTCTTATTCAGAACTCCTGTACAAGTGCATTGTTCTAATTGTTGAAAAATCTTAACTGCTTTGTTTCGGTTTCCATGTGTTAGCGCTTGTCTAGTCCTTGCTTTAAGTTACCTAGCTAGGCCATCCATTAAGCAGAGGAAATGCACGAGTCACACCGCGTTTTGATCTTAAGATTCATTCTCTAAATTAATGATAACATTTTGCGCCTTGAGGACAGACGGCCGGTGTGCAGATAAATCAAAATGTAACTGAACGAAAACGCATAGGGACGATCCTTTCTTCAGTAACTGCAATTTCGAATTTCATTTCCAGAAACGGAGAAGCGATCAATTTTGGTGACTTGTAATAATTTTCGTATTTCCTCTTCCAAAAGAATGAAATTAAAAAAAAAAACACTAACGAGTGAAGAGGTTCAAGTTAAAGCTTCGAAATGCCTGTCTGGAATATTTACTAAGGAGAGCTGAATGTTCAATTTATCCACGTTGGCATGACTGGATTTCGAAATCCATGTTGTGCATTACATATTCACCCTATTCACCGTTATGGAATTGTGACTCACTGTTATTTCCATTCTTTTAAGGGGAATTAGCTCGATTTAACGTCGCTAAAATTTTTGTTTAGAAGATTCGCAATATTAAATTAAGATACCCCCAAGAAGCTGCCTGTTTTAGTGGACCAAAAGCCGAAAAACAATTGTTTTGAGAATGTTGATTTAAATACCATACACATGCAGAAAAATGGGATGATTCGGGACGATATGGAAAAGTTAGGCTTCGCTATCACTCTTTTTTCCGGTAAAAATTTCTTTTATTTCTTTCTTATTTAGAACTCCTGTACAAGTGCATTGTTCTAACAGTGTTGAAAAATCTTAATTGCTTTCTTTTGGTTTCTTATTGTTAGCGCTTGCCTAGCCCCTGCGTTTAAGTAAGCTAGGCCATTCCATTCAAGAAGCAGAGGAAATTCACGAGTCACACCGCATTTTAATCTTGAGGATTCATTCTCTAAATTAATTATGACATTTTGCGCCTTGAGGACAGACGGCCGGTGTGCAGATAAATCAAAATGTAATAACGAAAACGCATAAAATGATGTTACTTACGTTTTGTTAAGAGAATGTGATTTTCCGTTCCAATTTGAGGCAGGCGGGTATCAGATGGCTGAAGCTACAGAACGTCCTTGTTTTGGACTAACAATGCGCAGTTTAAATAAATTAAATAGCTCCAAATGCATCTTTAAACAATGCGGTATGGAGACGTGATATATTAATCTAGATGAACGTAATATTCTCGCCAGTTTTAAAATTGCCGTTTTCGAATTAACTTCGTATAGAGAAAATAAGTGTTAATCAGCCGTATGCCTACTGTAACGTATCAGGTTTAATGTGATTGAACACGATATTCTTGATACATCTAACAATCTTTTCAGTTATGGAGAAAATGAAAATTTGTCTTTTACCAAGCTTTCAATGAGCCGTAAAAGGGACCCCTGGTCTCGTAGCTACTTATTAAACGCCAAAGAAGTATTTTATTGTGACTTTTATCTTTTTACTGTTTTTAGCCAATGGCGGCCTTACACTTACTTACTTAGCGTTTCTCAAAACGGTGCTTGAACTAACCGAGTTGATTGATGGATATGAAATGAAATCAGTACTCTGACAAAAAAAAGAGATAAAGGACGAGACCCCACTTTGAGACTTTCAGTTATCTTCCGTATGCTATGTGGAAGATAGAATTTGTTGGATTCAAGCCACAAACAACGTTTCTGTTAGGTTTTCGTGGACGGCATAATGGATCTATTCACTGAGTTTCTCCATAACAGACTAAATATTCCAAGTCACCGCAGAGTCCCTAGTCCTTTGTCACGTTAACGAATTCATAACTCTGTAAATATATACTCAACAAACTTGCATAATTCTTTGACAAGACAATTCAATTAGTGATGGCTTTATGAACGCTTATACTCGACAAACTTGTTTGGCTTTATGGACCCTTCTGGAAAAGCAATTTATTCGACACTCTAAAGTGTGACTGAAAACAAACCTTGCAGCCTCTTTGAAAACCCTAGCAACTGAATGAAAGTAAGCAAAAAAAGAGTTTTTGATTCTTCGAAAACGTTCGCAGTTTCAAACAAATTAGACTTACTGGCACAAAAAAGTCAATAGTCCGCCGAGCAAAGTGAACGATGCGAGTGAAATACTAACGATTCTTTTTGACTTGCCAATCGATGGTGACAATGTTAATATTAAACAGAACTATTCAGCTCTGTATTAAGACCTGGGGCTAAATCCTCGCAATTTTTAAAGAGGGTTTGAAACACCCGTTCTCTTCAGTTTCCATGGCCTGCATGCAGGCTCTTCATTTGGGCGCGAAGTCTCGATTTTGCTTGAGACAGGCTCTTTATTTGAGCTATTTGCGCGTGGTCAAAAGCCGTGAAGCTATAACCCCAAGCGTTTTGACCGCGCGCGATTCGAAAGCAAAACATCTCTGAATTGAATTGCCCAAGTGAAGAGCCTGTCTGTAGGCTACAGTTTCCATATCCAGTTCTGTGCACTTGTATCGCAGTCCTTTTAAGATTCTTGAACTTCCTACTCAGTGACAAAGAGATTTGCTTGCGCCAAATAACCTAAATGGGTACATTAAACCTTAGTTCAATGTGGTCAGTCCTGGGGAAAGGAGCCGTAAACCTGCAAATTGTAATTACAGCTTGGTTACTTATCCTTTTTTTTTTTCGC
>JAEMWC010000190.1:825000-830000 GCA_016490735.1 Pachyseris speciosa
ACGTTTAGCCACCTCTCACAGTAGTGCATTAAATGGCTTTCCATGTTTGATAGATCAAACATGTTCATCCAAAATTTCGCATTACGAACAAATGTTTGATCGTTTAGCCACCCCAACAAACAAATCGTACACAAACGGTAAAAAGCAACCAAACAAACCTCGTAACGTCGAAAATGTCAGCGATAATACGCAAAAATCATTCTTTGGACTCACTTGGACTGCTGTTTGGTCAAACATTGTTATGCGTTTAGCCACCAAACGTTGTGTGACAAACACGATGTTGGATGAAAATGTTTGATCTTTTATCCGGGGCTTAACAAACATAGTAGTAGTACGTTAAGCTTAGACAGAAGCTTAAATGTCGTAGAAAAGAGAAAAAGTAAAACAATCCTGATAGTTTGGATAGGTAATCGCATGGGGCCGAGTAAAATTAAGGATTAATATCACTTGTGTTTTCAGAAACTTGTTGACATGCCCTCGTCGCGCAAAACTTGAGAGAACTTTACGAGGACTCATTGCAATTACGAGTTAATAAAATAAGGGCAAACGTTTTTTTCAGTTCTGAACATCGTAGAAACACTGATGTCGAAAAACATGTACAGTCAGCCAAGCGGAGGAAAACATTCGTTCGCTTGTAAAAACAACAAACAAACAATTCGACTACAGTGTAGCTACTCTACGAGTAGATTGTTATTTATATCCAGTCAAGACAAAAATACAAGTTTCATTCCTGAACAAAAGTAATAACGATTAAACCTCAAATGATAAGCTTCAATTTATTTAAGTTACCTGCCGTTGTCGAGCTTTCTCCGACTTGAAAATACGCATCGATCCACTAAAGTAAAAACACGCATCTAAAAATATAGCAAGCACTTTGTCCAAAGAAAGAACTTCTTCCACCAAGTTTGAGCTACTCGTTCCTCCCATTAATGCCGGTGAATTGTTAAGTGAATCAACCACACAATCCGGGCGCCATACAAGTGGATCCAAAATTTAAAAATTTCCTGAGAAAAATGTTTTGGTCTTCCATTTTATCAGTTGAAAATTCACCTTCCCGAGTATCTTTTAAGTAGTTCTTGATTTTCGTGCCTATTACGCGAATTAAAAGACAGAACTGCAAAGAAGATGAAGTTTTTGTGCTCAAAATGAAGAAACCAACTGAATGTGAAATCTCGAGCCGCAGAAAGCGCACGAAAAATTAAGCCTCGTTTGGTTTTGGTGTTCCACACTTGACTTGAGCCTGTGATCCAATCGGAAACCAGTACCTGGTCAGCGTTCAACTTTCAAAAAACAGCTGACCTCGACGAGGTCTTAACTTGAGCCCGCGATATGGCACCTACTAGTCAGTGGATATCTTGTTTTGGCAGGTGTGAATTGGCCATAACATTGACGTCTAATATGAAAAGATGTACACAAAAAGATATAAAAAACGCGGGTTACAACGCACAATGGGACATTTCACATCGCATACATGGAAGGGCGGACGTACGGTGGCCAAAACCAAATTTTCTCGAATAGATGGGTTACCATATTTTCTTAACCATGGTGCTCCGCTTGGCGGCCCTTTAGACCGCCGAAGCTCCGCTATAACACTTGTCTATGTTTCTGAAATGTGTCTGGTATTAAATAACGCAACGTTAGCTCATTGTTAACTTGTCCTTTGAATACTCCTTTGTCCTTTGAATACTCTATACGTTTCATGACATTATCACCTTTGAGCTATTTGAGTGTGCAGGAGCTGGCCTTTTTTCTGCTTCGCGACCTCCTTCTGTGACCTGCATGTTACTTCGTGACGATGACGTAGGTGACGCCATCTTGTTTGATTTTTAGCAAGGACTGAGTACAACCTATGCAAACTAAAGGCTGACCGGCTAGGCGTTTTTCTAAGTCACAACTATAATGAAGAGACAGCATATATGTGGAAAGCTTGGAGAACTAGAGTTTCCTAAAGGTCTTTAGAAGTGTTAGAACACCAGAAAGCAAGCTAAATTTGGGTTTTGACAGCAAAAATGTAGATAAAATTGGCAGAAAATGCTGTATTTTTATGCTAGAATTTCGTTTTGAGAAAAAGTGTCAAAAAAATGCTCGTTAAGCCAAATTATGCCGAAAAAAATGCTAGCATAATCGGGAAGGGCCCAGTTAAAGTACCTCGGCGTGCATCTCGACCCAACGCTTAATTTTGAAACGTATTTCCACAAAATTTACAAGGCAGCAAGGAGATCGCATCCGTCCAAGCGATAATATTTTTACTGCCCAACGAATTTACCAATCGATGATTATGCCAATATTCACGTATTACTGCTATAATAGTCTTGGCTGGCCGGGGCCCGCAAACGCATGATCCGCTCCATTGAGAATCGAAGCCTCGAAATCATTTCTCCCAAATGCTGTGACCTTCGATTTTCAACAATTGACAACCTTTTAAAAAAGAGAGCACGCTGTTTTGTATTAGACTGCCTTAATGGAACTGCACGTTTTCCATTTAAGAATTAATTTCAACGATTACAACATAGCGCTTTGAACTATAGGAACAATAAGAAAACAGCAAAGCCTCCAAAGGTCAAACTGGATTTTGCGCGTCGTAGTTTTTATTTTGTAGGTGTCTCCATTTTTAATTCATTGTCCTCAAGTTTAAGAAACCTTAATTCTAGAGTTTTATTTAGGAAAGCCTGGGACGATTATTATTGGTAATTTTTTACTGCAGTTTTAAATAGTTTTAACTCAGTATATATTCGGTTAGTTTTTAATTCTTAGTCAGCAGGACCCCGTTGATAACAGTACTTTGAACTGAAAGGTCATCCTGGGTAAATATTCGATTATTATTACTGGTAATAGTTCACACTAAAACTGCCCCCGCTGTTAGGAATAGTACATTTTGTATTGCTGTCTACTTATATTTACACCGTTTATTGTTTGTAGGAAAACTTTAATTTGCATTCATTTGTCATTCTCGCGGAAAGGTGAGAAAACCAAACATTCCAATCAACTGCACGAGAATAACTTCCACGTTTCTCGAAAAAAAAAGAATTCATAAAATGAGCAAGCATTCTGAAAATAATAGTACGTTTTGTATTGCCTTTCACTTATATTTATACCGTTTGCTGCTTGTAGGAAAACTTTCATTTGTATTCATTTGTCATTCTCGCGGAAAGGTGAGAAAACCAAACAGCAATCAACTGAAATAAATTCCACGTTTCTCGAAAACAAAATTCATAAGGCATTCTGGAAAAGTTTCTCACCTTTCCACGCTCGAGAATGATAAATAGATGGCAAATTCAAAGTTTTCCTTCAAGCAACAAACGTTATAAATATAAGTAAACAGCAATACACAAACTAAACTAATATACAAACTAATAGGTCTCTTGAAATGTTGGGTGACTGGTTTTTTACGCTTCACAGCTGACTTCGAATTCGGCTGTAGGCCTCGAACGTCTAACAAAGCTTAGTTGTTGACTGAGTCTTTCAGTCACTGAAAGTGACTTGTGTCTGACACATCGTAGTTTTGGAATAGGTTTTACCCTGAGTCTTTCAGAATGGAAAAGATTTGTGTGCCTGAGTCTTTCAGCTGCTATCAGTCGCTGGAAATCACTTGTACCGGGTATGTTTCTGTCTCACAGTTCGCAATTTTGGATCAGTTATGCAATCCCGCAAGCTTCTGCTTCAAATGCCGCAAGGTTTCTTATTCCAAAAGTGTAACCGTAAATTTCTTCAAGCCTTCCCTTAAACTTAAAAAACTTAAAAATTCAAAACCTCGCGTACCTCGACAAACCATATTTAAAGCAGTGACGTCTTCATTACCCACAACTCCCTTCGGCTATTACTGATGCACGTCATCAACTCCCAGAACCTCAAGCGCGCTCAAATGGTTGAAACGTCACCAACTCCCAGAATCTCAAGCGCACTCAAATGGTTGAAACGTTATCAACTCCCAGAACCTCAAATTGCGCTCATAATAGCCAACTCGAGATTTTGTCCGGTATATAGACTATATTATCATACTGTAAGTAATTTGTATATATACGCACGGAATACAATGATGCTTCCTCGGGTTTTGGCCTCTGGGCCAAAACCCTGCGGTGGTAATTATTATTATTATTATTATTATTATTATTATTATTATTATTATTATTATTTATTATGACACTATGGAGAAGGTGTTGTCCCATTCAAGGATGCAACGGTGGTTGTGGCAATATTGACTGCAGCCTCATACATTGACTCGTCGTAAAGAACACCTGGCAAAAGGAAAACACAAGGTCAGTGTTACAGTTGCGTACATCTGGACCATTCCAACATTATTGTTTCTACCACTTTAGACTGTCTTAAGGTGGGACTTTAACAGTGCAGTCAGTTACTTGGAATGATCAATGTAAACAAGTGAGTAATGTATGACACGTTTTTTGTTGGACAAAATATACTGTATTAGCGTATACAGAAAGATTATAATACAGAATGAATACCGAAAATCAATCAATCAAGTTTTCTCTCTATTGCAAAAGCAATTAAACTTTCCCTCGCCATATATTTTCTAGTAAAGTTATGTAAAGTTCTGTAAACGTTTTCCCTCCTCCTCCTCCTCCTCAATTCTATTGTTTTCCCTCCGCCTCCTCCTTCTCAATTCCACCGCCGCCACCACCACCACCACCACCTCTACCTCCACCTCATTTTCTCTTGCTAATGACTAATGGAGCGCAAAGCAAGAGAGACAGATACACAAGCGTTCAAAGCAACATGGAAATTGTTAACGGTTAAGCAAGCCATTTTAACAGTAATGAGCGATAAACGTCACGAATTAAAAATCTCGAAGAAAAGTTTTCCCAGCAAATGAATCGCAAGAGTGACGCTACCAACAGAGGGCGCGCGTTTATTTCGAACACAGGCTAGTTTTAACAGGTCTGTTGTTGCTATTGTACTAGAGGAGGAAATCCACATTAGTAACGCAGGAAGTCATTTGACCTTGGCGATTATTAGTATGCAGGAAGACAGGGGAAGACAGAAAC
>JAEMWC010000190.1:835000-847500 GCA_016490735.1 Pachyseris speciosa
GTATGGACTGCAGAATTAGTTTATTGAAAGACTACCGAGTTATAGACTAGTACTGGTGAAACTAGTACAACTCAACGTAATACAGTTCATGGTTGGTATTAGTCGCTAGAAAAAAGGGTAGTAGTGGCCTGTGTAAAATGCAGGGTGCAGAGTGCAGGAATTTCACAGAATTTCACTTAAGCGTGGTAGGAATATCCCTTATTCACGTTCACGATGTCAGCCATCTTTGCACGCGCATAGTAAACGTTTGCGATCGTAGGGGAATAGGCGGCGAATCCCTTCATTTGCCCCCTGAGTGACCACGTCACCTTACATTTCTGCCATCAATACCTTGGTATGGGCAAAAATGACACACGGACATCGACCCACGGCCTGGCCAGTACCTTACGTATGCACATTTACGTAATGGAAGACATCGAGACAACGGTTATTAATTCGACAGGATTTTTTGTTTTTGTTCCGTTGTTTCACACTTACACGACACGACAGCGACAAACACCGGATGTTGGAATTTCCGGAAGTGTATTGGAGGTGGATTTTTCAAATTTATTCTATAATTTAAATTCAATTCTATTTTTATTTATTTATTTTTTGTATTGGAGGTAGTTAATGTTCAACTCTCCACGAGCTCCGATCGCGACGTCGATTACACCACGCACAAAAATGGACTTCATCGAACAGTAAGTGAACCGATCCTTCATGGCTTTTTTATGCTGTTAGAACTACCACCAACCACCAAGCTGTTTTTCTTTTAACTGCTACCAACGCCCTTCCGGAAATTTCAACATGCGTTTTTTTTTTAATTTGTGCTGTCGTGTCTTGTAAATGTGAAACAACGTGAGAAAACTAAAAGAACTGTTGTATTCCTACCACGCTTAGTGAAATTCTGACCTGCACCCTGCATAGTATTGCTATGAGACAGTTTCAACATAAAGTGTGTGAGATGAAGTTCCTTACCACCATCATTATGATTATCATCATTTGTTATTATAATTATTTGTCATGATTATGATTAATATATAGATTTAGCCAAACCTAAAAGCGGAGCTCCACGATTATAATCTTTTTGTACTGGTATTGAACAACTTCGCATGGCTTTCCCCTATTGCGCCAATATTTTATGTTTAGAACAGTCAACAGGAATTGACCGCGGTTAAAAACCTCAAAACATTAAAACATTACAAGAAAACAATACACGACGCGTACGTTTGTTCGAAAATAAATTTAAGCAATCAAAAACGATCAAACATTTTCATCCAACATCGTGTTGGACGAGCATGTTTGACCGTTTACATCTCTCAACATTGTATCTAAATGGCTTTCCATGTTTGATCGAGATCAAACATTTTCACCCAGCATTTCGCGTTACGAACAAATGTTTGATGATTTAGCCACCCCGACCAAGAAACCGTACAACCAAGAACCAAACAACGTCGAAATTTCAGCGATAATACGCAAAAAATCGTTCTGCAAGCTGCGGACTCACTCTATCAGGTGTTTTGTCAAACATTTGTTGTGCGTTTAGCCACCCAACGTTATGTTTGACAAACACGATGTTGGATGAAAATGTTTGATCGTTTAGCCGGGGCTTTAATCCTTTTTTACGAGGACTAATTGCGATTACGTGTTAATAAGATAAGGACAAACGTTTCTTAATGCTGTTGAGGCATAGACATCGGAAAACAGTCGAGTAAAAACACTCGTTCGCGATCGCTTGCAAGCAAAACACCAGAACAAACAAACAAACAATTCAACTACTTCATTGCGTACAAAACTAGTAAAGATGATGGTTATTTATATCTAGTCGAAAGAAAAATACAATTTTCATTCCCGAACAAAGTAACAACGATTAAACCAAATGTTAAGCTTCAATTTATTTAATTTACCTGTGTTGTAGACGTTCTTGAAAATGCGTATCCACTTTAGTAAAAACACGAATCACCAAAAATAGCAAGCGGTTTGCCCAAAGGAAGAACTTCCTCCACTGAGTTTGAGCTACTCGTTCCTCCCATTCATGCCGGTGAACTGTTAAGTGACCTTTCTTGGTGAGCTGCAAGATGCCGCGGTAAAGTGACAGCCCTTTAAGCGTAGAATCATGTCGTTTTTCAACCACACAATCCGAGCGCTATGCAAGTGGATCCAAGTTATAAGCTTCTCCGAGGAAAAATCTTTTTTTCTCCCTTTTTATATCACTTGAAACTTCACCTTCCGGAGTATCTTTAAACTAGTTCCTGATTTTTAACGCGAAGAACTTCGAAAGAAGATGAAGTTCTTTTGGTCAAAATGAAGAAACCAACTGAATGTGAAATGTCGAGCCGCAGAAAACGCGCGAAAAATTAAGCCTCGTTTTGGTTTGGGTGTCCTACATCTGGCTTGAGCCTGCGATCCATTCGAAAGCCAGTACCTGGTCAACGGTCAACTTAAAAAAAGCTGACTTCGATTAGCTTTAAACTTGAGCCCGCGATTTGGTCACGCGATACTGGTCAGCGGATGCCTTGTTTTGACAGTGTCAATTGACCATAACATTGATGTCCGAGGATGTCCAATATCAAAGATGTACGCTGTAAACTAGGTGGTCAACTGGAGTATGGCCTTCATGTTGGATTATTAGTAATGGTAATAGGACTGAGTGGAGTACAATTCAGGGAGTAATCGGGCGAGTGATTTCAAATTTTCCGAGCGCATAGCGCGAGGCTGATTTGAAATTACGAGCACGATTACCCCTGAATTGTACGACACGAAGTCCGATTACTAATTAATTTTGTCAAGAACAAAATGCGAGAAACTCTAGAGGTCAACTTTCTAAATTGTAAAACGTATTGTACAAAATAACCAACGGAAATGGTTCCTATTTTACAAAGCGCGAAGATTGACAACTGACACGACGTGGCAGCTACTGCTCAACATACCCAAGTAAGGTAACTGTTCGATTTGGCCTGTCCGATTACAAGTGTTTGTAATCGGACAGTTTGGACCTAAAGCAGCCAATTAAAACACAAATAAAGGCTGTTAAGAGCCAATCACATTCGAAAATTTGTTATTGACACAATTATTATTATTATTATTATTATTATTATTATTAGGATACAATAAATGTGACATTTCACATCCCATACATGGAAGGGCGGACGTACGTACGTACTTACGTACGTACGGCGTACGAAGGATGATAAAACCAAATTTTCGGAGCTCCGCTATTACGTATTACAAGGTGGTTGAATGCTCTGCATTTGAAACTAAGCAGGCTGTGCTCTAGCACCATCCAGTGCTTAGTTTTTGTACAAATTTTAAATGCTGGGCACCCTGGATTTCACAGGTTCAGAGTTGTGGGCTCCCAAACATTTTTCTTAGAGCGCATGCAGTCTTGCTATGAAATAAAAAGACAGCAGGCACTGAGGAGAACTTTTTTTCCCTTTGATGCTTGTATAGTTACTGAACCAGCTATTCCAAAGCTTAAATGACACCCTGATTTACTACATAAAGAGACAGCTTTAAACCATCTGCAGCAGTACATTCAGTAATTATAATTTTCTTTCACATTTGCTATGAATCCCTGATGATGTATGCCAGTAAACAGCAATTGATATATACTTCAATTACCTTGACGCACACACACACACACTGCAACATTATACTGGTTACCCATGTAAGGAAAAATTCAAATACCATACTTCTCATCACCTGAACTCAAATCAGCCAATCAAGTTCAACTACGTACTGCAGTTATTTTAGATCGCACGTCTTGACCGTCAAAGTTGGTGAACCGTGAATAACGCGCGGCAGAAGACCAACTCTGGGTCAAATTGCCAATCACAGAAATAGAAATGTCTTGATAAAAGCAGACAAGTTAATATTTTAAAAAAAGTGAACAACCACTTTGAGTTTAAGACAAGGCATGTTTCGATCGTTCAACGATCATCATCAGCTGTGAAATAGTTTACAGTTGTGATTTGAATTTATACTACCATTGACGAGTACAATTTTTTTTAAAAAATTAACAGGCAATACTTAAATGCGCGAGACCTGGGACAATACATTTCTTGAAATCGGATGTACATAGAGAGAATAAGTATAAACAGAAAAATAATTAAGCAATTGCACAAAATTGTCATAGTAAGTAAAACTAAATAACAACAGGACTAACGCAATGGAAAACCACATCAGAAAGAAAGAGTCAGCTCAACATGTTTAAGCTGCTTGTTTAACGTGGGATTTCCCTGTGGATATGAGCAGTTTCTTTTAAAATTAGCTGAAATCTTTTTGGTACAGAAACCAAAATAGAAAAGCACCTCTTTGAACAAAGTCTGCGGCATGTCTCAGACTGTTGTAAATGCTGACAAATGTGCGAGTTCCTGTCCCTACTCAGATGTTTACGAATGCTTGTTGAGAGATATCGACTGCGTGGTTTCGCCGATGTAACAGGCATTACATCCTGCACAAGAAAATTTGTAAACAACACGCGAACGGAGATAGAAAGGCACAGGATCCTTCACACTGAACATACTCCCAACTTTGAAAGAAGAAATAACCAACTTGATTTCAATATTGGCACAGTAACGTTGAATGACTTTCCGTAATCTTTTCTGAGCTTCCATAAAAAGGGACCTACATAACGTAACTAAAAATGGTAAGATGAAACAGAAATAGAAATAATTTTCATATCTATTTTTCAAGGGGTTTGAGTTGCAGTTGAGTTCACTAGAATAAACTTGAATTTTTGACTTTGCATGCATTTTGGGTTGACCTTCGTGTAAAGGTTCAGTGCAAGTTATTTATTTATTTATTTATTTATTTTACTTGATTTACTAATAATATATTTTGCTAAATTTCATTGTAAGTTACACAACCCGCCTTGATTAGCTTTGCTACATGCGGGTTGTGTATTTTTCTAAATTGTATATTATACGTTATTGAAATAAAGAGAAGTGAAGTGCAAGATTGATATTTTGTAAACATTTTGCAAAATTAGATTACCAGTTATATTTTTTTACAGGTAACTTTTAAGTTCTATTGAATAAAATAAGTGGACAAAACTGGGAAAAAAGCACAAAGTTGACTCACCGATATGGTCCTTAATCCATTCGGTGTTGTCCTATTCTTGATGAAATAAGACAGCTTGGAGTATGCCACAAATTCATTTAGGAAAGTCTTGATGCCCAGCAGTTCAGCTACAACATCGCAATCTTTCCACTCCACGCCCATTATAAAGGCAACAGGACGTAAAACATAGGAGCATATAAACTATATATTGAGATAAAAATGTCAAATGCCAGTTTTCTTTAGTTGGCGCCTTTTGCCATAATTGCACACAAAATCCATGACCTGTAAGGAAGGATGAGTTTTTCTCATGCAAAAGACAACTTTAATTCTGAGATGAAATTTTTCTTCTAACTTCACAAGCATTTCACACAAACAACAGACAATTTCACTTAATGTAAGAATATAGCTAATCTCACCTCGAAACTAAGTTCTGGACACCCAACCATGGACCCAAGCCAGGACAAGACACCATTGAAAAACGCAAGGAATGCAAGGAAGGCAATCAGGTTGGCAGCAATGTTGGCAACCAGAGCAATGGCAGTAGAGGCACCTCTGGCAGCTGCTTCAATCACATTCCGCTCCGTGCTAAAACAGGGAAATAACAAAATTTGACAAAACCACTGTCAGAGCAAGAAGAACCACAATAATATCATACTTGTCTTATCATACTTGACATACATTAATTAATCGAATCAATCTTTGTCGAAATTAAGGTTCCTCATGGGAAAAACATTATTGTTGGGACTGTTTATAGGCAGTCGAATCGAAATGTAGTTTCTTTCCTTGACAAATTTAATGATATTCCTTCCAACATCTCTAAAGACAATAAACAATGCTAAATAATGGGCGATTTTATAATAATTTAGATCTTCTTCAATACAATCATCACGCACACACTCAGGAATTCGTGGACATTTTTTTCTCACACGCATTTTTTCCAGTCATTTCGAATCCAACGCGTCTTACTTCTTGATTCTCTTTCTCAGACATATTGGTCCACTTTTCTCAACGAGGAAGACCCAAATGAATTTTACAACGGCTTTATCAACGAATAATCCAGACTTTTCAACGCCTGCTTCCCGTTGAGGGCCATTACAAGTAGACAGTTAAATAAACTCGGCTCCCCTTGTTTAACTCCTGGCCTCCTCAAATCTATTAAGGAGAAGAATAGACTCTACAAACAATTAATCCGGTCATCTAACAGATCCTGCGAATCGCAGTATCAAGCATACAAAAACAAACTGAATCATTTAATTCGCGTCGCCAAGCGCTCATATTATGACAATCAGTTTGAGAGTGCGAAAAAAGATCTTAGACAAACTTGGAACCTGTTGCACGAAGTTATCAACAAACGAAAGAGTAAGTCCCCTTTGCCCTCGTCATTTAATTCAGAGAACAGTACTATAACGGATCCCGCTGAGATTGCTGATAAATTTTGCAAATATTTCACTAATATTGGTCCCAATTTGGCAAATTCAATACCCACAGTTAATTGTTCTTTTCGTTCTTTCCTCACTGGCAACAACAACTCACCTATCACCCTAACTCAAACTACTATCAATGAACTGGAAGATATCTGCAGTTCATTTGCATTGAGGAAAGCCCCGGGCTATGACAACATCCCAATGCACGTGATCAAAAATTCTTTTCACTTCATTTCTCAACCTCTGATGGACACTATTAGCCTCTCTCTTTCTAAAGATATTTTTCCGGATAAACTGAAAGTCGCCAAAGTGATTCCCATCTAATATATAGATTTAGCCAAGCCTAAAAGCGGAGCTCCACGATTATTATTTTTTTTACTGGTATTGAGCAAAACCGCATGGCTTTCCTTGCGCCAATATTTTATGTTTAGAGCAATCAACAGGAATTGACTGCGGTTCAAAAACCTAAAAACATGACAAGAAAACAATACAGTCGACGCGTATGTTTGTTCGAAAACTTGTTTGGCAATCAAAGAAAGATGGAATATTTTCATCCAACATCAGTGGACAAGCATGTTTGAATGTTTAGCTACCTCTCTCAATAGTGCATTAAATGGCTTTCCATCTTTGATCTAGATCCAACATGTTCATCCAAAATTTCGCATTACGAACAAAACTTTGATCGTTTAGCCACTCCAACAAACAAATCATGCACAAACGGTAAAAAGCAACCAAATAAACCACACAACGTCGAAAATTTCAGCGATAATACGCAAAAATCATTTTTTGGACTCACTTGGTCCAGTGTTTGGTCAAACATTGTTTTTGCGTTTAGCCACCAAACGTTATGTGTGACAAAAAAGATGTTGGATGAAAATGTTTGATCTTTTAACCGGGGCTTAACAAACATATTTCGTAGTCAGTTAAGCTTAGACATAAGCTTAAATGTCGTAGAAAAGAGAAAAAAGAAAACAATCCTGATAGTTTGGATAGGTAATCGCATGGGCCGAGTAAAATTAACGATTAATATCACTTGTGCCAGTTTTCAGAAAGTTGCTGAAATTGCCCTCGTCGCGCAAAACATAAATGATACTTTACGAGGACTCATTGCGATTACGTGTTAATAACATAAGGGCAAACGTTTCTTTCAGTTCTTAACACTGTAGAAACACAGAAGTCGAAAAACATGTACAGTCAGCCAAGTAAAACAACAAGCAAACAATTCGCTACTTCTTTGTGTTCAAAACGAGTAGATTGTTATTTATAGCCAGTCGAGAAAAAAATACAAATTTCCTTCCTGAACAAAAGTAACAACGACTAAACCAAATGCTAAGCTTCACTTTAGTTAAGTTACCTGTGTTGTCGAGCTTTCAACCACTTGAAAATACGCATCGATCCTTTTTAGTAAAAACACACATCTACAAAAATAGCAAACGGTTTGTCCAAAGAAAGAACTTCTTCCACCAAGTTTGAGCTACTCGTTCCTCCCATCAATGCCGGTGAGCTGTTAAGTGAACTTTCTTGGTGAGCTGCAAGATGCCGTGGTAAAGTGAACAAGCCCTTGAAGCGTTAATTCATTTTGTTTTTCAACCACAAAACGCCGGCGCCATACAAATGGATCCAAAATTTAAGAATTTCCTGAGAAAAATCTTCTCCTCTTCCAGTTTATCAGTTGAAAATTCACCTTCCGGAGTATCTTTTAAGAAGTTCTTGATTTTTATTTTAAGTTGTTTTGCTCAAAATAGAAGTTGTTTTGCTCAAAATGAAGAAACCAACTGAATGTGAAATCTCGAGCGCAAAAACAAAGCCTCATTTTGGCTTGGGTGCCTCGTTTTGGTTAAGTTAACCTGACTTGAGCCTGCGATCCAATCGAAAACCATCAGCTGGTCAGCGGTCAACTTCAAAAAAAACAGCTGACCTCGATGAGCTCTAAACTTGAGCCCGCGATATGGTCACTTGATACTGGTCAGCGGAAACCTTGTTTTAACAGCTGTCAACTGGCCATGACACGGATGCCCCATATCAAAGATGAACGCTGTAAACTAGGTGATCAGCTGGAGTATGGCCGCCATTTTGTATAGGTAATCACATGATTTCGAGTACAATTAACAAATAAAGAAGCCTCGCCTGTGATCTGTTCTGTTGTAAAGCACGCAGGAAGCGGATAGAGCACGAAAGAAGTGTAGGGGAAACACGAGACGTAGTCGAGTGTTTTCCCTACTTCTTGAGTGCTCTGTCCGCTTCCTAAGTGCTTTACAACAGAACAGATCACAGGCGAGGCTTCTTTATTTGTTTTATAATAAAGAATTTCTTAATTTCCTCACGCATTCGGCTAAAATTTTCGGAAAACTTTATTTTCCAAATCGTACGAGTGGCGTCAGCCGTACATCCTCCGTACATCTGTACTCTGATAAGGTACGCTAAAACAGACCAATCACAATCCTTGTTAGAATGGTTCAAAACATTTTATTGGTTAAAACAGACCAAAGCTGTCAAAATTTCAAATCATCAAAGTTCAGAAACCATCAAAGTGCGAGTAGTCGCGAGTAGTTTTTTGGCCTAAAATCGGGATCGAAAAGCAAATTGTTCAGTAAAATCCAGCTGAAATTCGCTAAAAAAGCTGTAAAGATCAAGAGCTAGATTTAAAAGATACTCAGGAAGATGAATTTCCGAGTGATAAACTGAATAGCAAAAGAGGTTTCACGTGAAAAGCTTAAAACTTGGATGGACTTCGATGGAGCCCGGCGTAGCTGAATTGTGTGGTTGAAAAAGAAAATGATTCAACGCCTCAAGGGCTTTTACTTTACCACGGCATCTTGCAGCTCACCAAAAAAGGTTTACAGAACAGTTTACCATTAATGAGAGGAACGAGTAACTCAAACTCGGTAGAAACCGTTGGGACAAACGGTTTGTTGTTTCGGAGGCCTGTTTTTAAGTGGATGTGTATTTTCAAGTGGTGGAAACCTCAGTCTACAGCGCAGGTAAATAAATTGAAGCTTTGAACATTTGGTTTGATCTTTGTTACTTTTTTTTAGGACTGAAACTCATATTTTTCTCTCGACTGGATGTAAATAATAATCATCTACAGTCGTTTTGGACGCAAATTAAAAAGTAGTTGAGTTGTTTGTATGTTTGGCTTGCGAAGGAAAGTGTTTTTACTTCGCTTGGCTGACTGTTTTTCGACGTGCCTCGGCATTGTTGAGAAAATTTTACCCTTCTGTTTTTAACATGTAATTGGAATGAGTCCTCGTGAAATTAAGGGTTAATATCAGTTGTGTTTCCAGAGGTTGCTGAAATTGCCCTTGTCGCTGCGCGACTCGCACAATTTCAGCAACTTGTAATTCCGAAAACACCCGTGATATTAATATCACGCTGTTATTTGTGGTGTTACTCGCAGAAGCATCTTCCAAATCCATTGAAACTAAGAGCTCGTTTTCATACTCAATTTCTGGGTCGTATAAGACGTCTCACTCAAAATAAAAACCGAAGGAAAAATTCAGAAATTGGTCGGCCACTTTTCATTTAGGTCGACTCGATTTGCGTGAGACCGTAGCCGGCCGTGCATATGTACTCTGATAAAGTACGCTGTTTTAACCAATCAGAGCGCGCGTTATATCAAAACTTTATTATAATTTGGAATAAATAAGCACGAGTAATTGTTTTCAAAGACTCACAAAATTGCACGAGCCCGTAGGGCGAGTGCAATTTGTGGTCTTTGAAAAAAATTACAAGTGCTTATTTATTCCAAATTGCACGAGAAAAATCATGTGATTACTTATTAATAATATACATGAAAAAATTGCGAGATAGCTTCTTAACGTTGCAGAAGCAACGCAACGAAGAAAAGGTGAACCAAAACAACAGTTTTCTCGATGTTTTTAAAGCGTTTTTAGCTGTAAAAACTGGCTAAACAATTACAGGCTATAGCTATAAAGCTATAAGGCTACTTTGTTTGCTAAGTGTCTATCAAGCGCTGTAATTATTACCTTCAGGCTTTCTAGTTCGTTATCTTCGCCTTGTTTGTCCTTGTTTGTTTATTAATCTCGGCGTCACTCCATCAACGGACTCGTAATTCCAATTACGTCGGTAATTCCCTTCTCTGGACACCACTGTTTCCAAACAGACAGCTAACATACAATGCTTTTCGCAGCCGTTTCTCCTTTTTTGAGCTGTTTTGCAGCTTCTCTGCTGTTATTGCGGTCACGAAGAAAGAAAACCTGCTCAAAAAGCCAGCCATTGTTTTGGCTCGTAGAGTCGCTTGCAGCTCTTCAGACTTTGCGCCATTCAGAGGCCGCGTTTGATTGGCTCAATCGCAGCGCCTTTGTTTATCAACCAATCGGAATCCTCAGTTTTTTACCTTGTTTTGCACTGTATTTCCTTTTTCCTGCACCGAATTACCTTTTTTCTGCACCGGTGTTTCCTAAAAACTGCATTTCTCTTAGCCAATCAGAATCGAGAAATTTTTTCATGTATATTATTAGAATTATTATGATTATTATTAGGATATTATTAATTATTGGGCAACATCGTCGTCGTCGTCGTGCGCGCCCACGAGCAATATCGCTAGCCATTTTTACCATGAGAAAAGCAGTTGACGGGTTTGTATAGTTATGGTGCTCCGCTTGGCGGCCCTTCGGGCCACCGGAGCTCCGCAATAAAGTAGACGATCCCGGTCTTTTTGTGAATTATAGACCAATTTCTTTATTACCAAATTTTTCGAAACTTTTCAAAAGGGTTATGCATAACAGGATGATAGAATTTGTTGAAAAATACGAAATATTATATTGTTATCAGTTTGGCTTTCGGAAAAATTATTCAACTTTCTTCGCATTAACTCATCTCATTAATAAAATTTCCTCCGCAACTGATCGACATGAAACTACTGCAGGGGTGTTTTTAAATCTTTCTAAAGCATTTGACACTCTTAACCATCAAATTCTGTTTACCAAGTTGGAACATTATGGTATCCGTGGTGTGGTTCTGCAGTGGATTAAAAGCTATTTTTCTTGCCGCCAACAATTTGTTCAATTTAATCTAGCCTGTTCCTCAATGCAGACCATCAAGTGTGGCGTCCCTCAAAGTTCTATTTTGGGTCCTTTATTTTTTCTACTATATATAAATGATCTTCCTAACCCCTCTAAATTAACTCAGCCTTTACTTTTTGCTGACGACACAAGTATTTTTTATTCTCACTCTGATCCCATTAAGTTGCAATCTATTTTAAATGATGAATTGTGTAACTATGACATGTGGTTGAAAAGTAATAAGCTCTCTATCAATGTAAACAGAAAACTTTTTATGTCATCTCTCTCTCTCTCTCTCTCTCTCTCTCTCTCTCTCTCTCTCTCTCTCTCTCTCTCTCTCTCTCTCTCTCTCTCTCTCTCTCTCTCTCTCTCTCTCTATTTTGGAAATCATTCTCTGGAACAGACTAACGTAATTAAGTTTCTAGGAATATACGTGGACGAGAACCTTACTTGGAAACACCACATTAGCTATGTCTCTAAACAGATCTCTAAGTCAGTTGGTATAATATTCAGGGCCCGATTCTACCTATCAAAAAAAAACCAAATTATCTCCGTACTACGCGTTAATTTATCCCTATTTATCCCGAATTAATTTATCGCCTATTGTAACTCTTCTTGGTCGTCCACGTATGTGTCCAACTTAAATAGGATTTTCATACTGCAAAAGCGTGCTGTGCGAGCCATCACCAATTCCGATTATCGAGCACATTCAGCTCCATTGTTTGCTAAATTGATATGGGTATTGGTAAATTGAGGTCTTCTCGCCACCAACTTAGGTGTATTAAAAGTAAATATAGTGAAAATGGCAAATACATAAATCAATATCAAACTATAACAAGAAGCAGTCTTAAGAAGTTTAAAATCAGGGTGAGACAGTTAGATCTGTCGAGACTTATGATTGAAGAATGTGGAGCGGACGGCCTCTTATGCACATTATAGCTTAAAAACGTAAATATTTTGTTATACTAGTTTTCTCTATCCCTCAGTTTGTATTTTTATTCTACTTCTATTT
>JAEMWC010000190.1:852500-867500 GCA_016490735.1 Pachyseris speciosa
TTCCACATCCTTCTACGGTCGATGTCATATCCTTTTTCCGTATCATTCTCTTAAAAGCTGCCAGGGTTGCCATATTTCTTTCCTCCTTGCTTAATTTTGACCACAACTGCGACCCAAGAAATCTGACTAATTTCCATAGGTCACAGCTAGTATTAAAACAAGGTAAAATAAAATGTGCATTTCCTGATAACTTTTCGTATTTTCTCCATTTCTCTAAAGACATAAAACAATTAGTGCAAGGAAAATAAGTAGTTTAATATTAACAAGAAATTCTAATAGCTGCTTGATCAAGGTGTTTTAAAGAAATTCAAATTGCTGGTGTTCATCTACCCGCAGTTAGGGACCAGTCATTTATCAGAGGGAGGTGGGGTGGGCTGGTGCAAATGGGGAGGGGACCACACCTTCTTGTGTACCTGGAAATGGGGGGCTACATAAAATTCTGCAACTATTTTTGAGGGGTCATATGTTTTTGAGCATTCTGTTTTCCTAAATTCTACAAAACGTACTGAAGGGATCAACAAAAAGTCAACTTTACTATCAAAATGATGGCATAACAAACTGTAAATATGTTGGTTTTTACAACTGGTCCATTTCTCTGTATGTGTATCCTCTGATCCGCTGGCGGAAGAGTTGCTGCTGCTGTTTTCACAGACAGAGGGCAAGTATTCTTTGATAACTTCACAAGCTTGCTCAGTTACAAGCTTTCTTTCCATCATTTGCTATAGCCAGTAAATTTTCTTCCCCTTTAAAGATATTAGCGTATCCACAGTGACTTCCTGAACTGGAGTTTAACAGACAGTATTTTGGAGACTGTACCAAAATTGAGCACTGAGCACTGTCAACACTGAGATGATTTCCTCCATCTTTAAGTTTGCCAGACTTGGCATACAGGTCGCTCAGGTGATCTTCATTGATAACAGTCGCTCTTCCTTCTTACCTTGCTCCTGTACTTCAACAAGCGAGCTTTTGTATATTTTCCCTTCAATTCAGTTGGTCTGGTGGTATGTGCCATATTGCTTGCCAAAAACCTTCCCCGCTGCACCAGATTGGCGAAGAAGATGATGATGAGAAGGAGGATGATATTCAGATCACAAGATCTGGAAGGAGGGCTACTTACCAGGTGAATTATACTTGACTACTATTTTGAACTATTACTGCGAGTCGTGATTGAGGGTGGGTCATGTCATTTCATGTGCGCACTCTTAGGGGGCCACATTACTTTATGCAGTGGCAAGAACAGGACCACTGGAAATTATGCGCTGCTTATGAAAGTAACATATGCATGTAAGAGAAATGGGGTAAACAAAAGTAGAAAGCACATTTTCAACTACAAAATACCAGAGTCACCATTTGGTTGTTACATCCACTTATTTTTTGCTCTGATTTATCACCATGCATCATTTCATGTATATAGAGGATCTTTGCTCACTCAACTAACCATCATTTCATGTATATAGAGGATCTTTCCTCACTCAACTAAGAGTCCTCACACTAAGACCTCATCCTTGGAGAAATTAATATGACTTCCAAGCACTAATGGATCAAGTTGGTTGAAAATTTATGTGGTATTATACAGAAAAGACCATAAACTTTAACTGTGGTAAAGAATCAGTGATAGACAATGTGACAAGACTGTCATTAAGCTCGACTAAGCTCAGGTGTAACAATTAGTATTTTGCTAAATTCTGTCACTTTTCTCAGTCTTAATGCCTTGTATTCATATATAAATTTGATTATTTTAGGCTTCCTTCATAGCATAGAAATAGTGTTTTTCCTCTTCTCTTCTCTTTTTTTCTTTTTATGCGTGTATTTGTGCTTCAGTTTTCTTGCTGACCTATAATTTATTTCTATTTATTGCTGATGTTAACTGGCTGCCTGGCTCCGCTAGCCCTTATGGTTATTCCAGGCAGCCAGTACTCTAAACTTTTACCTTTAATTTTTTCATTGTCAAATTATTTTATTTTAGCAAGAATGAGTACAAATAAAGATTGTTGTTGTTGTTGTTGTTGTTATGGGTTATCGCCCGTAATGACAGCCCTGTTGTAACATCATTAAACCACTTGCAAAAAGGAAAACTTCTCAGTCCTTAGTGGGACAACAGCCACAACATCACACATATTTCATTACTTGAACTTAACAGTTTCAATCTTAACTTCCTCTTTCAAAATTGATTGCGTGAACATGGAGAACTATACCTTGAAAGCAAAGAAATGTCTCAAGTAGTCGTCTCCGAACACAAACTTGGCTCCCACATCAGTGTAACCAAGAAATATAGAAACTTGATCGCCAAGTCCCTTGAAAGCTTTGAATCCTATTGAAGTCCGCAAAATGAGAAGACCAAAAATAGACTGCAAACACAGACCCCAAATGACAGGGCGCCATTTAACCTGAAAAGGAGAACAAATTAGATCATTATACAGCTATTACAGCAGAAAAACCTTGCCTAAGAAGTGGCTGAATACAGTAATAATACAATCAAGGTTCTTTTCAAACCATCTAACTTATACTTTAAAGGGGCAGTGTCACGCTATTGTACCATCACTTTAAAAAACTTAAAACTGCCAATGCATCGGTGGAAACCTTAAAATAATGGTCAAGGTTTGTTGCCAGACTGTAGTACTGCTTTTAAACTATAAACGCCTGTATTCCATCAAAGATGACGAGCATGGAAATGAGTTGAAATTTGGAAAAACGTGCCAATTGTTTTCAAAATTCCAAGCTACGCATTGAAAAATTACCCAAAAATTATCATGGTTAGCTCTCCCTACTAAAATTTCATTGGTATTCATCTTGCTGATTCTGTAGGAGCTTTTTTTGCACGATAACAGGTAAAAGGTAGTAATTTTGGCAGAATCGAACCAAAAACAGCAAAAATCTCGGTGACGGTGCTCCTTTCATACATGCTTGGCTAAATGCAATTTAAACCAGTTAACGACTAGGAGCAAGTTTGCCAGCTCAGTTATTAGAGAGCTTAAGCAACGACGACGGCAACGGCAACGAAAACGTCATTTGAAAATGTAACTTCTCGTTATCGTAAGTCTTTCGCGATTATTCCAACTTCTTTTACTTAAAAAATGTGGGCGAACTATCCTGGAGCTAAATTAGCAAAAACGGCGTTGAAGTTGGGAAAAAGAAAGAAGAGTTCACCATCATACGCTCACGTTCTCCGCAAAACCTAAAATTTGGTCTTTTCACGTTGTTGTTTTGCTGAGGGCGGCAAAGAAACGTACCAAAATGTAAAACGCACGTGCAGAGCGATTGTTTTTCCTAATTAAACCTATTGTTTTGTGACGTTCTCGTTGCCGTCGCCGTCGCCGTCGCCGTCGTCGTTGCTTAAGCTCTCAATTAGCGTGGCGTAGGGCGGCGTAGCATTAGCTTTTGTTAGTATATTAGGAAGTTTAAGAAACAATGACGGCGACGGCAACGAAAACGTCATTTCAAAATATAACTTTTCGTTATTTTAACACTTTCGCGATTATTCCAATTTGTTCAACTTGTAAAATGTCAGCGAACTATCCGGGAACTAAATTTCTTTGAACGGTGATAAAGTAAAGAAAAAGAAAGAAAAATTTGCCATCATGCGAACATGCACGTTTCTCGTCAAAACCTAAAATTTGGTCACTTCAGGTTGCTGTTTTGCAGAGGACGGCAAAAAAAATGTACCAAAATGCAAAACGCACGTGCAGAGCGATTGTTTTTTTTCTCATTAAAGCTATTTTGTATTATAACATAGCTGGTAAATTCGCGTAGTCAAATTCAATTGGGAGAGCATGCTTCATATTCCTATTGTGCACGCTGATGACGTAGCAGAGGGAATTTCTCTTTATACAATATTTAAACTACCGCGTTGACAATGTTATGAAACAATTGGTTCAAGTGTGCGTTCAAGATATGAAGCACTTGAGAAGTTTGGAGAGCACTCAAGAAGCTAGCGTTGCTCTCAGCTACGCCTCGAGCAACTGTTACGCATCTTTCGTGCTCTCCAAACTTCCCGCATGTTTCATATCTCGATGAACGCATACTGACGCCATTTGTCTGCGCATGCAGTTTCAAAATAATTACAAATCTGCATTGCATTTTTCACAATTCAAAAAATAAACTTCTCAATTGAAATAGTACAGCTGTACCATAGAACTAAAGAGACGAATTCTAAGTGCTGCTTGCTGTTAACTGAACGGTTTTAGCCGCCCGTTAAAGAGTTTTTACAACAGGACACAGTGTTGAAGCAACATGTAGGATCACTGACGCCATTCAGTGCTCGCAAGATGAGAATAAAATTCTCCAATTTATGTACAAATGTGGGAAAACTATGTTATAAAACAATTACAAAAGCCTTAACCATGCTTATTATTATTATTATTATTATTATTATTATTGTTGTTGTTGTTCTTGTTGTTGTTGTTGTTATTATTATTATTATTATTATTATTATTATCATTATTATTATTATAGCACATAAATGACTGGAACAATAGAGCGGACATTCAGCATATAGCTTTAAAAGCGGCCTTTGTTCTCCTGGCGGTAGGGCTGCAAAAACCAAGTCAAAAGTCTAAGGCAAGGGATCATCAAGAATGCTTAACGAAGAGGTTAGCACTGTGGAAAGATAGTAAAATAGCCGAGGTGTTACGAGAAGAGCAAACGATCCAGAAATGCCTAGTAAGATCCCATCGGAAAAACGATCCTCCGCATAAAGCGAAAATATTTGTGAAACTCGTCATGGAAGGCCAAATAAACTCCGCCCTACGATACCTAACTGACGATGGCTGTGGAGGTGTATTACCCCTAACCGACTACGTCATGAAGCAGCTGCATGACGAGCACCCAAAAGCGCAACTAGTAAAACTAGGATCGCTCCTTTTTGGTCCAGTTGAGGAGGTGCACGAGTCAGCTTATAATGAGATCACCGGAGCGATGATTAGAGAAGCAGCATTAAGAACTAAAGGCGCTGGAGGTCCCTCGAATGTAGACCCAAATGGCTTTCAAAGGATCCTTGCTAGCAAGTCTTTCAAGAAGTCTGGCTCTAATTTGTGCGACGCTCTTGCAACTCTGACCCGCCGATTGTGCACAGAATACATTGATCCCGCGACTATTGAGCCGATTTTAGCGAGTCGTCTTATCCCACTGGACAAGGGTAACGGTGAAGTCCGACCAATAGGAGTGGGCGAGGTAATCAGAAGAATTATTGGAAAATGCGTGACATAGGTGATGAAACAAGATATACTAGAGTGGAGTGGTTCGCTACAGGTCTGCGCTGGACACAAATCCGGGAGTGAGGCAGCAGTGCACGCAATGAACAGCTTATTCCAGCAAGAGAAAACCGATTCAATTCTGCTAGTGGATGCGTCAGATGCCTTCAACACACTAAATCGAGCAGCCGTCCTTCACAACATCAGGCTTCTTTGTCCAGCGCTGGCTACATTTGTAATCAATACCTACCGAGCACCAGCACGACTTTTTGTGACGGGGGGTAAAGAGCTCATTTCCTCAGAGGGTACTACACAAGGCGATCCCTTAGCATGTATGAGTGCATGTATACTCTAAGTCTACAGCCGCTCATGTCTCGTTTACAGGCAGTTTTTCAAGCTAAACAATGCTAGTTTGCAGATGATGCGACAGGGTGTGGATCGCTACAGAACATCATAGGATACGGACAGAGGAGACCGCTAGGAACATCTTTGAAGGAACAACGATTAACATCACCACGGAAGGACGAAAGTACCTAGGTGCGGCGCTGGGCTCCAGGTCCTATCTTGAGCAGTACGTCAACAATAAAGTCGAGGAATGGGTAGGGCAGGTGACAAAGTGGCTGAGTTTGCTCTGTCGCAGCCCCAGGCTTGTTACGCAGCGTTCATTTTTGGATTAAAACACCGCTGGGCGTACATTCTAAGAACTTTGCCTGACATAGAAGATCTACTCGCATCTCTGGAGCGTGCAATAGCTGATGCCTTAATACCGTCCATTACAGGTCACAAAAGTACGCAAGCTGAACGCGAGCTGCTGGCCATGCCAGTGAGAATGGGAGGCATGGGCCTAATAAATCCGAGTCAAGTAGTAGCCTTAAACTTGATTGTAAAATAGAAAAGTGTATTTCTGACAAAAACGGAAGATATATCATTCTGGTCGTATCAGTCGAAGATGCACGTTTAATTTTAGTCAACATCTATGCACCAAATGACCTAAACCAACAATCCAAATTTTTTAGATCCCTACACCATCAGCTGCAAGACTTTTCTCAGGAAAATATCGTTATCGGAGGTGACTTTAATTGCGCTTTGTCGGACAAAGACAAAAAAGGTGGAAACGCGGTCGCCCAGAAAGCGTCAGTAATTAAGGAAATCGAAGAGTTGTGTACATCTTACAACTTAGTCGATATCTGGCGTCACTTAAACCCTCTCCTCGAATCGTACACTTGGAGAAATAAGTCTCACAAGATACAGTGCAGATTAGACTTCTTTCTAATCTCGAAAGAGCTCACAAATGTAGATGCGACGTGTAAAATTTTCCATGCGCCCGAAACGGATCATTCTGCAATTTCGTTACACTTGCAGGCCAGATTTAATAAACAACGCCGAGGCCCAGGGTTTTGGAAATTTAATAGCGCTTTACTTAAAGATGACAATTATGTTAACGCTCTACGCAAAACGTTGATTTGTTCAAGGCCAAATATAAAAACGTTGAAGATAAAGGTTTGAAATGGGATCTTATAAAAATGGAGATTAGGGGTTTCACTGTAAAATATTCCAAAACGAAAGCAAAAAGACGTAAAAACGAAGAACTGACACTCCAAAAGAAAATAAATGAACTTCTGCTAAGTCTAGAAAGAAATCCTAACAATAACCATGCCCAAAACGAACTACTTGCAGCAAAATTACGTTTGCAAAAAATCATGCACTTCAAAGTAAAAGGCGCGATCCTCAGGAGCAAGGTAAGATGGTATGAAGAAGGTGAATGTAACACGAGATATTTTTTCGGCCTAGAAAACCGTACCCAAACCAAAAAAGCCATTAACAAGCTGAAAATAAACGATGACACATACATTTATGATCAACTAGCCATCCTAGACAAGCAAAAAAAGTTCTACGAGTCAATCTATCAATCCAAAGAAAGTGATGAAGACATCCCTCAGGGTAATAACTTCCTGAAAGCCGAATTAGTAACACCTTTATCACCCGAAGATCAAAAACTATGTGACGGGCCAATTACAGATGCCGAATGTCTAAGCGCGTTAAAAGACTTCAAAAAATGCAAAACACCAGGTACAGACGGTTTCCCAGCTGAATTTTACCAATTTTTCTGGCCCGAGCTGCGAACCGAAATGTTAGCTAGTTTCCACTTCGCCTTTCAGTCCGGCTCTCTGTCGATTAGTCAACGGCGCGGGGTAATCTCTCTCATTCCCAAAAAGAACAAAGACAAATCCATACTTGAAAATCTACGTCCGATCTCGTTATTGAATGTAGACTATAAAATACTTACCAAAGTCATTGCCAAAAGAATAGAAAAAACCTTGCCCAAAATCATCAATCCTGATCAAACCGGATATGTAAAAGGCCGCTATATAGGCGAAAACATCAGATTAATCCAAGATGTCATGTTTCTCACTAAGCGCTTAAATATGCCTGGAATTGCAATTTTTTTGGATTTCCGAAAAGCTTTTGATACAATAAAATGGAACTATCTATTATCCACGCTTCGACTGTTCAATTTTGGCCTAGATATTCAAAGATGGATAGAAGTCATCTACCACAATGTATCTAGCTGTGTCCTAAACAATGGTCACGCGTCACCTTTTTTTCAATTGCACCGAGGCGTCAGGCAAGGATGCCCCTTATCGGGCCTTCTTTTTGTAATTGGTATTGAGCTTCTCGCAAGGGCTTTGAAAAGCAACAATGACATAAAAGGCATCACCGTTGGCGGAAAGGAAATAAAAGTCACCCAATTCGCTGATGATACTACAGTATTCGTTAACGACCATCAATCTGTTATTAACCTTTTGAAGCTTCTAAGTGAATTTAAACACACCTCGGGTCTAGAAGTAAACACAAGTAAAACAGAGGCGATGTGGCTTGGAGCTTGGAGAAACAAAACTGATACCCCATATAATTTCAAATGGCCTCAAGAACCGATTCAAGCTCTCGGCATCTTCCTTTCGTACAACTCCGACGCTGCAAATAAGCTGAATTTTGGAGAGAAAATTATCAAATTGAAAAATACGCTTAAGAATTGGAAAAGAAGGAAGCTTACCCTCCATGGCAGAATAAAAATAATGAAAACCCTAGGTTTGTCGAAGCTAATTTATAACACTTCTGTGCTCGAGATCCCCGATTGTTACGTCAAAGAAATAAACAAACTATCTTTCGATTTTATATGGGAAGGAAAACCAGCCAAAATAAAAAGAAAGACCATAATAAGTGACATAAGTCAAGGAGGGTTGAGAATGATGGATTTTGAAATCATGAATAAAGCGCTGAAAATTGCTTGGATCAAGAGAATCACCGAAAACGTTCAACCAGCATGGAAAATAATACCAGAGTTCACCGCTGCCAAATATGGAGGTTTATCCTTTCTAACCAAATGTCAATACGATATCAAGCATTTCAACCTTGACAACCTTCCACCTTTTTACCACACGCTACTTAAGTATTGGCAAGAATACAATGCTGACAAATTCTCGGAGGACCAATGCATTCACAACAAAATCATCTGGAATAATAGTCGCATCCTGATCGGAGACCGGCCAGTTTTCTTCAAACCCTTATTTGAGGCTAAGATTATACGTATTAAACAATTTTTAAAAGAAGACAACACCTTCTTCTCACTGGACGAGTTCATTCGCAAAGTGAACATCAGTATTCCCTTTACACTGTACTATGGTCTCGTCGCTGCCATTCCTACAGAATGGAAAAATATATTAAATCAAAACAACTCGCACCTAAAACCGCCTCTTGAAGACCTTCCGTCGACCCGTGTCGCCTACTCTACACTTTTAGCCAACAACGTAAGTCCACCAACATCAGAGAACAGAATTCTAAATTACGGTTTCTCCAAAGAAAGCATCCACAAGGTGTACACATTGCCTTTCCTAATAACCAAAGAAATTAATTGCTTTCCAGTATAAAATAATACACCACATCTTACCTACCAAATCCAGCCTTTTTCGAGCTGGCATTACTGATAGCGACATTTGCTCCCTATGCGCTACCGAAAAGCAAACAATAAACCACCTACTGTACCACTGTACTGTATCTAATGCTTTCTGGGATAGATTTACCAGCTGGTGGTACCAGAAATTCAAACAGGTGGTCAATTTGAATGAATCTAACATCCTATACGGTTGGCATAATAATATCAAAAATAAACAGGCACTTAATGTCACTCTTCTTATTGCAAAATTCCATATCTTTGCGACAAGTTCATGTGATGGCAACTTATGTTTTGAAGGCTTTCTTCTCCGCCTCCAAGATAAACTCGATGTCTTAAAGCAAAGTTATATTGCCCAAAGAAAGCTACATAAATTCTTAAATATCTGGGGAAAACTACTATAAACTACTATAAATGTCACTTCGCTTCGTCCTTTTCTTTCCACTCTCGTTCATTGTAACTCTTTTCTTTAAGCCAGCTGTAGTCTTGTTTGTAGCTGTTATTTTTATTTACGTTTTAAAACATGTCATAATGATAATTGTTACCATTCTGTAAATAGTGTTATGCAAGTAGTGTAGTATTGTTCCGTAAGCACCGTTAGTTTGTGTTAACTGTGGTAGAAATGTTATTAAAAAAAAAAAAAAAAAAAAAAAAAAAGTAGTAGCCTTAGAGTATGAAGCATCAGCTAATATCTCTGGTCCATAAGCCCAACAAATAGAATCACAGGAGCATGAGCCACCAGACGACAATGAAATACTCGCTGTGCAACGGGAAATGCGCCAGGTGAAGAATCAGTATCTGAAGGAAAAACTTGATGAGGTGAAGGGCTCGATTTCTAAAACAAAAACTTTGAAAGCTGTGGACCTTGCCACTCAGAAAGGTGCTTCTAGTTGGCTTACTGTTTTTCCAATTAAAGACATGCATTTGGATTTAAACAAGAGTGAGTTTCGAGACGCTGTGAAACTCAGGTACGACTGGGAAGTTCCTGATACACCCTCTGTCTGTGTTTGCGGGGACATCTTCAATGTGGATCATGCTATGATATGCAAACGGTGCGGGTTTATCATCCAACGCCATAATGAACTGAGGGATTTGGACGCGGAACTGCTTCGCATGGTGTGCAATGGTGTTGAAATCGAACCAGTTTTGCGAGGCATCACAGGAGAAGAGTTGAATAGGGGAGCCAACACCGCCCCTGATGCACGACGGATATACTTGCTAGGGGATTCTGGGTGAGGCAGAGGTTGGCTTTTTTGATGTGAGAGTTTGCCATCCAAATGCAGCCTCCTATAGAGATATGGATCCAGACCAGATATTCAGGCAGCACGAAACAGAGAAGAAGCGCCAGTACGCTAGCCGAGTGTTACAAGTAGAGCAAGCTACATTCACGCCATTAGTTTTCAGCACGACAGGTGGAATGGCGGTGTAATGTGAACGATACCACAGTAGGCTTGCTGGTTAGTTGCTACAAAGAAAGGCGAAAGCTATGCGACTACCATGTCATGGATCAGGGCAAGAGTGTCCTTTGCGCTGCTTAGATCAGCATTACTGTGCTTAAGAGGCTCGCGATTTTCCAGGAAAGTTCATTTAGAGTTGTCGGACATTGACTTGGATATTGAAAAAGGCACACTAATATTTGTGAAGAGAACTCTATTTCTGGGGGACTCTAGGTAAAGCCAGGAATACTGAGCTAAGAAGTGTTTAGCAGTGGTTTTTGGTTGGACTTTTTTTTTGTAGTCCATACTATTTTATACCTAATATGATGTTTTAAATTTTTTATAGTTTGATCCACTTTTTTATACAAATATACCACTACATATATTTCTCTTTTGCTCCATCATTTTAATAATATTAAGTGTTTAATTCACTTTTCAGTTGAAATTATTATTTTAACCAGGGAAAGTCCATGTTCTAATAAATTAAGGATACATGTAAATATAGTCGCTTTAATGAACCACATGATATTTTTGAAGTTCATTTTTAATAAAAACATGTTTCGGATGAGACATCATCCATCGTCAGTTGTACAGTAAAGAATAAAATGAAAGTGAGCAATAAATAGTGTAACAGAGTGAGATATTAACAAGAATAATTAAGGGTAAAGAAACTATATATGCTAAGAAAGGAGACTAATTAATAAGAAAGGGATAAATTAAGGTGTTTGACCTGACAATTTAAAGAAGGCTGCTCCCAAAGGATGTGCATGGCTTCCTTGATTTTCAATTGGAAGCTAGTGGAAGCAGAGTCGAGAATTCTAAAACAATCTTCAGAACAAAGGGAACGACAATTTTCAGAATTTTACAGGTGTTTGAAGATGTGGGAATGTTTGTCGGAGGAGAGATGCTCACGGATGCGAGTGGCAAGATGTCTGTTGGTTTCACCAACATAACAGGCACTACAGCCTGCACATGAAAACTTATAAATGACTCGCGATCGTAAATCCGTAGGGATGGAATCCTTAACCCCAAACAATCTCCTGATTTTAAACGGAGTAAACACCAACTTAATATCTAGGTCAGTGCAAAAAGTGCTAACTAATTTCTTAATTCTGCGTTGTGTTGTGATAGAAAAGGGGCCGATGTACGGTAATTTAAAATATAAACAATTGTAGTGGCGAATAGCACCCTGAGAGGAATCGGAGGTGAAGTGATTGTTAAGAAATTTTCTAATAACATTCTCATTGACGTTTGAAGGGAACAAATTATTATTATTTTTTTTTTTTCTTATATTTGTCATTATTTTTTTTCCCACTGAACGCCTAGTTTAGTATGACGGGTGCTTGGTCTGGGGCTAGGTGTGGCGGGCGGGGCTCGTGGCTGGGTTGCGGGTAGGGCAGGCTTATTTTGATTATTGAAGTTAGGTACCTGGAAAAACAATGTCGCAGAATAATTGCAAATAATCAGTTAATGCAGATGAACTGTTTACGGCTTACCTTTCTGCGGTGCTTTGAGAAGACCCAGCAAAAGAAGATATTACAGCCAAGTCCAGCGAGAGATATAAAGCGTACAGGTTGTTTAGCGGTATCAAGTCCAAAGAAAATTCCCAACGCCACCAGAACAAGGACAAGGAAAAGCCTGAAATGAATCAAAAAGAAAGGGAATATTAAAATGGGCACAACCATACAAGCATTAGGGTGATTTCTCAGCTACTAACATCAAAGTTAAATCATAAACCAGTGAATCCAATTGCAGGATCACTTCATCACAGATAGCACAAAAGAAAGTTACACATACCATTTTATATACCGCCAGTGACTGCTCACAGCATTAATGACTGGTTCCATGCACATTCCGTAGATGGCAGCCCCATAGCGATCGCGGATAAACGTGTAAATCATGCAGAACCAAAGAAACATAGTTATGCCAAACAGCCACTTGACCTTGTCAAAGCCACTTACAGCTATAGCTGCGATGCTGTAGATCAGCAAGATCACAGCAATGCAGACAATGACGATGGATAAGCCATGCCGTTCCCAAAGCTCGCTCAATTTGTTTCTCACTGGTGAAACTTCCCACTTGGCAACAACAACACGAAAACATCTGTTGTTCTGCGTCTGCGTTGAACTGACACCAGTCTTCAGGCTGGATTCGGACTCGTATTTGGACTCATTCATGCCGGACAACTCTAAATGATCAAGCTGTAGTAGTAAACAAAGACATCTCAGCAGGTAATGCGATTATCTTATAAGACTGGTGCAGAACCAAACAATTTGAGACCAACAAGACCATAACAGACAAGTGAGGATGATATTCAGTTCACTCAGCTGTTCCAAGTCTCACAAGTAATAGAAATAGATGATCCACAGAAATTAAAAATGTTTGAGGATGACTCAACAGTATTGGTTGCCGGCAGAACTTTGGAATACGTGAATCAACAGCTCGATAATTATCTGAAACCCATTTCATCTTGGATAGAAAAATATAAATATTGCCAAAACGTAATCCATGGTCAGCGCCACTAAACCCAAATTAACACGTCTGCATGCAAAGTCACAATGGAACTTTAATAAAAAGCAGTATAGATAGTCATAGACTTCTAGGTCTTGTATTTGATGAACAACTAACTTGGACTTCACATATCGACGAAGTCTGTAGTAAAGTTTTGAAACGGATTAATCTCTAAAAAGCTATCAAAATTTATATACCACAATGTGCTATAGGCAGAATTTTTATAAAACCTTAATGCAGCCTATTAGTGAAGGCAAACTCACCGACGTCATCCTTGAAGGCAAAATGTTTGGCAGGAAAACCACGAATAACTACTGTAAACATTAACTTGACCGAAAGCACGTGCTTTTGAACGCTAATAAAATCAAAGTAGAACTATGAAGAAAGTCGTGGATATATTGCTTACAAGGATAGGAGTTGCCATATTGGTTTGAGTGGGTTTTGAAGATAATTATAGTCCTTTTAAACATGGGTATCTAATATCTAACTCTGGAATGTTTAACTCTGTAAGGGATCTGTATTAGTTGCATTTTATAGATGCAAAAGAGCCAGGTGAAAATAATCACCAAACGGTTTTTTCGGCTGCCTTAAACTTTTCACCAGGTTGTTAAAAGCCTATGGAAAGCCATTTAGAGCCATTTAGCTAGGAAAGAATGAATTCGTGTTTGATTCTTAATCGTAAAGGACTGCTTCCCTGTTCCATTGATCAAATACAACAAGGTGATACCGAAAACATCCGGATATTTAGTTCTTAGAAATATTTATACATTTTCAGATTGTTATTGATTTATTTATGTCATAGGATTTTTATATAGTTGGCATGTATATTTATTCATATTTACATATATTTACACACATGTATATCTTTTTTCTTCTGGGGGTCAGCTTCTGTAGATTAAGTTCTCAGTTCGCTGTTGACACCCTATTTGCATTTATACTTCTTTTTTTATATGTAACTATGTAAACACGAGAGGTTTTAACCACGTTTTTTATATAAGCACCTTAAGCTTATTTTAAATGTAGTAAACCTTATTAGTCTTGAATATAACCAATAGATTGATGAATAATAATAACGAACTTGAAGAGCATGTTTGCCATACATATGTTGCCCGCTATAGGATCGCGATTTTCCGTCCTTCGATTTATTCCCCGTAATAACGTAATAAGAGAGATCTTCTCCCTTGTTTTTAAGTTAAATGGTTCTCTCCCTCTCTTTTCACTGCTCTAGTCTTTAAATGGTTCTGTTTAGATTTTAGAATAATAGACAAAAGATGTCATGCTTAGCTGTCCCTTGAATAGCGTAACAATGTAGTAGTTCGAGAAAATTAAAATATTCACTTCGTAGTATGCCGTAATAGCGTAACAACGTAATAGTCCGACGGAAATTTATTCACAGCAAAACAATCTCGTAATAGCGTAACAACGTAGTAGTCCGACGAAAATAGCGAAACAATCCCGTAATAGCGTAACAACGTAGTAGTCCGACAGAAATTTATTCACAGCAAAACAATCTCGTAATAGCGTAACAACGTAGTAGTCCGACGAAAATAGCAAGACAATCCCGTAATAGCGTAACAACGTAATACTCGACGAAAATTGATTCACAGCAAAACAATCCCGTAATAGCGTAACAACGTAGTAGTCCGACGAAAATAGCAAAACAATCCCGTAATAGCGTAACATCGTAATACTCGACAAAAATCCATAAATAGCAATCGTATCCAAAACCGCAATCACTCAACAACTTCACACACAGCAAAGCAATCTCAAAACGAAATTTTACATTTTCATGTTTTCATGCAAATAAAATTCAGCTCATAGGGCCTAACACGGATTAATAGCGGAGCTCCGCGCGCCGAAGGCGCGCTCGGAGCACCATCGGTAAGAAAATATGGTAATCCATCTGTCCGAG
>JAEMWC010000190.1:870000-915000 GCA_016490735.1 Pachyseris speciosa
AATTTTATATTATACGTGTCTTCGGGGCAATTATTTTTCAAAAGCTTTAGTTAAATTGTAGAAGACAGAAACTCACACTCTAGGGAAGAAAGCCGGTCAAATGCACGAGTGTGTCTCAAAATCTCACAGAAAGCTGTCAAAAACTAGCACGCCCCACGCTTCCTTGAAAAAGTTGATATCAACACTGTAAACAACAAAAGTTTCGTCGTCTTAACTTGATTAATCCCCGAGTGTTTTTGTGTGAACCGGTAAGAAATGTCTTGGCTGGCGTTGATAATTTTGTAGTGGACGGGCCTGCAAGGGAAAAATTACTCGTGTGGTTTCGTAGGCGCTGAATGATAATTTATGAATTCCTTGACTGTCCACAAACGAGAAAGGAAGTCAAAGACAGAAAACGAGAAAGCAGACGACGAATTGGCAAAGTTCAACGTGAAAGAGAGCTTAACAGGCAAACAGGCAAAATGAGAGACACGCATCGTTTTTATTTTACTGCTACTTTTAGTGCCACTTTTAGTGCTAGTTTTATGGAAAATAAACTTTTTTATTTTACTGCCACTTTAGGTGCTACTTTAAGAGATAGTTTTATGGAAAACACATCTTTTTGATTTTACTGCCACTTTAAGTGGTACTTTTGGTGCCACTTTTAGTGCTACTTTTATTGCTACTTTTCCTGCCACTTTTAACGCCACTCTTACTGCCACTTTTACTGCTACTTTTACAGCCACTTTTAGTGCACACTTTATTGGCAATGTGTACCACAAGCGAACGCACCACATAAAAGTCTTATCACGAAGTTCTGGTTTTAGCCACTCTTTTCGACAGTCGTTGTGTTGGGGCTATGAAGATTTTCTCAGTTTTTAGCAGCTATTTGCACCACTTCAAGGGCAGTGCTTCCGGATTATTTATCTGCAACCAGAAGTAATGCTCTTGCTCGAGATGAATACAAAACTACTTTCACCTTGGATTTATCCGCGCTCAAGAAAATGTTCTGTTTCTTACAAATGTGCATGGTATATGTATTAGCCTGAGGCATTTGAAATTAATTCTAATGAGGCTACATGGAGTGTAGGAGACTCGGTGTCAAAGCGACCTAGATAAAATAGTAGAGGCAGTGCAACAAGAACTGCGAGGAAGCGGGAGTTTACTTGGATACAGAGCAATGCATTAGAGACTTGTAAATCATTATGGACTTGTTACTAGCGAAAGAATGTCGGCTCTACAAAATAAACGAAAAACAGACAAATGAATATCGTCGTTTGTTACAAAATCTCGCCAATCAGTGCCTAATCTCAAACAGATTCTAATGAACAAATGACACCTAATTCAAAACCAGCCCTTGTTAAGAGAATCTTTAAAAATATTCCCCTGATCTCGTGCAGAAAAGGGAGGTCTCTTAAAGATGCACTCGTTAGAGATAAGCTTTGAACCAATGGGAGTCGTGTTCGGCCTGTCTACACCTTGAGCCAAAAGTAGCGCTAAAATGGTACTTAAAGTGGCACTAAAAGTACAGAAAGTAGCACTAAAAGTGGCTGTAAAAGTAGGACCAAAAGTGGCACTAAAGGTAGCACTAAAAGTGGCACTAAACGTCGCCTTAAAAGAAGCAGTAAAATTTAAAAAAAGATGAGTGTCCCTTATACTAAATGGTCGAGGTCTATTCACATTCAAATCGAAGCTCCTAACGTAGTATTGTAACACGAAGCGAAGCCTTAAGTAGTCGCAAGTGCTGAAGAGGACATTAGTAAAAGCAAACTCACCGACGTCATCCTTGGAGACAAAGTGTTTCGAAGGAAAACCACGAACAACTATTGTAAGTATTAACCTGACCGAAAGCACATGCTTTTGAACGCTAATAAAATCAATGTAGAACTATGAAGAAGTCGTGGATATATTACTTACAAAATAGGAGTTGCCATATCGGTTTGAGTGGGTTTTGAAGATAATTATAGTCCTTTTTAAACATGGGTATCTAATACTTAACTCTGGAATGTTTAACTCTGTAAGGGATCTGTATCAGTTGCATTTTATAGATGCAAACCGGAGCCAGGTGAAAATAACCGCCAGCCGGTGTTTTCGGCTGCTTTCATCTTTTCACGAGGTTTTTTAAGGCCTATGGAAAGCCATTTAGCTGGGAACAATAAATTCGTGTTTTTATCATAAAGGAATGCTTCACTGTTCAATTGATCTACTACAACAAGGTGATATTGAAAACATCTGCATATTTCTCAACTACGTAAACACGAGAGGTTTTAACCTCGTCTTTTATATAAGCATCTTTAGCTTATTTTAGATACAGTATACCTTATAGGTCTTGAATATAACCAATAGAATGATGGCATAATAATAATTACCTAAGAGGGCATGTTTGCTTTAGGTGAACACTGTCAGTAAGAAGAGGCTGTTCAGTTTGCAGAAATACAAAATAACTGCTTTCAACTGACACATGCGGTGGCGTGTGGACTTGAACATTAGTAACACGAAAAGTATACTGATTGTAGGCGAGAAAGGAAAAACTGTATAACACACTACTAGAGGACCTTGAAACGAGTCTTTACAACAAAATCATGAGTAAGACGCAAAGATGTTGTATGTCGCATAGCCAACCATAGTTTCCTGCGTGTAAATAAAATATGTATGTGCTGTTCCCCGGCGAGGATACGACATTAATTAACACAATGCTAGTTCTTTTTCATGAACTCTTTCACTGGTGAACACAACATAAAGACACATCTTGCACGCTTATTCGCAACCTCGTTCCCCAAAATCACGTGACGCCTTGACGTGCGCATAAATGTCAATCAACAGCACAACAAAATTAAAACGCAAGGAGCGGAAGGCATCTTCCCGTCCCCAGTCGAGTACCGCCCCATGTCGAGAAGAAATACAGTCATAAAATCTAGGCTTCCGATTCTTCTAGCAAACAAAGTTTTGTAATTGGTGTCTTGTACTCCCCGCTTTGAGTACGCACTGTAACTGCACGGACCATTCCATCTTGTCCAGGACAAGCACATACGATCCTGCCAAATGGCCATAAACCTGGCGGCTGATTCGGTTCAGCCACAAGCACAACGTCGCCTACTTTCAAGTTCTGTTTCTTCTCTTTCCACTTCTTCCTCTCGGACAAGCTAGGAAGATATTCTTTGTTGAAACGCCTCCAGAAAAAGTTGGCTAGCGCTTGGGACTGTCGCCACAGTTTTGTCGAGTTAACCTCTTTGTCACTAACATTGGCATCTTCGATTCATAACTTGGATTGGCGCGCAGAAGCAATAGGTGGTTTGGAGTGAGTGGTTCAATATGTCCTGCGTCAGATGATACATGGTGATACATCCTCTGCCTCAACGAGAGCAGTCCTCAACGCCTCTTAGGGACAATTCTGCCCTTCAGAACCGCTTTCACCGTCTTCTTTGTACACTGCACTAGTCTCTCCCATGTGCCACCAAAGTGTGGAGCGCTTGGTGGCTGAACGTTCCACTCGATCTCCTTAGTTGTACAATAGCTTTGTATTCTCTCTTCATCTTATTGCTTGAGGCATTTCCTCGTTTCATTATTGGCTCCAACAAAGTTTGTGTCGTTATCACTAAACATTCTCTGAGGCCGTACACGTTGCGCTATGAATCTCTTCAATGCCATAATGAAATGATCTGTTGAAAGATCATCCAGCAGTACAAGATGGGAAGCTCTCGTACCTATGCAAACGAACAAACAACCATAAACGTTACCCTAACTTCGTCTCTCCTTAACTAGCATCGGTCTGAAAAAGTCGACTCCAGTGTTCCTAAACACCATTCCTAACTCAAGCCTGCATTCTGGTAGGTTTTCCATTTTATTTCGCACGGGGCTTCACTGTCTGGCGATAACAGTAATCCCACTTGAATTTTGCATTCCGCACAGCCTGGCAGCCATGGATCATCCAATACTCCTGCCTAATTTCATTCAGTAGATGTTCGAACGATGCATTTCATTAATGATTAGTTACGTGAGCTCGTGACGTGAGTCAATAATCTTAGGATGTCGCGCACGATATGGTATGGACTGGGCTTTCTGCAGTCTTCCACCGACAACTAGATATCCGTCCTCCAAACTCGGATCAAAAGACTTTATTCTGCTTTGCTTAGGAATCTGCTGTCCCGTCTCCGGGCGCCTCAACTCGTCACCGAATGATTCAGCTTGCTCCCTCTTCACCAAGTAATTCTGAACAAATTTCAGTTCCGACACTGTGAGAGGTCCTGTCAAGCGCGCCTGCTTCCTCACTCGCGTGTTGTTTGCAACAACTCTTCTCAGTTTCGTCACTGATGATTATCTCCTCCATCCCGGCACGGCTTCAGTCGCCTGAGATACTCCAGCCCATTTCAGTTTCCTTTCACTCTTGTCAACTTCCTCCTGAGGTGCTTCAGCTTATGCAGAAACTCTGGTCCACCATAATAGCGATGACTCACGTAGAGTTGGACGGGGCGTAGTCCTAGGGTGATGTCATCCGCGGGATTTGTTGTCTGTCGGCACGTGCCTCCAGCACACCGTACCCGCCCCAGTGTGGACTACAGGTTACTCATGATCGTGTGAATCTCAGACACCCGGTTGCCAACAAACGCCTCGTAGTTCGAAGTGGTCTGTTTTATCCAGTGTAAAACCCTAGTGGAGTCACTCCAGAAGGTCATATTCTCTATCATCAGGTCCTTTGACAGTGTTTCAGTAGTATACTGGCGTCAAACGAATACCGTTCGTTCAAAAAATGACATATGAAAAGCCTCTTTGTCTGATTTTAACCCGCTGAGGGACAACTTCCCCACCACCCCAAGTTGTCCCTCAGCGGGTTAAAATCGGAAAAAGAGGCTTATTTTCATATGTCATTTTTTGTGCCTCAACAGTATTCGTTTGACGCCAGTATACTACTCTGAATAACCTCTCTTGTGGCAAAGGGTTTGTGAACATTTGGTCCGGTCAATTAGAGAAAAGAGGCGTCATCACAATCGCGCCCCCAATTAGACAAGAGGGGAAGCAGTGTAACCAAGCCACCAAATTTGACAAGATGCAGAGTAAGCACACCCAATTAGACAAGAGGGGTACCAAGGTAACCCATCGAGCCCAGCTGGAAATTTTTTCCACCGAATATATAGGCAGGAGAATGGCAACCCCAAAAAAGAACAAGTCAGCAACAACCCCGCCCAAACCGGAACAAACCGAGGTGTACGGCGAGGAGCCGTTCGATGAACAGGAGAGTTGTGAGGTTAAGTCGATGAATTACGAACTTGGAGAACAAATTTCTTTTCTTCTACCTGAGATTAAAAAAATTATTCTCAGGGAACTAATTCGTTTAAAAATAAAGGAAAGAAGAGAAAAAGGTTGGAATGCAACCCACTTCCAAAATATTGGCATTGTGGCAAAAATAAAAAACAGAAACAACAACAAAGGTTGGAACAAAATTCATGCAGAGCTTTTTTGTTATTTCGAAGAAAAAGAAGAGCTAGAGGAAGAGGAGGAGGATCCTAACGAACCAGACTGGGACGCTTTGGAATTCGAAGCAGACCAGCAGGAAGAAGCAATTTATCCCGATTTTATGGGTGAAGATGAGGACGAGGATGACGAGACGGGCTTAGACTTTTTAGACCAAGGGTTGGAATAAACAACATATTTCAAACACGAAGAGAACGACTGACTTGGTTGTGATTGATTCAAGTGTTCTTCAAAATTTCCACTGACAATCTGAACACAAACAACTTTCAGCAGCTTCTGAAAATTTTAAATTTTTTTGCTTGCCAGTTTGTCTGATATTGTGCAAATGTTTCTGATTCCATCCAACACTTTCCCTTTCTTCCAACTTGAAAACAACAAAAAAACTTAAAATTTTTTCTTTTAATTCCCACGGAAGCCTCCACAAAAAAATTCATCACCTTACTTTTATACTTCACACATTTAATTGGGTTGTGATTGATTGTTGTGTCGGTATTTTGAACAAATGTTTCTCTTTGACAGAAATGATTGCTTTGTTGGTAATTCTTTTCCATTTCGTGCAAGACAAACTTGTGCACCCAATCGTCCTCTAGGTGCAACAAGAAATGGACCGCGTCGTCGACGAAATGTTTGTGCAAGGTACGCCCATTTGAAGAAAGGAGGCACACATAAAACGACACGCCGGCGTTTGCGAGCCGAAGCGAAAGAAATGATCAGCGAGGTGCTCGAAGAGTTTGACGCGGCTATTTCCGCTCTTCATCTTCTCGACCCAACGCCCGCGGAAGAAGACCAGTTTTCCTCCAAAATCATAACCATTGTCGTACCGATGGAAAGGAGCATGGAAAGGTTTTTTCAAGACGGTTTGTGGGACGTCAAACTTATTGAAGAAGCAAAACAAGACAAAGAAGCTTTTTTGGATATATTAGACGAACTTTGTTCTCTCATAGACAAAACAACAAAAGAAATTCCATGGAAGCTGTCCAACGCCATCAGACGTTTATGGTCGCTTGGTTTGAGCTTTGACACCAAGTCCCAACTTCTCTTTCGTGTTAATAGCATTGCGGGCCAAAGCATGCCCCCACTGTCTATCTTTCCACGGAACCGCATCCAAAGCTCGAACCATTTTCACGTCGTGTTGCATCGCAATCGCATCCGTTGCGCCAGTTGGTTTCTGTAACACTTCCAAGATCTCACGCGTTTCAGGGTCAAAGCTCAGCTGATTGTGCAAGGGATTGTAAGGTCCAGTGTAATGGTGGCCGGGGAGGGTCCAGCCCCCCTTTGGTGCCGGCAGTTTCCCAATTAATGCATGAACATCCACGCCCGTTCCATAGTAGTTGCGCAGGGTTTTCTTGAAAACATCCACGAAACGGCGGTGTTGGGGGATGGCTTTGCCGAAAGCTTTCAAAACCTTTGTGTCAGTTGCAAACTTGGGAACCAGCACACCCTGCGAAACAAACCGGGAATCAAACAGGCTCCCAATACCTCTCCCATAACCCTTCCATTTTATCCAGGAGCCGTAGCTGCGGGAGCCACCCTGCCGCTTGTAGTCGGCATATTGGCGTTTGTATTCGGCGACCATTGCCCTCCCCTCTTTTGCAGAAACGTCGGGGCCTTTGAAAGGTTTGGGGTCAGAGATGACTCTCCACAGTTTTTTGAAATCAATTAAAGGAAAGGGCAAAGGGACACCACCACCTCTTGGGTTGTCGAGATCGGGTCTGTCGGTTTTGTAGCGGATGTTGGGCCGGACCTTCGTGGAAAGCTTGTCCAACACGGTGCTCCCTACCTTTCCAAACATGGGTTTGCCTTTCTCCACAGCCCAATAAATCGCCTGCCTTTGGAGTTTGGGATCCGGCATTGCTTCCTACGCATAGTACCGCCCCATCTCCACTCCTTTCCTTGCGAGATACGGAACCCCTTGTTCCAAAAACAAATCCATCGCCATTCCAGCAATGTCTTTTCCAATTCCATCTCCCACCTTGAGGTGGGAATTTCCCTCCGACTTCGGTAAGAGGCGTGTTTTTGTTATTCCGCAACTTGCACATTTTACTTTCAACATTCTTCGCCCATTTTTCGTTTTGACCACTTTTTCTGACCCAGGGACATTCGGAGTCTTTCGCTTCTCTCTCACACAATAGACGTCCACCATCACGCTATATGCTCAAAATAATTCTTCACAACTTTCTCCTGCACATCTGCGGAAAACATCCGGAGAATATCTGGGTAGCTTGTCCCCTTGTTGCGCTCAATGAGGAACAACAAACAATAGTACCCACACCGCACACTGTCGATTACTTGAATTTGATCCTCGTTGCGCAGGAAGGTTTTGTGCCCCGCTTTCAGCATCTCTTTTTCCCACTCCATCGGAGGGTGCTTCCCAAAAGAGTCGAAATACTCCACATCTTTTTTTCCAAGCCAGCAAGCGACCCAGTGTGTCCCCAAACTGCCGAAGTCATCCAAATTTATAATGCAGGGCGAGTGGTGCAGAGGTTTGATTTCGTTTCGAGAGAAAATCCCCCGGATCGGGATCTCAAGATATTCGCACCAATTGGTCAGATCAATGTTCGAGAGTGGGACATCCCGGATTTTCATTTTTTATCTCCCAATCTCGCCAAGTGCCCCAAACAGGCGGTGGACGATACCAGGGAGGGTTTATCTGCATTCCTTTTCCACCCCGCGGGGGAGGTGGAGGCAGACGAGCCACCGAGCGTCTCGAACGGGGCCGGCCCACTTGCATTCCTTTTCCAACAAGGCTTTTCACAAGGGACAGAGCAAGGGGAACCCCGATGGAAGCCAGCATCCCCAGAAACCCGCCATACTGCGCACTTCCTCCACCACGAACCATTCCCCAGAATTTTTAACATTCCCCAGCCAAGTGCTTTTAGATCCCCTTTGTCTGCTCTGGCGACAACATTTGTGTAAGCCGGTAAAGCTCGACTTCCCGCGGGCAGTAGCCCTTCCCGAAAATCTTTTTCAAAGGTTGGTCCGCGGCGAAACTCAGCCCCGCAGTTGCCAAAGCTTTGGCGGCGGATTTTGCAGCAGGCACAAGAAGGGGGCAAGCCAGACTGAATAGCGAAGAAAAAAGATTGCCGTCGCTCTGTGCGATTTTTGCGATTTGTGTTTGACTCATCGTCATGTCCCCGCCGCGCCACTCGCTGGCTGCCATTTTTGCGTGGTTGAGTTGGGTGGCAGTCAAAAGAAGAGTATCGCCACGCCCGAGTTGTCCGGGTTTGACCCGCAGAGTCACGGCCGTTCGCGAGGCAACAGCCTTTCGCAGGCTTTAATTCTGCCCACCTGTCAAGGCGATCTGGAAAGGGTGGTACGTCATCGTATACTGAAGGAAAGAATTTCCGCTCCCACCCAAAGGAGGCAATCACGCTACCACCAGCTCGTCTCCGATTTGTTTGATGATGACTTCTTCCTCGTTCAAAACCGCAACGTAAATGATGTAATCGTTGGCATTTGCCGCCTCATTCAACCGCCAATGCAGAACCATCTGTTTTTACTTCCCCGTCATGCTTGGCTTGGTTTCGCGGAGATCGAAATAGATCACAGAGTAAAGCTTGGTGAAGTTGTCGTGGCTCACCTGTGTGCCTGTGTTGACGTCGTTCCTTCGATACTTGTATTCGACCAGGTCGCTGTAGATCCGTCCGTGGTCCTCACCCTCGTAGTCAATCTCTGGGTAGTACTCCGACCCATACTGAAGATGACAAGTGCTCAATTTCGCCGAGTTGTCCCCATCCAAGTCGAAGGCGTCGTAGCTATAGGGGTTGTATTGCAAAGCGTTCTGTTTTCACGACTATTGAAAGAAAACGAACACGTGTTATGCGTTTCTGATGCCGGACTTGCCGTTGGGGAAGGCTGGGAAACATGGTTTCCTTCAAATACTTCCACTGGGTTGGTTTCAGATACCTTTCATTCACAAGTTTTCGACCTTCGGGAGACAGTTGCAGTCTTGGAACCCACAATTGACCACAATTCGCCGTCCGGTGTTGCCGTCCTGAAAAATCATTTCGTTGTCGCTCTGCAGTTCGATTTCCAATTCCAACTTCAACGGGAGGAGGAGTCTGTCCTCCAGCGCTTGGAAAAAGGCATAATGGTTGATAGGAATCGAAGTTTTGACATTCCCAGCCCCGCGCGAGCGGACGTGTCGTGCCCGGATCCCGGGATTGGTGGCGGCGTCGCTCGTCACGGTCGTGTTGTCGATGTCGAGGTACCAAAACTCTCTCTTTGCCACCGTTTGGGAGTAATCATTGGAGTACTCCAGCAGGGTTTTCACGAAGATGATTTTGTGAACATCGTGTCGGCCGTATTAAGCAGTTTCCCTGCGGACCTCACACTCAATTGCTTGATAAGCGAGAAAGACCCATTCACCGGCGCCGTTTCCAAGTCGTCCGCAATGTTGGCCCCGTCGGCGAGAACCTCGAACCGGTACCCCACCAAGAAATAAGCATTGAACCAGTCGCGGACAACTGTTTCGCCCCAAGTTCGCTAACTTTCGCGAGGGTTTTCCTTTCCGCCTTCGGGCGGATGTCTTTCTTTTTGGAGGCAGCCGCCTGTCTTTCGGCTTGCTGGACAAGGGGCGCAAGGACGTCGCGGATTACACCCGAGCCCTTGTGTTTGAAGCGAAACCGTCCGAAGCGGGGGTCGAAGATTTTTGTTCACTCACTCAAACGAGGCATTCGCGTACACCTTTTCGAGAAATTTTTCAGGCGGCTCCGGCATCGCGGATCACGAGTGACAAAGCCACATCGGAGCCGTTGAGGTCCAAAGTGTTGTTCGCCCCATCCGAGATCCGGATTCGCACACTGTTGATTTGGATTTTGTTGATGGGGTGAAATTCGAGGTGAAAAGGTTCCTCCTTGAATGGAAAACTGACGGGAAGATCCACGGTGGAAGTGCTGAAAAAAACATCAGCCGGGACGTTTTGCACACTCCTTGTGATCAAATCGCAGTGAATGAAAACCCAATCGACGCCTCTCGTGATGTTCGGGAGCTTGTCGCCGACAAAACTTGTTGAATCTTTCAAGATTTTTTGTCGAAGCCGAGCAGGCCCGCGAACTCACCGACAGAAAGGTCGAGCTCGTAGTCTTTCGCGATCCCAAGTACCACCCGGTAAATCGACAAATCGAAGTACATATTGAAGATGTACTTTTTGTCGGCGGCATCCTGGTCGACGTACCCCGTGTGCACCTGCAGAAAGGAGGTGAGGTTGGTGTAGTCGTACATCCCGTTGGGGAAAGTCAAAGTTTTCCAAGCCTCGCCCTTTTTCCACCATTTGAGCTGGTTGTTGTTGTACCGCGCCGCCACGTTGTGCCAAGAGTAAGTCATCGTGATGAGTTTCTTGAAGGCGGCTTTGTATTGCCGGTTGTGGTCGAGGAAAATGCGCTCCGGGAAGTAGATCTCGAAATCATGGGTCGGTTGGTTGCCGCGCCCCGGTTGCAGCTTCGCGAGCTTGGAGTCGAGCAGCAAGTGCAGGTCGTTCATCCTATATAATCGTGGGAAATTATCTTCACTTGCGCCTTTGTCAAGAAGTCAAGACGGAGGAGTTCGGAAAGCATCTTTTTGATGTCTCGCCGGAGTTTTGGGGACGTGTTTCCGGCCCGGAGCGAGCCCAGCATCACATATAAATACCTGACCATTGCATCAAAGTCTCCCTCTTTCACCACGCGGGAAAGGGATACCCCACTCCCTTCCATCCATTCTTCGTCCCCGAAGTCCCAGTCTTCGTCATCACCTTCGTCATTGATGGCAACAGAGGGTCTGGAGGAAGACATTTCTTTGAAAGCCTTTTCCAAGGGTGACGGTTTGCGGGCGGGGAGTTTTCGTGCGGGGCTTTTTTTCAACTTTTTTCTCCCCTCTTGAAGCTGATCTTCCGACGGTGTCCTGGCGGGCGGCGGCGGCAGCGGTCGGTCGACTTCTCTTCCAGCGAGAATCGCGTCTCTCTGCCTTTTGATTTCCACCAAAGACCAGTCTTTGTATTTTCCGCTCTTCACCTTTTCTTGGCCGCTTCTCATGCCGCTGAGTGACCGCAAATCGTTCGATTCGTTGTACTCTTTGAGAAACTTAGTCGCCTCAGGCTTTTCCCACGTCTGCCGCGGGATTTCATCCGCAATGGGTGGAGGGTGTGGAGGCAATTCGAATTCTTCCTCGACGTCGTCGACAGGCGAAGGAGGCGAGGTTGGTGGAGGCGTTGGAGCCTCTGGTTGGAAATCCTGCCAATCGAAGGGGTTGATTCGGTCGAACTAAACCATTGCATAGTTCGACCCTTCTTCTTGGGGAGCCGGCTCGGGTTTGTCGAACAGTTTCGTGATCGGTTTGAAAAGTTTCTCCGCAGCCGTTTCCCCCATCGCTTCGGCGATCTTGTGTTTCTTGAATTCCTGTCGGGTTTCTCAGCTACTGGAGTACAAGGTTCTGCTTTTCTCGAAGAACCTTCACCAGAAAAAGTACCAGGCGCTTCTGCAAGATTTCCCCGAAAACATCAACCCCAAGGTTGGTTACGAAGTTATCGAAGCGTTCCAAGGGGACGACATCGTTCCGCTCGAGGAAGTTCCCCACCCGAGGTGGGAATGCCCGAAAACCAGGAAATTGTCGTGTTCGACGACCTGGTTTGCGAAAAAAACCAAAACGACATAATAAACTATTTCATCAACGGCCGGCACCGTAACTGCGCCGTGATTTATCTGTCCCAGACCTTTTTTCAAAGTTCCCAAGAACATCCGTGACAACTGCAGCCATTTCCGTGTCTTTCCCTTCCTCCCAAGAGAGAACAGACGGATCGCCGCCGATCTGGGGGTGGATCCCGACCTGCTGGGCCGCGCAACCGACAAAAAAATTTCATTTTTTTTATTACGACAAGCCAAGGAAAGAGATGAAGAAAAATTTTGACAAAAGTATATAGAAAGACATGGAAGCGTTTGTCAAACCACGAAGCGCAGGCGACATGAAAAAAGACGGCAGCCTCTGGATGCTATACTGTCTTGACCTGTGTGGCTACGTCATTCGCGATGTAGGCTACCCGAAAAACATTCCCGACGTGGAAAAGAGAAATTTTGACGAAAGTATATAGAAAGACATGGGGTGGTTGAACCAACTTCGGGGAAGCTTTTTTCGAAGAGCGGAGGAAGGAATACCAGGTCCCCGTGGTCCCCCGGCCCGCGGGGGCAACAAGGCGCAAGGTCCTCTGGGGCCACACGGGCCTCCAGGGCCTCGAGGGACAGGAGGACTGCAAGGGCCTCCAGGCCCGCAAGGGGCACAAGGGCCTACCGGCTCGGGTGACTTCAAAAAAGACGGCAGCATCGCGATGACGGGCAATCTCGACATGGGGCGTAACCTGATCACCAACATGGTTTACGTTGTGAACGACCTCGATGCCACGAACAAAAGTTATGTCGACTCTGAAATCGCGCTTTGTTTGAAACGCGACGGAAGCGACCCGGCACTGGGTGATATGAATATGGCTGGGTATGCCATTGAAGATTTGAAAGACGTCGATTCCAGCACCCCCGGTGAAAACGCCGTCAACAAAAAATACGTGGACCAGGGGTTGCGAACCAAATTCGACGCGATCGCGCAAAAAGACTTGAACATGAACGACAACGCAATCGAGAATCTTGCGCTCCCCTTCAACCTCAAGGACGCAGTGAACAAAGAATATGTGGATCAGTATTTCGTGAAAAGAGATGGTTCGAGTGTGATGTATGGGATCTGGATATGGAAAACCACAGAATCGAAAATGTCGGGGCACCAGCAGCTGACAAAGATGTTGCAAACAAAATTTATGTCGACCAAGCACCTTTTCTTCCACTTGCTGGTGGACAAATGGAAGGGGCAATCGACATGCACAACAACGAAATTGCGAACATGAAAGACCCCACGAACCCTGGGGATGATGTCAACAAAAAATACGTCGATGCGCCTCATTTGTCTTTTTCCGGTCACCAAGCAAGCTCTTTCGAATATCTGATGGAGAACATCAACGAATCTTCGAGCGAAAACAACATCACAGTTCTGCGCATCGACAACTTCGCTGCCTCACCCCATTCGATCGACAAAAGGGCGTACCTCTTCACGTTGAAGAAAGACGACGATGGCAGCAACTAATACCGCTCGTGCCTCGGATTCAATCTCTTCAAATTGCCTCTTGGTTACTACACCTTCTTTGTCGAATATTTTCCACCAGAGGTGCGGAATGTCAGTGTGAACGGCAGCGGGACCACGATTTCGATAACGCGGCAGGCCTCGAAAACCTTCCCTGTGGTCGGTTCGGCTGCGTCCTTTGTGAAAACTTTGGTGCAATTCCATAGATGGTCAAGCACGACCCCCAACTACATCTATCTCGATTTGCCTGGAGTGTCCACAGATTCGACACATTCGGACAGAATGGTGGTCTACGGTGTCCAAGGGTTGGTTTCGAATGTGCCTTCGTCTGTCTTTGATCAAGTCTGGACTGGGGAAAATGGAAGAATGACCATGCAAACCGACTTGGATTTGAATGGCAAAAACCTTCACAACGGCGTTCTAACGTTATTCCACGGAAGCGTGAGTGGGATGATAATGGGAACTGCCCTGGATCTGGAAGGTTTTTCCATTTACAAACCAAAACTGGGCGATGATTTGGACCTGGACGGGCACTATGTGAAAGATGGAGGAGCAACTTTGTTTGGGGGAACGGATGGGAAATGATCTCGACATGAACACTTATTTGATTCGCCAACCGAAATTGGGAGGGAATTTGAATTTGAATAAAAATGCGGTTTATGACGGTGACGACCTTTTTTTCGAGTACCGGGACAGCGCCGTCCGCTTTTCAAAACTGGTGTTTTGGCCGGGCATGCTTTATCGGGTGAAAAGTGCCTCCCTTTCCGGTTCTTAGGATACCGTCACTTTTTTCAGTTTCACGGTGGAGGATATGTTGCCGTTGTCGCTTTTAAAAAGATTGAACACATCGAGGTTATATTTGAGGAACCTTTGGAGAGTAGTGTGGTTTTCCGTCACAAAACCTTTGACCGAAATGGGAGGTTGTTGATGAGTAACGAATACAGTATCAACCGTGGGGTGGATCGGTGGTGGAACGTCGATGTATTTTTCTTCTCCTCCCTCACGAACGTTCACCGCCTTCTGTTTGAAATGAAAGGGCTTAAACACAACTTTGCAAAGGTGGAATTCGACTTCGTGCCCTGAAAGTTTTCACGTTTCCATATATGTGTTGTGGTTCAAATTTTATTTTGGTTTAAATTTCTTTCAATCCAGTTTAGTTTTTTCAAACTAGTTTATTTTTTTCAAACCAGTTTGTTATTTCTAAACTGGTTTGTTCTTATCAACTGTCTAAAAAGGGCTTTTATTTTTGGGGTGTGGTTGAAAAAAATGGGGCGTGGAAATTTATGGGGGGGGCTACAAAAAGAATTAAAGCACATTTTTTGAAATCACTTTTTTCTTGCTTCTTCTCCCCCATTCACTGTACCACTCCCCCTACTCCCTACTTCTAACCTCCCCCCATTCACTGTACCACTCCCCCCTACTCCCTGCTATCTAACACACTTACCTTTTATCCAACTACACATTTGCAACAAAGATTTTTAAAATTGCACTTCCCGGAGGTTGAACCGCCAACCTCTGGATCAGACGTCTTGCACCCTATCCATTACACTACACTACATCCCAGACTCCTCTCTACCAAAAGTTTAATTTATTCATAGATCCCAACTCTCTCTACCATCTTATCTGCAAGGCTTCTAAGCTCTTTTCAAACTGACAGGAGCCATAGAAGAATACTGTGTTGATAAAGAGTAGTTTTACCAGAAAATAACTGAGTTAAATGAACAAACCAAAATTTCTGCCTCACCACTTAATGAGTAGCCAAAAAACAGAGAAATGGCTAAATGATAGACATTATACAGCAAAATAAGTCAAAGAGTTGTCAATAAGTTTTTAAGCCTGTGCAAAATACATTGTGAGCAGAAGTCAATTACTGCTAGAGTGAAACCTGTATAGGGACCACTACAAAGTGAAGTTTTCTTCAACATTATTGAAATAGACTTAATGGCTTTCAGAAATTGTGCCTGCAAATGTTCCAATCCAAGCACTTGGCTCATGTCAGTGAGAGGTCACCACACAAAGTTTGTCTGCAGTGCTCATCTCCTGCATAGTATTAGACAGCTACTACTGAAGTCCTGGGTGCTCTGAGACTGAGAGAGTACTGTTAGTAACACATACATAGATAACCTGTGTAATTTGACCGAGGTTGTGCTCTAGCAGTGCCCAAAGGCCCCTGGCAACTTACTTTTGCCTTTGGGCTACAAGGAAATCTTAGTTTTTTCACACAATTATTATGCTGGGCACTCTAGATTTCACAGGTTTAGAGTTTTGGGCTCCCAAAATTTTTTCTTAGATCACAGCCTAAATGTTAACATCATGTGAGATTGTAAAAAGGTAATTGGGTTGTAAATTAAAGTGATGTAATACAACAATTCATACAATACAAGGGTGGCCACAGTTTCATTAATTATGTATTACGTCAAGTGGCCATTGATTACTGTAACATGTAAAATGTCTGTAGTACAATTTACAACCTTAAAATTGTTACCATTAACTAAATTATCCATTTCTTGCATTATTTAATAAATTATAACTGGTAGCTGGCATGACCAAAGATGAGTTCTAATAAAACGACATATAGGCTTTGTAGTACAACCATATATGTTGTGGTATGAAATTTACTTTGTGTGAAATTATTTCATACCAGTATGAAATTTATTTCCTTTGTCTCCTATGAATAATCAGGGTTAGGAGACAAAGGAAATAAATTCCATACCAGTTGGTATGAAATTTATTTCCTTTGTCTCCTGTGAATAATTAGGGTTAGGAAACAAAGGAAATAAATTTCCTACCAGTTGGTATGAAATTTATTTCCCTTGTCTCCTATGAATAATTAGGGCTAGGAGACAAAGGAAATAAATTTCATACCAGTTGGTATGAAATTTGTTTCCTTTGTTTCCTAGCCCTAATTATTCATAGGAGACAAAGGAAATAAATTTCATACTGGTATGAAATAATTTCACACAAAGTAAATTTCATACCACAACATGTACAATAGCATTACAGTATAGTCTCCCTAACCCTTCCATAAAAGCTAACCATTTAAAATCAGGGTTTAGGCCTAATTAGTAAGATCAGTGACTAACCCTACCCCCCTAATCCCAATCCGTAACCCCCTAACCACTAACCCTAACCCTTTATTTAATGTTTTTGTGTAACTTTTTTGAGGCACATGTAAGTTCACTTAAAGAAAGGAATTAAAGTTTGTGTATTAAAGAAAAACTTCCCATGATTTAAAAAAATAAACTGGTTTGAAAAACATAAACTAGTTTGAAAAAAATAAACTGGATTGAAAAAATTTAACCAAAATAAAATATGAACCACAACATAGACACTTCTCCAAACACTGTTCGTTCGAACTGATACACGCTTGTTCCTTCTTCTGGGATTCTCTTCATAAGAACCTTATGGACGGCTTATCTCTTTCAGGTAGGCGCAGCATGCGGTACATTTCTTTCACATCTGCAGCCATAGCATAACTCCAAACAGGGAGGACAAAAGGTTTGGCTCCGTGTAGATCTTATCGTTCAGACTTCGTCGATGCATCGTACACTCTTCTTAGCCGATCGGGTTTCTTGGGTTAATAATAAACCGATGTGGTAAGTACCAAGTCACTTTGCTTTCACTATGTACCTTAGCTTCACTTACCTGACTATGAATGAATATTATTATTATTATTATTATTATTATTATTATTATTATTATTATTATTATTATTATTATTATTATTATTATTATTATTACCCAACAACTATGACATGGCAAAGCGGAGGTTAAAATCCTTAGAGAAGAAATTTGAGACTAATCCTGAGATACGAGACAGATACACCGAGTCAATCCTGGATGGTACGTGAAGAAGCTTTACATACATGACAATACAATTTTATTAATTAATTTAAGATCAAGTACAATTAAATAAAATTAAAGAGACACCAATTAATAAAAGATCTCTTAAAGCGTTCTGTTTTAACAGCGGTAAAATAAAATCATGTCCTCTGTTTCGCGACTAGTCTCTGTTTCTTATTACTAAGAAAGCTGACAATCCAATTGATAACATAAGGATTAGTATTAAGTGACATTAGCTTATTGCAAACAATAGCATGTGGAACACTGTCAAAAGTTTTACTGAAGTCAAAGGAGAAAACTTTTACAAAGTCCGTTGCCCCATCCAACCATTTTAGCCAATGATGATGACAAGTAAGGAGTGCCAAGGTTGTATTACATCTGTCTTTGTAAGCAAACTGGTCTGGACAAATAGTAGACCTCAATATAGGAGACAGCTCTTGCTTTACTACTAGGCCTTTCCCGATTGCGGTCGTAAAATCCTAAAAAAGTGCTGGCAAAAATGGCTAAAAGTGCTCAAAAAGTGCTCAAAATCTCAAAATAGTGCTCACAAAATGCTAAAAGTTGTGAACAGTTACATCTAAGCTTTCCTTTTACCACGGCAAAGTGTTGGTTTGGGTACTCTTTGAGACGATCCCATGTACTCACATTGGTGGTCTTGACGCTTCCTCTTTGCTTGTTCTTCCCTTTGTTGATCGGAACGTTTCGCTTTCGTGCTATCAAAGCACTTTCTGGAGCACTTAGGGATGTTCCAGCATTTACTGTTATTGTAATTGGATCAATCACTTCTTCGTCTTTAGTGCTATCGTTTTCCGACTGATTTAGTGCTTCCATTTGTGCTTTTAAAAAACTAAAGCCGGTTACGAATTGTAAATAAATTCAGCAGTACTATTGTAACGCCTAGACATCTGGGTGCTTACCATTTGTCAGAAAAATCCGGATGGAATGACCGTTGAATAATGGTAAGCGATTTTCCGAATTTACCGACCAACAGGATGAGATTGGCGTACTGCAAAGCATTCCGTCATGCGCACTCGCTCGTTCTGGCGCAAAAGGACCTGGAAACGGGACGATTCGCTCAAATGGTAAGCAATTTTCCGAAATTCCGTTCCGAACAGGAAAAGAGGACTACCTCTGAAGGTTGTCCACGGTTGTTTACCATTTACACGGGAAAACCGGTTGGTCGGGGTCGGTACAAAACGTGGACCCCCCTTCTGGACCCCCTTCTGGACCCCCATCTGGACCCCTTCTGGACCCCCTTCTGGACCCCTCGATTTTTCTTTTGAAAACTAATAAAATGATATTTAACAGTCTTCGCTTTGGATTTCAACTTCGGCCGGTTCGTTGATAGTTACAGACAGTATTACAGTAACCGCGAACACTACCACAGCCAGTTGCCATTTTTATCCCGAGAAAGACTTGTTTTGAATTTCGCTGATTTTTGTTGTTACAAAATACTTTAGAAATTTCTCACAAAGGAGATTAGATAAACATTAAGTATGCAAAGTGCTGTTCGGCTTTCAACTGGGTTTCGAAGAATGTGAACCGAGCTCAAAAACTATCTTTTTTTCTGTTTGGATAAGAATAAGCACTGCTAGTGAATGTTATCACTGCAGCAAAAAGCTGAGCAATGTTTTCCTCCACGCTGGCAAAATATAGTCGAAAGCTTGCTCTGAAATATCGTAGAGCCGTCAAATCCGCTGAATGTTGTAGCACCAAACATAATGGAATGAAATATGATCACTCTGGTTGCCTAGCACGTGACATAGATCTGCCACCACATAATTTTCACATTCTCCGAAGCCAATTGAGGGCTTAACAGTAATTTGCATATTTAACGTTTATCTAAGCTTTGCGAGAAAATTCTAAAGTATTTGGTAACAACAACAAAAGTCAGCAACGCAAATTCAGCGGAATTCAAAGCAAGTCTTTCTCGGGATGAAAATGGCAACTGGCTGTGGTAATGTTCGCGATTACTGTAATACTGTCTATAACTATCAACGAACCGGCCGAAGTTGAAATCCAAAGCGGACTGTTAAATATCATTTTATTATTTTTCAACAGAAAAATCGAGGGGTCCAGAATGGGGTCCAGAAGGGGGTCCAGAAGGGGGTCCAGAAGGGGGTCCAGAAGGGGTCCAGATGGGGGTCCAGAAGGGGGTCCAGAAGGGGGGTCCACGTTTTGTACCGACCCGGTTGGTCGACGGTTGCAGTAAATGGTACGTATCACACATCCAAATGAAAATTTCCGCGGAACGCGCGTGTTCCATTTACACAAACATTTCTAACGGTCAGGTTTACAGAGCGATCCAAGCCGAAAGCCCTGGAGCTGGTAGAAATGAGCAAATGGAACGCACATTTCCATTTGGCAATTCCGTTTGGGAATTTTGGACTACCTTTCAAGAAATTCCGTTTTCCCCGGAAATTTTCCGTTTGGGAAGACCAAAATAGGCTTTTCATTTACATTCCAACCGAAATTTCCGGATTTTTTTGGTAAATGGTAAACAACCCACAATTTCCGAAAACATTTTCCGGAAAATTACCTTACCATTTGACTTCAAACTGAAATTTCCGGATTTTTCTGACAAATGGGTTGTTTACCATTTACCAAAAAAATCCGGAAATTTCGGTTGGAATGTAAATGGAAGCCTATTTTGGTCTTCCCAAACGGAAAATTTCCGGGGAAAACGGAATTTCTTGAAAGGTAGTCCAAAATTTCCAAACAGAATTTCCCTTACGGAAATGTGCGTTCCATTTGCTCATTTCTACCAGTTCCAGGCCTTTCGGCTTCGATCGCTGTGTAAATCCGACGGTTGGGAATGTTCGTGTAAATGGAACACGCCCGTCTCATGGAAATTTTCATTTGGATGTTTGATGCGTACCATTTACTGCAACCGTCGACCAACCGGTTTTCCCATGTAAATGGTAAACAACCATGGTAAGCACCCCATATGATGACACACACATGATACATCAGCCAATCAGAAACTTCTGTTCACACGCTCAGTAAGGATAAGTCCACGTGCCTTTCCATGACAACGGTCTATTATTCTTGACGACATCATTAGTTATTCAAATTTATGACCTGGAACACGATTCTCGTTGCGCGCGACACACAGTTTTTGCTTTAAAATGTTTTAGAAGACATATGTTGCTCGAAATTTGCTCGAAATGTGAAATATTGCTCAAATGTTGCCCAAAGTGCAAAAAAGTGCTTAAGGGTGCTCAAAATGCAAAATAGTGCTCCAAACTCAAAAAAGTGCTCAAAAGGTGCTCAGCACGATCGGGAAAGGCCTATTTACTACCACTCTTTCAAAGAGTCTCATAATAACGTTAGTTAAGGAAATTGGTCTCAGCTGATTACATGTTTCAAAAGGAGTCTCTTTGGGTCCTCCTCTCTCCACAGCAGTCCGGACACATACGCATCTTCGCCGTCAATTTTGACTGTTGTTCGCTCCATCAAAGAAAGTGCTCGCTTGTCTTCATTCGAACAGGTTGGGTTTGCTACCTTTACCACTCCTTAGGTTTCTATCTCTGACTGAGCCACGACCAACCGCCTTAGCTCTTCGTCGTCACCTTTCGTAAACTTTGAATGGTGATGCTACTCTTTGGTGATGCTACTCTTTGGTCACCTGGTAACCTGTTAGTGACTGTCCAGCCGAGTGGGGTCTTAATCGCATAGGGTACTCTTTTGTCACATAAATGACCTGAGGGTTTCACAATTATTTTTGGCAGAAATAAGTCTGAGTTCTTAGTTACAATTATCAGTTGCATTGTACTCGTGTCCGTATCATGCAGATCCAAGTCTTTCAGGTGGTTATACTCATGCCTGATTGTTGACCACTTCAACTTCTGATTTGGACCATTCAGGTGAGGAACTGTCTTAGTATCTCGCAATAGGTTCTTGACTTCCTCTTTTCCAACTCGAGCAACACGGCGTTTCTTGATCTGTTGAGAGGTAAATATTTTCTATGAATTAACGCCTTGGATTTCAAGATCCACCTCTTTGCCTCCAAGTCCTAATGTCACCGCCAAGCTCTCATCCATTAAAGTAGTATTGCAGTACTGCGAGTGACGCAATGCCATTACTTGCTGTTCCCCTTTCTCTGCTGACGCAATTCCTCCAACTGATTTGATGCAGCCTCACCCTCCTGAGGAGCAATCACTGAAACTTTAGCACTGTCAAGCATTGGCTGTGTTTCTTGTTATGCTCTTCCCCGTTCGATAAACGTCAAGTCGACTTCGTGAACGAGTGTATGGTGGCGCATGTCACACCCCTGAACTTTGCATCTGTCCCTGCTACGACAACTTGTTCAAACGATGGCATGGTATCAAACAGGATAAGCAGAGCCTATGTTCATCAACAACCTTTTCTTTTACGTTTGTTGACATTCTCTCGAACACGTTGCACTCTTGTAATTTGTGGTTAGTTGACTTGTGAACTGGGCACTTCACTGTTTCATTGTTGGTGCGAGACGAATTTTCTCCTGCTGTTCCTGGAAACAACCCAGACACTGAGTGATCACTAATTTTGAGCACACCACCTCTGACCGAATCTGGCCGTCCCCCAAATCTTTCTTTCCCAACATCCATTGCTGTTTTGACTCACTTATTTTCGCCTCCTTTTCCAGCCAATTTGCAAATGACTCCCATTTTGATAACTATGGCTTTCCTTCCACAAACTCAGCCCATCTACTACAAAGGCTCTCTGAAAGAAATTCACGACTTCAAATCACCTGCTCCCAACGTCAGTGGCTTCATAGCTCAGTTGGTTAGAGCATCGCACCGGTAATCGCGAGGTCACGGGTTCAAACCTTGTTGAAGTCGTGAATTTTTTTCAGGCTTCTTTTCGCAATTGCATAAATTGCGTTCACAACTGCGAGGATCATTCTTCATTTGATTTCATTTCCGCAGTTCATATATGATTCATTTCATATATCATTCACACTCATTTCTTTCACGGGAACATATGAACCCACAATTGACCTGCTCCCAATGTCAGTGGCTTCATAGCTCAGTTGGTTAGAGCATCGCACCGGTAATCGCGAGGTCACGGGTTCAAACCCCGTTGAAGTCCTGAATTTTTTTCAGGCTTCTTTTCGCAATTGCATAAATTGCGTTCACAAGTAGCTGCGAGGATCATTCTTCATTTGATTTCATTTCCGCAGTTCATATATGATTCATTTCATATATCATTCACAAAGTTATGTTCCTTGTGTACAGCGATAAGCCCTTGATACTGCCTGATTTGCTCACTCTTTCCTTTCGCCATCACTGGAAATTGATCTACTCGCTTCTTAGCAGCTGATACAATTGTTTAATATGTGACTGATCATCGCAGTTATGAACACTACTTAAGCAATAGTGAAAATAAAGCCTTAAAAAAATTCAGGCTTGTACGGGGTTCGAACCCACGACCTCTACGATACTGGTACAGCGTTCTACCGACTGAGCTAACAAGTCATCTGGGAGCTGGTCGTTTTGTTGGTTCGTAATATACCCGTAAGTGGTGAATATATATAATACATATGATACAGTTGTGTCCACCCGGCCAAAACGCTCATCAAGTGCTTTCTAAGCCTCCTGGTATCTATCTGAACCCGGCATGAATTTAGCTAGGCACGACTTAGCGCTCCCTTCCACAGCATCTAGAAGGAATTTAAGCTTCTCTGTAGCATCGTAGATTTCCGTTTTATCGACCTCTACGTTAAACGCTGCTTTGAACTTAGAATACTCGAGGGATTGCCACCAAATTTCGGCACAGTTTTCACGAAAGCTGGAAGAATATTCTTAAATAACTGATCAAAGGTTTCCACTGTGCAGCTTGGGCTTTCTGTGGCATGGATTCCACACGCAGGCAGCTTTTTTGCACCAGTTGACTTAATTTCCCCTGTTTCACACTGCTCATTTACATCTCCTGGTTTGGTCAGATTTAGCTTAGAAGGGGTTGCTCGCCAGCCTCTGCATTCTGAACGCCAGGAGCGCACTCCATGCCTAAGCGCGAGACTCGATCATTTACACTGCCAACTGGTAACTCACCAAGTTCTTCATCGATGATATCCTCATTGTTAGACACGCAGTCCTCGTTGGCAAGGGCATCCTCGTACTCCTACTTTAATTTTGATTCTTCAGCTTTCTTTCTAAGCTCCAACACCTTGGCACGTCTCTCTGTTTCAGCGCGAGTGAGCTTGATCTCCTCTTCACATTTTTGCTCGGCTATTTTTAGCTTAAGAGCACGCCTTTCGGCTTGAAATTTCTTCCTCAAAATTGAACTCTTACTTGACTTGGATGAAGCCGTAGATTCTTTGGACGTAAATAGTACTGGTGTTTGTTCTCTCAGTTCGTTTTTGATACTCATTTCTGAATTCCCCTGGTACCTTTTTTGGTACCAGACCTAATGACTCTAACGGTGAAACCCAAAAGTTTTCAAACGGTGGATGCTCAAAGGGGCCTGCAATTCTACCCAAAATTATTTCATGACTTAGCTTCATATCAACTGCAGCAGGATTCTCAATAGCTGAATTCAAGGTGGATGAAAAGACCGATCGCCTGGAACCTTGATAATGAGAATCATGATGGAGGCATCCTCTTTCAAACCTTTGAGTGCATGTCGCATCTCCCTGGTAATGTTAGGTTTGGGAGGCTTAGCCCGTTGGAGAATAGAGTTCACGCTTCTCCTGACAGTGTCGGCCTGTTCTGCGACAAGTGGTCTTATGGCAGACTCCACTTTAGCAATTATCTCAGTCGTTGGGATGCTACTAGGTGTTACAGCGAAACTTAACCCTTTCTGTAGTAAAGACACTTCGGGGTCACTTAAGGACCTGGAGGATAAGTTGATAACCCATTTGGATTTGTCGACTTGAGATGTTATGTCGACATGAGGTGTTCTAGTCGATGAAACAGAGGACTGTTTCTTTTTCTCTCCTGCTCATTTATTAAACATAACATAAAGCATTCATAAACAGAAGGTATATCGCCTCTGACATTTAATTGGCGATGTAAATCTCAATGTGATTGTTATATACATAGTACCCTTGCTGTAACCCATCAATGATCTGCTTCCAAAAGTTAACTTTAAATGACAGACACATTAATTTTTAGTTTTTTAGCCATAATACCACCAATCAAGAGATAACATACTCATCATGGGAGTGATACAGTGCAGACTGATGATAAAGATGCCCTATAGTAGTATGTTTCCCTGTGTTCTGGGACACTTTTTTTTTAATTTTCCTCCTATTTTTCAGTCAAAATTTACCACCGTAAAAAATTTGTCCTGGAATTAAAAATTAACAAATAAGCAAAAAACTAGGTCCAAACTTAAAAATGCCCCAAAAAATAACGAAAAAATAATAATGAGAAAAGAGCAGGAAAATTTCGAAAAACTTGTTTCCTATAACAGAAGAAAACATACTACTACCGGCCCATCACAGTTGGATTTTTAAAACATAAAAACCGAATGTCGATGGCATCCAAAAAACCATCCTGGACCATCCAGGATGTACACAGGCTGCATGTAGTTATCATTTCTCGCAAGGTCCATTGAGTGTTTACCCAGAAAGCCTGATGGGGAAATGGCATCTTATACAGGATCAACCCACATCAAAAGAAATATTCACAGAGCCTCCCCTTTTGTCTTACCGAAGAGGAAAATCTCTCAAAGACCTTTTAGTTAAGGTGAAGCTGCAGAGGAAAGGAAAATAATAGTTGCGAACTGCAGTAGTCGTGCTGGCCCACCAACACCTTTTTAAATGCTTAAGTGTTGAGCAAAATTGTTGAGACACCAAGAAAGCCTGCACAGCTGTCATTTTGTTTTGCATTTTTACCATGCGAGGATATTAAAGATTTCTTCAGTGGCCAGTGATTTAATTGTTATCTTTTTAAATGGAACTTGTAAAGTAAACTAAGTTGTATTTTGAGCAAAATCATGGCAAGATCGTAAATGCCTAATTGCTAATGAAGAGAAAGGCAGTCACTCTTTGCACGGCCTCTAGTAAAAAGGTTTGTAAGATTTATTTTGTAGAGTTTGGAGCGCTACTGTAGGGGTATGTAAGGCCTGTTGGGCTTGTAGGGTTGTTGTAGGGCTTGTAGGGTTTGTAGGCCTTGCAAGGCCTGTAGGGTTTGTAAGTTTCCCTCTTTTACAGCGATTGATGGATCTGTTATCCAGCCTTCGCAGTTTGTCAGGAATATTTGTGTAATCTTTGATAACGATAAAAGACTGCGATAAAATATTTTTAAAAAACATGTTAAGAAGTTTTTTAAAAAACGTTTCGACGTTGAGGTAACGTCATTATCAAGTCAAAATGATAGTGATAAGAAAATGTTTAAATACTAAGTAAAAAACAATAGAACAATCACGTAAGAAATCAAAGTGTTGGAATGTTCCTTCAAGTAAAAAGTTTCGCACGGATGGAATCGGTTTGTGTGTTTAAGCTTGGACTACGTTCCTTGATGAAAAGCATCTCATAGACGAGGCAATCAAATTTTCCTTGACACTTTCGGAGTATGCGAAACTGGCTTTCTTTGAGGAGGTTTATGTCCCCATGGGCTTCCAAGAAATGTTTTCCAATCGCCGAGTTTTTATGTTCAACAATACGCTGATGAAGGTGTCGGGCTGTGTAGCCAACATAATCCGCATCACACAGATCACATGAAAAAGAATACACAGCGCATTGCTGATTTACGATTGGAGGCTTGATTTCTTTTTGGCACGAGATCTTGCTCCAGTTTCTTGCTGATAAAGACCGGTTGCAAAGTACTGCCAATCTTGTGACTGAGATCAAGCATTTGCCTTCACACCGCGTTAGCTGACGTTTGATCCTTGAAGGGGAGAGTTACTCGCAGAACGTTGTTGTCTTCCACTTGTGCCTCTTTCGCACCGGATGAAATGTTCTGAATAAATCTGTTGATGGTGGAATTTATCATTGTGATAGGATAGTCAAGTCGAGTAAAGATGGAGCGTAGTCTAGTGCATTCTGGATTGAAAGCTTCAGTTGTAGAAGATAGGGCATATGCACGATGGGTCATTGTTTTAAGCAAGCAATCTTTGTAGCGTTTATCTGTGTGGCTTTGGAAATGCAGCAACAAGCCAGTGTTAGTCGGCTTTCTATACACTTGCGTTTCAATCTTGCGTTTTCAATCTGTTGACAACAAGATCCCCTTCATTGGAATGGAAATAATTAAGAACGGAACTAAGATTGAAACGCACTGGCTTGTTGCTGCATTTCCAAAGCCACACAGATAAACGCTACAAAGATTGCTTGCTCAAAACAATGATCCAACGTGCATATGCCCTATCTTCTACAACTGAAGCTTTCAGTCAAGAATGCACTAGACTACGCTCCATCTTTACTCGACTTGACTATCCTATCACAATGATAAATTCCACCATCAACAGATTTATTCAGAACATTTCATCCGGTGCGAAAGAGGCACAAGTGGAAGACAACAACGTTCTGCGAGTAACTCTCCCCTTCAAGGATCAAACGTCAGCTAACGCGGTGTGAAGGCAAATGCTTGATCTCAGTCACAAGATTGGCAGTACTTTGCAACCGGTCTTTATTAGCAAGAAACTGGAGCAAGATCTCGTGCCAAAAAGAAATCAAGCCTCCAATCGTAAATCAGCAATGCGCTGTGTATTCTTTTTCATGTGATCTGTGTGATGCGGATTATGTTGGCTACACAGCCCGACACCTTCATCAGCGTATTGTTGAACATAAAAACTCGGCGATTGGAAAACATTTCTTGGAAGCCCATGGGGACATAAACCTCCTCAAAGAAAGCCAGTTTCGCATACTCCGAAAGTGTCAAGGAAAATTTGATTGCCTCGTCTATGAGATGCTTTTCATCAAGGAACGTAGTCCAAGCTTAAACACACAAACCGATTCCATCCGTGCGAAACTTTTTACTTGAAGGAACATTCAAACACTTTGATTTCTTACGTGATTGTTCTATTGTTTTTTACTTAGTATTTAAACATTTTCTTATCACTATCATTTTGACTTGATAATGACGTTACCTCAACGTCGAAACGTTTTTTAAAAAACTTTCTTAACATGTTTTTTAAAAATATTTTATCGCAGTCTTTTATCGTTAAATGTTTTAAAAAATCGCTTCTTATTCGTTAATCTTTGATAACAAGTTAAATATGGAACGTCAAGCCGCAGCTATTTGTAAATCTGCATTTTTTCAGATCCGGAATATTTCTCGAATTAGAAAGTTTCTGTCAGTTAGTTGCACCAAAGCGTTAGTTCACGCCTTCGTAACATGTAAATGGGACAATTGTAACTCTCTGCTATATGGTCTTCCTAAATATTTAGTTCACAGACTTCAATTGGCTCAGAACTGTGCAGCACGGTTGATTTTACGTGGTCGTAAGTTTGATCGCATTCCTCCTTTACTGAACGAACTTCACTGGATCCCCATGGAGCAGAGGATTATTTTTAAAAGTTTAATGTTGACTTTTAAAGCTCTTAATAATTTATGCCCTAGTTATATTAGGGATCTACTGGAAACTTATAAGCCTACTAGGACCTTAAGATCATCAGGTAGAAAGCTATTAGTCGTTCGACGCTCTAAGCTAAAATGTTACGGCGATCGCGCTTTTTTTGTTGCTGCACCAAGATTATGGAAAGATATTCCGGACAGCATAAAATGTAGCAAAGACCTTTTTTCTTTTAAGCGTAATCTGAATACTTATCTTTTAAAGTGTTATTTTAATGAGGAGTTGTCTAATTGTTATCCAGTTTTAACTTTAATTGTAAAGCGCCCTAGAACTTTTGGATAGGGCGCTAAAAAAATCGTATTGTATTGTATTGAATAGGGTTTGTAGGGCTTGTAGGGCATGTAGGGTCTACAGGCAGCCCTACAACAAACGTGTGTCCCTAAAACGAGCCACATTTGAAGAAAAAGCCAATCCAAATCGAAAATTTGCCAGCTGAATTTATAAGTGTGTTGATGACGTAAACTGTTCTTTTTATATATTCAGTGAAAAACGATATACGCCTGCAAGAACCACCGAGACAAAATAGAAGCACCGGATCCTACTTGTAGTAAAGGACCTGATCAGCAACAAATTGTAGAACAAATAAACTAAGAAAGCAAGGCTGAATTTACGGTAAGGGAAATATATTTTTTCAATATTTCGAAAGGTACGGTATTCTTCTTCAGGGTTTTGACTGACCTTGTGGCAACAGACGTCCCTACTACACATTTTGGGGATGTACAAACATTTGAAATATACAGAGGGTGACATACGTTTTATTTAGCAATGTTTTTCTTGGAAATTAGAAGAACTAGTATTTATTACTATACTACATTTTAAATGCACCTTCTTCCAAAATGGCTAATGTATTATTTTTACATACATGTTAATTAGCCCTCTTGGCCTCACTTTCATTTGAAAATTCTTTTGAATATTCTACATGTTGACGAGGCAAAGTGGGCTAATTAACATGTAAACAAACGAATAACAAACTGGCCGCCATGTTGGAATAAGGTCTATAGTTAACTTTATTATATGACTGGCTCTTTAAATGGTCAAGATGAATCAATTCTCCTGCTGTGATTGGCTACCCGCGAGGCCAAGATGGAGCTCGGGATAGCCCGTTCGTCCCGCGTTTTACTGTCTTTTAATAGCGTCATTTGAGTCGTATAATAAATCAGTTATTGACCAAGCTTGTTTGGTCAAGATGGCGGGATATTGGCCAATATCCCGCCATCTTCACCTCACACTTGGCCAATAACCCATATATAAAAACGCTATGATTCGATAGTAAGCAACTGCGAGGTATATGTAACCAGCACAAATAAAAAATTTGTAGTTTAACAACAATTTTTCTTCCAGTTTAGGGTTTCAACAGAACCTCACGGGATCTGTCCTAGTTGAAGTAGCATCATGGAGGTGTTGTGGCATTTAACGTTGAAACTGTGGTGGTGGCAATATTGACTGCAGCCTCATACAGTGACTCGTCGTAAAGAACACCTGAAAAAAGAAAGCACAAACACAAGATCATGGTTACTTAGTGGCAGTTATATTCTGCTTTTTTAAAAGTTTTAGCCAACCTGACATGTCTCCATCACTTAAGACCGCCTTAGAGTGGAACTAGACAAAACTAAGATGAACAACACAGTTCCTCCTAACTATTCACTTGTCACCACCAGTTTTCCCTCACAATGAAGTGTTTTCACAGGACGTCAAGGCGGCCATGTTGGTGTCCCAAAACAAAGAAATGGCGGCCATGTTGGCGTCACAAGCTAAACCTCTGGGAGTTGACTTCTATTTTTATGCAAATACTGTCCTTTGTTTCAGTGAACCAATATGGCCGGTAGTCACGTGTATGAAAACGCTCTATAGAGAGCTTGAACAAAGACGAAGGCAACGGTAACGAAAACGTCATTTCAAAACATAACTTCTCGTTATCGTTACTCTTTCGCAATTTTTTCAACTTGTTTAACTTGTAAACTGCTGGCGAACTATCCTGTAAAAACGGCATTGAAGTTGGGAAAAAGAAAGAAGAGTCCACCGTCATACGCTCACGTTCCCCGCAAAACCTAAAATTCATTTCACATTGTTGTTTTGCAGAGGGCAGGAAAAAAATGTACCAAAGTGTAAAACACACGTGCAGTGCGATTCCTTTTGCTCATTACGCCTATTGTTTTGTGGCGTTCTCGTCACCGTCCTCGTTGCTTTTAAAAGCTCTCTAATGAATGATGAAACCTTCGATATTAAAACTAAGTGTGCGAAATTTCGCAATTGTTCAGGTCATTCTTTTTCTAGTTCTGCAATAAGAGAATACGAGGAATGCGGTTTTCCAAACAACTGAAGAGGCTCGAAAAGCGAAATATATTTCAAAACTTTTGGTTTTCATTTTACAGTTTTTACAATTTTTAGTGCGTCGAATATGTAAAAAGACGTGATGTCTTCTTCTAGTTCGAGTTATTCTAATAAAGAACGGAAACAGTATTCTGAACAAGAAAATACCCTCAGCGGGAGGTGACCTGGCTCCAGCGCGCAGAACAGTCTGGACCGAACGTGTGGAATTGCAGTTAGGTGCCACATCATGGGCAAGGCGGGCCGCGCGAGATTCTCCCGCCACAACTCTCCCAAACGAACGGATTTTCTGTGTGTTTCGAGTAAACCGTATTCTGACCATTCCGTTCATTCTACTCTTTGGAGCAGAACGAACAGACAACAGGAAACAGGATATGTTCTATTCCTTGTATTTCTACTCCGGACTAGTATAAATCTACTAGCGTTCTATCACGAATGCCGTTCTCTGATTGGCTACTACTATGTATTCTGTTGTAGATAGTGAGTAGCGGTTATCATCAAAATGGCGGCCGCTTCTTCGCATTTTCGAAGTGTCTGCGAGGAGGATTTACATAATTTACTTGTTTAGTTTTGAACGACTACTACATTTATACTAAAACAATTAGATTGTTCGCTCTAGATTTCTATGCGTGATAGCTGATTCGTGGTGTGCCCTCATCAGCTACCGTGCGATAGAAATCTCCAGCTCATAATCTAATTGTTAAATAGTCTCGTTGTAATAACACGCATATGCACCCGTTAATCTATTAGCTATCAAATTAAAAATCTCACCTGCGATGCACGCTGTCATGAAACAGGCAATTGTACCTGCAATCAGTGCACGAACTGAAACAGCAGCCATGTCGTCTCTCCGTGATGGCGCCATGGGACCCATGCCCCCGATTTGGACTCCGATCGAGGCGAAGTTAGCAAAGCCACATAACGCGTATGTAGCTATAATCTCCGAGCGAATCTGTTTGAAAAGTTTAAAAATTGACCAGTAAGGAGAGGTTACAAGACGGAAAATGTTGCTCACAAGGCTAAAAGCAATCCTTGCACTAACCTGTGATCAGGAGCTCTTTTTATCCGGAGTACAAACTGCGGCGACGGAAAACATCGGACCACCGCCTTCCCACTCGGAACAAAAAGAGGAACGCCTGATCGCAGTATATCCTTGCATAGTATAACTCAAACATGGTCAATAGACCGATATCACATTTCTGCTGAACAATAGATTTTCCCCGTTCAGACTCGTCATCAGGATGAGTTCTAGCTCCCATTGGATTAAGATCCTTTGTGCTTGTTCGTTTTGAGGACGAGGCTGGACGGGCAAATCTATTGTTCACAAAAAGCATGATATTAGTCTATAGCGTAAGAGGCTTAGCTTCTAGGGAATTTATATATGAGAAAAACTGCTGATTATTTTATTTTATTTTTTTATATAATGGAAAAAACTTTATTAGAAAATGACCAACGTACGTTGTTGTTGCTGTTAATGTTATTATTTTTATTATTATTATTACTATTGTTATTATGATTTTGGTTAATAACAACAACTTTTTTATTAATAATCATAAAATAATAACCATTTACATATCAATAATATTAGTAATAATAACACCACAGTTAGATTTTTTCTTTTAAAAAGGAAGCAGGAAAGAAAAAAGAATAAAACGAGATAAAATCGTTCCTATTGAATAAATGATGACTAATAAAAATTTCGTATATATCTAGTTTATGACTATGATTATGATTATTATTATTATTTAGTCAGCAGCCACCTCTTACAGTGGTGGTTCGGGAAAGTCCTAACATAGATTAAAATTTTGGTAATATTACTAATTAAAATATTTGGTGTCAAAAACAATCATAACATTAATAATGAAATAACACTTTCATAAAACCGCTGTCCGGTTAACTCACTTGTCGGACCGTTGAGGGGAAGGTTGTGCGGTTCCAAACAATCAGGGTCTTATACACAGTCGCATCTCCCTACAACGGCCACTTTGGGGAGATGGGTAAGTGGTGGTTGTAGAGAGGTGGCCTTTAAGGGGAAGTAGGAGAGTAATATGACGCCAATATTTTTTTCGGGAGCGGGGAAGGAAGGGTAAAACATTTTCAGCTTTGAAAATGCTTATTATACAATCAAAATATGTCAACATGATCAATCAAGAAGAAAACCACACGTTCAAGAAAAAGAAAACAAAGCGGTAGGTACAGTGAGTACATCAGTTTGTACATCGTTTTTTTTTTATACTGCAGACAGTTTATTTTCCGTACTTTTCCTTTCATCAAATGATACTATACAGCCCGATGATGCGCGGATCAGGTTTTGTGACCTTTCATTAATATACGCCAAATATAGGGGTTTTGTTACACCGTTCGTCAGTCATTTATGAGCGCTTTAGCAACGACAACGACAGCAACGAAAACGTCATTTCTAAATATAACTTCTCGTGTTTATAACTCTTTCGTGAATGTTCCAATTTGTTTAACATGAAAAATGCTGTTGAAATGTCCAGGAACTAAAGTACATGAACAGCGTTAAAATAAAGGAAAACAACGTCATGCGTTCACGTTCTCACCAAAACCAAAAATTTGGTCATTTCACATTGTCGTTGTCGTTTTGTGAAACGCACGTGCAGAGCCATTGTTGTTGCCAGGGGCCCATGGGCTCTGGCGCTCACATCGCCGTTGTCGTCCCGTTGCTAAAGCTCCCTGGACGAGAACGGCGATAGCACGAGAACTCCACAAAAACGTGAATAGGCTTAAGCCGGGTTCACACTTGTGAGATAAGAACAAGCGTAAGCGCAAGCATTTGTACAATGACGTTCACACTAGCGACTTATGCATGCGCAGTGCGAGTCACATCGGTGGATAAACAAGATGGCGGAAGAAACAAGATGACGCTTATGCTTATTTTACACGAGTTCCCACTTGTGAAATAAGCATAGCATAAGCACAAGAAAAAGGAAAACGTTTCTTTTTCTTGTGCTTACTTTCACCTCTATGCACACGAGCGTTTTCTTCTGCTTATGCTTGCTCTTACGCTTGTGCTTATCTCACGTCGCTTATCGCACGTGCGTTTTACATTTTGGTACTTTTCTTTGCTGCCCTCTGCAAAACAACCTGAAATGACCAAAGTTTAGGTTTTGTGGAGAACGTGAGCGTATACGGTGAACTCTTCCTTCTTTTTCCCAAATTCAGTGCCATTTTTACTAATTTAGCTCCAGTACAGTTGTTCGCCATCATTTCACAAGTTGAACAAGTTGGAAAAATCACGAAAAAATTACAACAACGAAAAGTTTCATCTTTAAATGACACGCTTTAAGTGGCCGTTGTCGTGGTGGAGAGGTGGCCATTATAGAGAGGTTAAAACAAGAGTAAATGTATGCACTATCCGCCAGCATAAATAAAATGCCGGTGTGGAGAGGTGGATGTTAGAAGAGGTTGTACTTGTTAAGACCATGCTGTCTGTATGCTCAGCATCTGCGTCAGTGGCCAGTGACGTTTGGCCTCGTGTCTTTCAACTCCGCACATAAAATTTGAAAGGAACTTGAAAGAACCCACACACCAACGTGATTGGTAAATGGTGCTGTGGTCTGTCCAACGGTTGATTCACCATGCACAGTTGTACCAAGTTTTATATAATAAGGTGAATAGTTCGCGCGTTGTCATTGGTTCTTAGCTATGATCTATTTGAGGACAGATGCACAGATTACGTCATCACGACCCACTTTTTTTCCAGAAATGTGAAAATAAACAAGTTTTTCCATTGCATTTTGTTTCTTTATTATACAAAACAAATAGATTCCATGTTGCCGTGCGTCTGTTCAGTAATAGATCACAGAAGACGTCAAAATGTGGTAAAAACATCAGTGACACACTCGCCTGCGGCTCGTGTGCCACTTTTGTTTTTACCACATTTTGACTTCATCTGTGATCTATTACTGAACAGACGCACGGCAACATGGAATCTATTTGTTAAATACAGTTGTTAGTCTATTGTTTTCTTTCATTGTTTGGTTTATTGTATCGTTCTTTTGTATTGTTTCTCCATTATTGTGCACTGTAACAATAATAATAATAATACATGTAATAATCACTATATATCACTAATAATGATAGTTGTAAATAGGTATTATTTTTGTTATTAATAGTTGCTTTTATTCTTTATTGTTAAAATCTCATCTTTCTAGCCGAGCATAGCCTCCTTCGCAGCCGTTGTTTGTGTCGGTCCTATTCTCCCTCCCCACCAAAGTCTGCAGAACCGAGCCTGACATTCTATTCCCATTGTGACGAGTATCCAATCAGGAGGGAAAATAGAACCGACACAAACAACGGGACCGAAGGAGGCTATGGGAACTTAGCCCCCGAAATTTAAAAGTCGCGACGTGATTGGTCAGTTCACGTAACAGTTCAGAATAGGACCGACACAAACGGCTGCGAAGGAGGCTAAGCCGAGCACAGATGATCAAATCAAAATCAAATGTTAGTTTTTGGGGAGAGGGGAAAACCGGAGTACACGGAGAAAAACCTCTCGAAGCAGAGTAGAGAACGAACAAAACTCAGCCTACTTATGACGCCGAGTGCGGGAATCGAAGCAGGGACACATTGGTGGAAGGCGAGCGCTCTCACCACTCAGTCAACCCTCCTCTCCTAGACGGCTACCACCATAAGTGAAAAAAAAAAAAAATGAGACCGGATGGGGGGAGGAGGAGCATCAAATGAGGATACAGATTTCATCCCCAATGTGGTCGACAGCTTATTGTAATCACTGCTACAAAGAGCTAAATCTTTACAGCCCCTTTACATACTGCCGGAAGAATTTACTCGACCCCATTCCAAGTTCTTTACATTGTATCACATTTCTCTAGACCCCCAAACACTACAACCTCACAACATGCAAAATCCGTTTTATTTAGTAACCGTTACCTTACAAATCAGAAATAACACATTTATAACATTGAAACAGAATCTGTATTAAGATATTTTGACTCAAAATTAAGACACGCCTCAATTAAAGATGATTGCCCCATTTTACCAGTTTAAAATAGTCCCGTATTGTACTTTTTATGGGCTAACAAGATAAAATAGCTCTAACGATATTCCCGTCACTCATCGCCCAACGTCCTTGTATTATTCGTTTTACGTCTACTTCGATAACATGCATCCGCTAACCCTTGCATGCTCCGACTTGAAGGACCTTGGTCGAATTGTTTGTAAGCGCGCATGGCCAGTGGTATTTCCGCTCATGGCTTAAATCTGCCACTCAAACCCAAGTCTCCTTCGCCGCTGTTATTTGGATCAAAGCTGGCACAGTGAGCGCTGAAAACTACAACTCGAACTGCCTTTACGCGAAAAGTACCCCGCTAAAAATTCATCTTCTTGGAGAGAACTTCAGATAATGATCAAAATTTCCACTGCATTTGTTTCTTGATATTATTACAAGTTCTTCGTTCTTTTGTTTTTGGGTACAGTAGGGCGTGTGGGTTTTAAGTAGCACGTCTCCTTTAACAAAAATAGTAAAATAAGCTGTGATAAAATAAACCTTCATGGAAGGACAGAGTGATCCCGTTGTTTTTTTTCCCAAACCACTGTTCGACGCAACTAATGCAAACGTTTGACCAAACTGCATAGCACACTTTTATATACATAAAAATTTCCTTAAATAGTACCCACTTCGTGCTTTAAATCTATTTACTTACGAAAATAATTGCTAAATATCTCCACTTTCATATCCCTAATCGGCAAACGTTTGCGTCTGCTAAAAAATATATATTTTTTTAATTGAGCGGTGTAGCTCTAACCTAGAGATCACAATGAGGGAATATAAGTAACATTTAAACTGCAGTCTTGGAACTCTTCAGTACAGACATGGCTGTTCCCAAGACATGGTCAACTTGAGGAGGAATGACTGAATATATGAATATGATGACTGTCATCTTCGTTGAGGAAGAATGCAAAGGAAGACTTAGTCGCTGCAGAGGATCCAAATGATCAAGTTGGCAAAACGGACCGCATAATTAGAGGTAGTTACATTTCCTGTTACTGATGACAAGAGAGAGTCTTACAACTACTGAGAAAATTATGCTCATCTAGGCACCGTATCCCAGCATGAGCAACAAGTCTCAATATGGACAAATAGCGATTTTAGGCAAGGATGGCATACTTTCAAAGCACGCCAATTCTTATGATGCTAAAGATGAGTATTTTCGGTTACATATTTAGTATAACAAGAAACTAGCTTATTATAAAACCCTTCCCTCCAATGTTAATGAGATCTACCCTGCTATTTACACTAACAATGCACAGTAACATTATGGAGGTGTTGTGGCATTTAACGTTGAAGCTGTGGTGGTGGCAATATTGACTGCGGCCTCATACAGCGACTCATCGTAAAGAACACCTGACGAAAGGAAAACATATGGTCAATGTTAAGCAACATAATATTTGTTTGTGCCACTTTGGGCTTGAGCAGTGCAGTCACCTTACTGGGCCACATTTTCATAAAAAAATTCAGTTTTGCAACCCAACCATCCAGACAAATGAAAATTATGCTACCTTTTCTGTGTTGTGTTTTTTCCCTATCGTTGCCCAAGTCTGAATCCTATGAAAGTTGGAAGTGTAACCTCTCGTTCACTATGTGGACAGCCAACTCTTAACTTTATCAGCACTAATATGCATTGTTCTATGATCTAATGAAAAGTGGTGGCCTCCCAGGGAAGGCCAATGTTCATATGTCAATGTAAAGTGTAGTGACAGTAGCTATAACAACTCTCAAAACATTTCCTTTTGACAATTATCACTTAGACCAAGTAATTTCTTTGTTGCATTACATTGACTCTTTTACACGTCCATTCTAGTGTTTGAATTTACCACTGCCGAAAAGACTCGAATGTTAAAAAAGGCACTATGTGTCATCATCGTTCAGCAGACAAAGATAAAAACTTGGTAATCTGGGTCTTGGGCTGTCTGTTAATCGGGACCTTTAGACTTCACCACAAGTACAAGGTTGATTACAAATGTGATTTTTGAAATCCAGTTCCCACATTTTAAATAATTGACATCAATCTTATTTCTACAACTTCTTGCTCTGTTGGGGCTATTAATTTTCATGAGTACTAATTTTAGCGATTTTAAAAAAATTTGCAAAATTTAATACTCGCTTAAAAAGGAATGGGCAAAAATTAAAATAGAAATTTAATTCTGCATTATGAGAATAAAACAATACAAACTTTAAAGCTGCTGAAAAGTCTCGAATTGGTTGCTCATGTAACACTCGTACTACTATTGTAGTAAGCTTTTTCGTGAGGCTTGTATTTATCACAATTTTGATGTGGTTACTGTTGTTTCTGTTATCTGGCCCGGCTGCTGGAATAGTTAACTAAAATGTCTTCCAAATCAACTGGTCTTTCTTATTACTGATCGGATTTGTGCAAGATTAAGGAAAGGATGAAATCACAAAATTAAAATTTAATACACCTTGGTTTTCTTTACTTCCCAAACCACAAAATTTAACACTCACAAAACACTACTTGAAATGCTTTCCGAAAATTAGTATGGATAAGGTAGTCTGGAATTTGAAAGTCATTCTCATACTAGTGGTGATGAATGGTTCTTCAAAAAATACTTGTAATAATTTTTGCAAAATTTCACTGCTCTTGTCTTGAAGTCTCAATTTCTTTTACAAGGTTAAGAAAGTCTCGGGCTCACAGAATGTCTCGTGGTCTCATACTTAATCTTGCATTCTGAAGGTCACCGGTATGTGGTGTACAAACTCAAAAAACTTTGTCAATGCTGGAGCACTACACCTCACCTGCAACACATGCTGTCATAAAGCAGGCTACAGTCCCAGCAACTAGGGCCCTGACTGCTATCTTGGACATGTCAGGGACCCTGTGGGGGGCCATTGGACCTAAACCACCTAGCATCACCCCAATAGAACCCATGTTGGCAAACCCACATAGAGCATATGTGGCAATAATCTCAGAACGGATCTGTTTAAATAGAACAAACAACCAGCAAGTCATAAATCTCACCTGCAACGCACGCTGTCATGAAGCAGGCTATTGTACCTGCAATCAGTGCGCGAACTGCAACAGTAGCCATGTCGTCTCTCCGTGATGGTGCCAGCGGCCCCAAGCCACCAATTTGGATTCCAATTGAGCCAATGTTGGCAAACCCACATAAAGCATACGTAGCTATAATCTCTGAGCGAATCTGTTTAGAAAGCCGAGTAAAAAGCAAAGAAAACTCCAGAGTAAGGAAACATTACTTCGACAGATGGTGAGTGCATCCAATACAGCGCATTCAGATAGTCTTGGAACAGTGTTACAAGTCAAGACAAGGTGAATAGAGTGCACAAGGTTTTGAATTGATAATAATAGAAGCATTTCGAAATTTAGAATGGTGGTGTGTTTCAGAAGGTGTAACAAGAAGATATTAAACACGGAATGAATGAATTGAAACTCTTCTAAAAGTGTGTCATATCACGGAGTCATTTGTACAATAATTAGAAAAGACATTATTTCAAAAATCTAGCCCATGCTGCATAACATTAGTAATGTTGTAATCAACTAAATGCAAGGGGGTAAAAAAAAAGCAGAGCAAAATTATGACCGAGCTGTTATGCAAACCAATCAAATGATCACACACTGTAAAGTGATTAAAACCTTGACCACTAAGTTAAAACTAACATCAAACAGTGTAAGGTTGAGTTATTAAAATTAACTAATTAAACTTAATAGCCACCGAACGTTGAAGTTGTACCTCTTATGTGCCATATCTAATACATTAACATTACGGGTCACGCTCAGCTGTAAAGAGACTAGTTATTAATAAATTATTAATCAAATAATCACTGAATGTTAATAAAACAAGTGCACGTTAGACTTGGCTCAGATGCTATCTACCTCTCATGTGCCATATCTAACACATTAGCCATTCTATTTTGTGTTCTGGGGTATAGGCTTTGCTGTAGCTGAAGACCTTGTGGCACTTTCAACTGGGATTGTCAAAGTAATTTTTAAGTTTCACTGGTAAACAACCACATGCAACTTAGTACTACACTCAGGGATACGCATCTGAACTAGGTTTTGGTAACAATCTCTTAGAATCTTGATTTTGTGCTAGTATGGACTGCAGAATTAGTTAATTGAAAGACCACCAAGTTCTGGTTGGAGAAACTAGTACAAATCAACGTAATACAGTTAAAGGCTGGTATTAGTTGTTTGAAAAAAGGGTATTAGTTTTTAAAAAAGGTTTTCAATTATATAAGCAAGAATTCTCTGGTCAAAAACCCAACAAATTAAATGGTCTACTGAAGAACATTACAGAGACCCACATCTACTGAACTATTAAATTCTTCAATGATTTTGTCTGTGAAGGTTATATGCTGAAAAGCACAAAGCGTGCATACACCTGTATATAATTTGAATTACATGTACCAATTAATACAACTTGTGAAGATGTAGTGCAAGTCTGCGATGTTTGTGAAAGTTGATCACATGGTCACTGACCATTATTAGCCCTAGGGCAACTTGATTCATGAAGGAAAACAGAAGTAACTGTGTTTTGTTTTTATCTTGAAGACAGACAAAGGCTAGACTTAGCCATTTATAAGAGCCATTAGTTTTCTGATCAAAAATATTAGTAAAATAACAAATGTCAAAATATAAGGACGTGCATATAACACCTTGAAAACAGTTGTGTTTAGCAGAAGGCAGAGCAAGCAGATTAAAACATCTTAAAAACCAAAACAAGTCAGTTTTTATGTTTAGAAAAGCTATGTTACAAGCACTTATATATGAATTGCTGTGTTCAACAATATTATAATTATGCAGCACTAAATTAAAGAGGAAAGACACCAAGGATATGAAAATAACAAGAAATTCTGCGAGAATTAGAAGCGGCCTTTTTGACCATCAGAGCCGGATTAATGCACAGGATAAGTTCAAGTTGATTGTAATTCAATTTGTCACCTTTCAGTTGGCATGACAGTCAATTCCTCACTCCGAATGATAAAGAATTTAAAATTTGATAATGCGTTTAAAGAAGGTTTTGGTGGCCTAGTGGCTTAGCGGGCTGTTTTTGTACTATAATGACAGCTTAGGGTCGGTGATTCAAGCCTCAACAGAGTGAAGTTTTTTTTTTCTTTGATCTCTTTTTTTTTTCCATTCCTTTTCACTTGTTTTTCTTTTTTCTTTTGTCAATGCTTAAGCTGTAAACCTATTTTACAATTTAACACGGAAAAGTACTTAACCGATTCTATGGATATTCGCTATGCGAGAAACCAAGGCCAGCTGAAGCTTGACAAAACACTGGCACTTCGATTTGTTTGACAATTTCAAAGAAAGCGAACAATTTGGTATAAATCTGAGTCTTCAATCCGTTGACCAGTTTCTCGACGATAACCGATATCTCAATACTACTAAGGTATGTTCAAACAACCCCACACAAAAGAGCTGTGTTGGTTGATTTCACTTCCGGTAGTAGTTCCGGTATTGCACCATCACTAACTCGGTCAATATTTGTTTATCTTCAAAACCGGGTCAAAAGGAACGCTCAAATAAATTCATTTCCTATAATTCTGACTAAACATTTCTTTTTGAAAGGATTTCGCCATTTCCGACTCTGACCCCTGTATTTTATGGCCACCAAAATTTACAAGTTCAGTTTTAAAACATTTACGGTCTTCCGAATAGCTTTAGTTAAGTCATCGGTGTTGTGAAATACTGCTCAAAATAAACGCTTTCAAATAAATTCCTTTCCTACTGGATGTACATCAGTGAGAGTAATTCAATTCTGACAAAACATTTCTTTCCTCTGTAACCCTTGAGCATTGAAAGACATTTAAAGAGATGATGCGTGACCGACCTAATGACTTTATTTACTATAAAATTCTCTAGTAACCGCAAGAGATGTCTCATTAGTGCAATCAGGTAAGGGACCGAGGTTGGGATCTGAAGGTGGCGAGTTCAAGTCCAGGCACTGCTAGTAGAAATTATTTCTTTACTTATGTCATTGTTTCTTCCTCTGGCCAAGAGGGGCACGGGCCTCTCGACGGACACCACGATGAAAAAAACTACAAAAACAAAAAGGGTATTACTAGAAGCGGCTCGTCGCTAAGCGACGGCCACTTAATAAACTAGCCCTTCAAAGGGAAACTGAAATTTAACATCACCGAGATTAGCATGGATTAGAAATGAGTGCTCTATATCATGCAGTGATTATAAGTGAAAAAACTATTAGCTTCTAATAAGGTTAGATAATTGAGTTTTCAGTTCAGTTTTTATGTTATTAACGCTAGTTGTCAGTTCATAGCCAGAAAAAAAAACCCTAAAATTATACAAGAATTATGGAAATGAAGATAACTCAGCTACTATATTAACTAACTTTGAATTAATTTTACTTTAATTTATGAAGTTCAAGGAGCTGGTATTTATTACCAACACGATTTTAAAAATACAGAAACCTTTTAAGTTTCTAAATTTAGGATTAATTACCATTAATGTCAAATTTGTGAAACAGAATGTGGTTATGTTCTCATTCAAGATTCTCTTTGCAAAGATTCCATTCACTAAAATGTTAGAAAAAGTACATTTTAAACACATTTTTATCCCAAGCTATACAAGAGTGTGAGCATATGTTATATATATATTAAAAATGTTTTATGCAAGATATTACTTTTGCACTGAAATTAAAAAAAAAAAAAGAGTACTGTAGCTATAAAAGTGTTTTTTCTGGAGTGTCTTTTCCCTCAAAGACACCTGTTAAAAATAATACCCAAATTATTAAAACCTCAAACTCTTCACCAAAAACAAGATCAACTTAATCTTACCCGGTACGTTTTCTCCCTATTTCAAATGCTAATATATGTATAATTTAATTTTTGTGCACTGAAATGTTGAGAGTATTTATCTTAAAAATTGCATTTTACATAAACATGTCTTGTAGTTATATCTAAAAACAGTCCCTAAAGATAAGATACATGTTTATAAAAAATTATTGAAGGTATTTTTTTTTAACCTTTACGCCAACCGATATAAGTCCAAAGAAAGTGACGCACGTGAAACTTTAAACTCTTTTCGCATTGTCTTTACAATAAATGTGCTTGTTGCATGTTAGTAACCATATGCACCCAATGCAGACTTGTAATTGCAACAAAAATGTGATAGTAGTGAAAGTCACAAAAATAAATTTGTAGTAAACAAATGTATCCTTTGAATACCAAATCTATTTGTTGCTACTGAAACTATATCAAAATAATATTACTGCTTGTTTCAAGTTGTTACTTGAATTATTCGTGGTCACTTTTATCTTATCATTAAAATAGTAAAAATGTAAAATTAAAACAAAAACTAACAAAAACAGGTAAATAAATAGTAAGACTCTTCACTCTGAATGTCATTTAAGCTTCTAAGCACTAGTTGACATGTTTTAAATTAGTATTGGTACATGTTATGGTTCAATTTTATCTTTGGTTTAATTTTTTTGCCCTTAACCCATTGACTACCGGCTGTTTTAACATTTTCGGAGTGATTTTCCACCTATAAACGATGAATAGCAATTCGTGACTCTTTATTTGAACTACCAGGGAAAAGTGCTGCTGTCCTAAGCCACTGGAGGCTCAAGGTTTCTGAAAACGTCATTTTGACATAGCTATTTTTATCCGTGAAGCGACAACAATGGCCCAAGTTCGGTTTGCTTGCGATTTCTGCTAAATTTACAGCCATTTTTCATCTTTAGCGGCTGCCTGATGAGCATCATTAAGCGTGACGGTAGCTAAGAGTCCACTTTCTCAAAGAATCGAGCAAGGTGATGTACTTTGTTGTTGAATTTGGCTTGTTACTCAACGAACTGGGAATTTGGCCAGTTGAACACTTAGTACCTTTGGGACTCGACTATTGATGAATTTCTCGACCTACCGCCACATATTTTGGAATTTCTGAGTACTGAAGATGACCACAAGCAGGAATTTTTGGCAGTAGGTCGGAGTGGCTGTAGACTTAGTTTATATGTGAAAGAATTGGGAGAAGGAACGGGTGCTGTCAAAAAATTCTCGTCATTTCCCAGCATGCAATGTGGTCTAGATGTTGAAAATGGCGGAAAGGCCCGAATGCACTGGAACAAAAGGCTGTATCTACGTTCGGGAGAAGAATATGAAGAAAAATAGTCATTTCTAAGCTAGAAAAAGGACTGAATTTTGTTGATGGTTGAGGTTTGGTTTTTCGGTGATGATTTCCTTAAAAAACATGAAGGCAAAAAGGGCCATTTTTGTGGTTTCTCTTTGACGTTAAAAACGGTCAGTTTCATTCTTGTCCAAACTCAAAAGGCCATGTTTGGTAAAAATCGCATTTATTGGATATCCAAATTTAAAGGGCATTCCATTTGGTGCTCACAACTAACAGTTGAGGCAATATTCGTGCGATTGAGAAAGTTGCAATGTTTTGAAGCATGGGAGTTTTTTACGGCCGGTTTTGGCCAGCACGGGTGCCAATGGGTTAATGTTTTTGGGTATGGTGATGCATGATAAGAATTAGCAACATTTAGGGAGTTTTCAAAAAAATGTTTCAATTAACAAAGTCATCAGTTAATTAGAGAAAGCAATGTTTAGCACAAAGTTAATGAGTCACTTGCAAGCAAGGGATGCTGTTTAAGTTTATGTTTGTTGCATTCAGAGATCAAAGCATGCTGCTATTAAATTAATATCCATTTGCCAACTTCAAGCTTCAAATTTAATACCATGCAATCCATGCTTCTTGGACATGCAGACTATGGTTACTGTTGCCTTTACTAAACACTGGTATGCACATACAGGTAACCTGTTCTGAAATGAAACTAACACATTTATTTAGATTGAGCTTTCAACTATAACTATTCTGCATTGTGTTGTGTTTGATTCAGTTTGCAAAGCTAAATAAGGTGATGGCAGCTTTATTTAAGGGGCAAGTACTGAGCCGGGGAAGTCACTAATTTTTGAGATAGGTGGGGAGATGCAAAAATTTAACAGCAGTTGTGGTATAGCCAATATGCTAACTCAAAGCAACAGGGGTAAATTCCCCAACACCTGGCCTGTGTACGTACTGGCAGTACAGTAACGTCCTGCAGCGCTGTTTGCACATTCTGTGACAGTCAGGTACAAGTATTTTTTTCAGTCAATTTTAAACCTCATGGCTACCACATGGAGTGAAGATAGAAAACAGAGATGACCCACACTCATGCACAAAAGGCTGGACATAGAGACTTTGGAGCTGTCCCAGGGACATTTGTCCATAACTGCAGCACTGTGACAATAAAAGGGCTTTGAATAATGTTCATGTGATACAACATAGTTATTAATATTTTCAAATGAATTATTTCCTTCAGAGCTGTCGTAAGCAATTGGTAGCTGGTAATTAACAACCACAATGAATTTTTTTTTTTTCAATCAAAGTCAGGTTTCCCATGCATTATTTACATTTTCTGCTGCTTTTAAAGTGTTTCAAAAGTCCTTTTGTTAGCCAGGCGTTACAATTCTTTTCTTGTTTTTCTTTTATTGGTCAGTTGTTACTTCTTAGTTTCATTAGTCTTCAAACTGAATTAGTGTCATTTTTAGTAGTAACTGAATTTAATTTCAGTCAATCTGATGACCATTGTTTTTCATTATTTTGTACTGTGATCAGTATACACCTTATTCCAAAATGGCAACCAATTTGTTATTCTTTTGTTTGCATGTTAATTAGCCCTCTTTGCCTCATTTTCACTTTAAATTTCTTTTGTATTTTATACATGTTGACAAGGCAAAGAGGGCTAATTTAACATGCA
>JAEMWC010000190.1:920000-1025000 GCA_016490735.1 Pachyseris speciosa
CCTGCGCTAACACTTTCGCCTCTTCGAAGGAAAGTCTTGCAGGTCTCTCGACACTGTATCTTTCCAGCGCATCCGCTGTCTGCCTGGGCGACAGCGCCCTCGTGGTTCCCAGTGGAGCAAGTGACGGGGCAAGCAAGTTTGGTGCATACGGATGACATGTCTGAGCCATGTAAGACATTTGTGTCGTAAGATGTTAATGAGCAGTACTTGGCTGATTCTCTCAAAGATCACTTCATTTGGCACATGGTCTTGCCAGGAGACACCAAGAATTCTTCTTAGGCCTCTACGGTAGCAATTCGTACACTAATATGCTTTCAGCTTTCAGTGTGTAAAATAATAAACATCACAAATGACTTACCTTTTGGGAATATCAATCTCTGACTCGTTCATCGATTCTGGGATTTCAGTTTCAGGGTACATTAATTTGGATATTGCAAGTGCAGCTGGTGCAGACATCACTGAGGCACTTAACAAATGGGATGCAGAGACACCAAATTCAATGTAAGCCGCTAACACACCTCCAGCAATTGTAGCAAAGCCTCCCGTCATAATAGCGTGAAGTTCTGACATTGTGACATGTGCTAAGAAAGGTCTAACCAAGAGAGGTGCCTCTGTCTGTAAAAGAGATTCAGCTGTTAACAAATAACTTAAAACCTCATGTATAAGCCGCACTTTTTTGCTGAAAGTTTGAGCTCAAAATCATGGGTGCAGCTTATATACGAGACCATTGCTTTCAGAGGGAGTAAACTGACTTCTATATGGGGTCACAAATACTGAAAATCGCACCAAAAACCTTCAGTGAATACAGATTACAAACACATTGCTTTCGGTAGAAATGGTCGCTTCTAAAGGAGCCGTTTGCATCTTCAGGTTCAAAACCTGAATCTTGCTCGCTAGTCGTTCTAAACTCTAACTGGCATGGAATCTCCATACTTCCACAAAAGATTTTTACAATGTCGTCTTCAACCGATCACTTCAATCTCTCCACTATGTGAGAGAAAATACCACGCTATTTGGAAAAACTTGTGAGGCAAATGGCCGACCGTTTCGTTGCCTTTCATTGCTTGCATGGTGTGTTTATCCTTGAGCCTGTTAAACTCTCATTTAGCGACAAGTTTTTCTCCGACCGATGGCTTCCGTACGTCCTTATAAACACTATCCATGCTCAGCTGAAGCGAAAGCAAACCTTTTCATGTTGTCTTCTGATTGTTGTCAACTACTCTGGTGTCTAGACTTCCCTCTGTAAATGTCTGTGTGGTTACTAAGCAAACGTTTTCAATCGTTCTCCTGCTTTATTTTTGTTAAACTTCATCGTTTTAATTTCAACTGTGGGCTTTAACAATGAAGACAACCGTTATCTGTCCCAAGAATTAAGGAAATTGTTTAAAGATAAGCTTGTAAATCAGTATTTTAAGAGTTGTTTAACGTCTTAAGATTGCTGCAAATACACAGCATCAGATTTCTGCAAGTTAATTGTGAACAGCTTCAAAGAAACAAACTACTTTTTTGCCAGAGTGATTTTTTCAAGTTCATATTTTTTTTATCAAAATCATGCTTGAAATTTGGGGGTGCGGCTTATCTACGAGTGTGGCTTATACACAAGTTTTTACAGTAATAATGTTTAGAGGCCATTTGTGACCTTCCATGGGAAAACGTACACTAACGCTTAGCCGTTCAAACAGGCAAAAATAAACGAATAACGAACGGCAAACAAAAGCTTTTGAACGGTGTTTGAACGCTTTTCATTGCCGTTTAAATGGGTGAATAAATTAAACAAACGGGAAAGGGAAAGCATTTAAACGTGGGAATAAATTAAATGAATGGGCAAGGATAAGCGTTTAAAGGTGGGTGAATAAAATTAAAATTTTACGAACGGCAAGCATGAACACTGACGAACATAATAACGAGCGGATGAGCGCAAGCGCTGAACGGGCAAACAAAGCGTTGTGATTTTTTATGGAGTCAGTTCAAATCATCTCAACCTCTTCTCCGGCAAAATACAATCTTCTTTGCCTTCTCTCACACTTACAATGCTTAATCAATGCTTAAGCGGACTGGAACATATTTCAAATCAAAGTACAACTGTGAAGAAGTCGTGGATATGTGACCTTATTTGCGATAAGGGGGATTAAGCCAAGGTGACTCGAGAAAACGGCATTTTAACTAGTTTAAACGGGTGAAAACTCTTTCTCAAAAGTGTTTAAACAACGTTTTAATGCGTTCCGAAACGTCCAGCTCTTTTGAGCATCAATTTTATTGTTCATGAGCTTAACACTTCCAAATTGAAATCCACGTTCTTGGATTAGAGTGCTAACGCTTGCTCTTGCTTCTGTCGTTGCTGCGCTGCTTTTTATCTTAAACACAAGGTTCATTATAAATTCTGTATTTATTTATTTATTTATTTAGTTTCAGTCTCAATATTTTTGTTCTGCTACTGACAGTTTACATTCTAGTTTCTTACTCCTTTTCTTGAGGCAGTCCTTTAAATAAGCAAAATAGCTTCCTGGACTGCCTGGTAAATGTATGATAATTAACTGTAATTTAGTACTATAATTTATAAAAGCAAATAAAAAAAATGAAATGAAATGAAATGAAACACAATTTAACCTCGGGGTTCATATTTACATATTCGCATTTGAATGAATTATCGAGGCAGGGAGATATCGTGGGAGTTAAAAAAAAATGTGCTCCTTTTGAAAGGTTTCTGTCTTGTCTGTACGGGTCGGATAAATATCAGGCGAAAGGACGATTTCGCCAAAACGAAGCCAGCCAACACACTGCAGTATTTCAAGTAAATTGTTACACAAAGCTGTCGAACGAATTTGAACGCAACCGAATTGAAATTTGACATATGCAAATTATGCTTTTTACTGCCGGTCAGAAATGCAACATTTGCCGTCGTTTTCACAAACAACCATCGACGCCATGCTTTTGGATATAAAAATAATCAAGTTTCATTCAAAACTTTTACTGAAAAAAGTGGCGCGTTTAGTTAAAAAGAAGAATATTTCTCAAAGCAAACTTGTGTTTACATTGTGGCTAGACGCGATGGCGCCACCTAAAAATAATTTAATTTTAGATTGTATTGTTTTCGTTAGATTATTTCCAATGCTGAAAATGGCTTCGCGAATGCAGCTTTATTGGTGTCAAAAGTTTTCGCCGTCAATTCCTGTACACACTTAGAAAATATCTTGGGTTGAACGGCTCATATATTTTTTCTACAGATCGTGAATTGGATGAACAAAGGAGAAGCTGCGCTTGTGATGGAATATTGATTATAATTTCTTTCGTCGTTCGGCTGTTTCGTCAGACGTTCCTTTTGCTGTTTACTTCTTTCGATCTGAGCTGAAATAAAGTTACTTTACTTTACTTTTTTCATTCCGTTCATCGGTTCGACTGTTGCTCCTCAGACATTACTTTGGAAAGCCGATAGAGGTATTCCGGCAATACTTCGGAAAATCGATATCTATTGGTATGCCGTTGACATATCGATTTGTTTACATCTGAGTGAGTGACAAATTTGCATAATCTGCCCCCTCACAATACTCGTTCCTACGCTTTCGCGTATCCACGACTAAAAATGGGTTTCTTCTTCCCTGTCCTGTCGATTCTACATAAATTATTCTGCCCGTATAGGTTTAAAGCTTTGTAATTTGCTGCCAAAGAACAAACGTGCGCTTAACGATATTTGCAAAAAGAAGCGGATCATAGTTCGAACAGCTGATTGATGTGTAATCTTTACAAACATGCGGCCTGGCATGCATTCCCACATAATATCAGAAAGTGGCTGGCCGATATTCTAAACCTTTTATCATTTCCAACGTCCTACATTTTCTGATGAACGAAACTCGATGTACACTAAAGAGAGCTCGATGTTTTTTTTTTCTCTCTCTCTCTGGCTTTTGTGTGGCACAAAAACAACTGGTGACACCAAGTCTGGCAAATGAAACAGTGAATTCAATCCAAAACTGTTTTATTCATGTTACAGTGAGATCTCTGGTTCCTGCGAGTTTCGAGCGTCGAGGGTCGAGGCTCAGCCATCGAGAATTGAGTCAAGGATCACATCTTGCAAGATCAGAGATAATGAGCTTGTCGCTTGATTGATCACTCGATAGACCTGTCGAGCAAATCGGGATCACATCTTGAAAAGCAACTTGGAGCAATTACAAAATACTCATCCACATCATTTACATATTCCTTCAGCTACTCAAAGGAACACAAACAATGCAAGAGTAGTCGTTCAGTACGAGATGTTTCTAAAAATGGGAACCTCTTACAACTGACAGATGGGCCGTGATTCGCAGAAATCAACGCTTGAGAAAGAACAGAATGACCAAGGACTGACCTCACCACTACAAAAATATCTTACAATAAGTAACAAATGTTCGATGAAGAAAACTTGGCCGACCTCTAAAGTTTATCTGAGCGTTGCATGTTTTTGTCAGACACGCATAATTTTAACATGAAATTCGATACGCGTAGGTGTCAATACACGTGGCCGGTACCGATTAATGTTCACTCTTGATAGTGCTCGTTCTTAACTTTATTTCGTTGAAACAGGGTTTTCTTCAACTGTTCGTAGGAATAAATTTTACAATGTAAGTCCTCCAAACTAGAGACACAAATGTGTGTAATTCGTTGTGGTAAGCAAATTTTCTGTAGTCACGCGGGTTGTCTGTCAAGTCTATTTTTAATTCAATGTTATCTTTGTGCTATTTTTGGCCGAAGAGTGAAGATCATCTCGTCTACGTTTTTATCCAAATTATACACGTATTTCACTTCGGATGTTTCCTTGGAGTTTTTCTAGTGTTCCCATCAAACGTTTATCAATTCATCTATTTATTTTTTTTTATTGTTCCCTTCATGCAAATATTCCCTGTGATCATTCCCTGCGGTTTTAAGCCTGCAAATATTAATTGCCTCTGCACCTGGTCAACTGTTCAAACATGACGTGAACATCGTCATGTGACGTTTGTCAAATGCAAAGATTGATCAACAGTAATGCCATTTCCTTTTCAGGCGCGGTACTTTATTTATAAGTAGTTTAATAAGCTGTTGTTCAGTTGGAAGATGCCTGTAAGCGTTGAATATTGAGGCTAACTATGACAAGACTTCAAGACGCTAGCAATAGCGTACATGCAGAACATGCTCCTAATTCGCGAACGCCATCAAACTGACACCATCCAGTGACCATCGAACGTCGATTGATGCTGTATTGTTGAAGATTGCAGCCTTCCATCACTGCGCTCTCTCCTTGGGCACATTATATGGACACTATGTCTTCTTTATAATTAACAGTTATGAGTGTTGTTTTTTTCTACAATTATCATTCGTCGCAAAATAATATTGGCTTGACTGGAAGAGATCGATGGTTACCGGCACACTGTGCCAGCATAATAATCTCACAACTTCCGATTCAAGCACCATTCTGGTTCACTTTCGATTCACTTAAACGTACCAGGACGACTACAAGGATAGCTATTTGGATAGACCATCGTGACCCAGCATTTCAACGGTTTCAAAGGCTACGTTTCTTTTGACGTTTAAACGGACATGAAAACGATTTCGATCGATGCGAACTAGTTAAACGGGTGAATATATTAACTAAACAGAGGAATATTTTAACTAAACGGATAGTGCTTGCTGTTCAAACGTTAAAATGAACGCCTCAAACGCTTTCTCATGGCGTTTAAACAACAAACGAATGGATTAATAACGGCTTGGGCCGTTTAAATGGCTAAGCATTAGTGTACGTTTTCCCATGGAAGGTCACATTTGTCATTTGCATTCACTGGAAAATATGATACTGGATTTCTCAATTCTGCCACCACTATATCCACACAAATTCCAAAATTAGTTTCAAGGTTCTCTCATAGCATCGCTCAGTACTCGTGCAAAGTCTAAATAGCTGCATAGATTTTGCTCTTACACACACACGTTACAGTGCACGTTCAGCAGTGGGTACTACATTTTGACAGATCTTTTAAAACATTAAGTGAAAAAGTAGATGGAGATAAAGTTGAAGATGAGATAAATGTATCGATAAAGACACACCTATTAAGTGTACACTACAAACATTTTCCACATTTAGACTTTCAGTAGGTGGCCAAAAACAGCATTTAATTCTTAATTGCCACTTAGCTGTTACTTACTTGTCCAACAAAGATGTTTCCAGCTGCATTCAAGGATTCAACAGCAGATGTTTTCATGGTAATCTGCATGAGCCAGGCAATCTTTTTGATGATTACCTGCATGATGCCAGCATAGTAACAGACCGAGATAACAGAGCTGAAGAAAATGATGGTGGGAAGAACCTGAAGAAGAAGAAAGAACCTGAGTAAGGCAACCACTTGTAAAAAGAAAACATATCAGTCCTCAGTGGGACAAAAACCACAACATCTCACAAAGTCATGGTTCATTACTGAACATAAATGTTTAACCTTCCTCTTTCAAGATTGATTGTTTGAACCTAATAAATGGTCTGTCTTGCCAAGTCTCCTTGTACCTCAGTATTTGGAGCACATCCATCCAAACAATACAAATGGTTGAGCATTTGCTTCCTACCACAGATTGTCTCAGGTTCAACATTACATCTTTCTCAAATTAAGAGTATTTTTCAGATCAAAAAGCCTCATTGGATATGCACGATAGGTCAAATATAAACTGCAACATCAAGTTATTAGATATAGGCTTAATAATAATTCCTTACATTACATAGCATTTGATAGAACTACATGGCAATACAATTTGCTGTTTTGCATTACATTAACATACCAGTACTACAGAAGTGGAGAACTATACCTTGAAAGCAAAGAAATGTTTCAAGTAGTCATCTCCGAAGACAAACTTGGCTCCCACATCAGCATAATCAAGAAATACAGAAACTTGATCACCAAGTCCCTTGAAAGCTTTAAATCCTAATGAAGTTCGCAAAATGAGAAGACCAAAAATAAACTGCAAACCCAGACCCCAGATGACAGGGCGCCATTTAACCTAAAAAGGAGAACACATTAGATCATTATACAGTTATTATAACATAAAAACCTTGCTTAAGTGGCTGAATACAAAGATAATGCAATCAAGGTTCTTTTCAAACCATCTACCTAACCACTTTAATACATATAATTGCATTTTGATTTCATTTGAAAACCTAAATACTATTTTGATTAGTGAAGTTAGGTACCTGTAAAAACAATGCCACAGAATAATTGCAAATAATCAGTTAATGCAGATGAACTGTTTAGTGCTTACCTTTCTGCGGTGCTTTGAGAAGACCCAGCAAAATAAGATATTACAGACAAGTCCAGCGAGAGATATAAAGCGTACAGGTTGTGTAGCAGTATCAAGTCCAAAGAAAACTCCTAATGCCACCAGAACTAGGACAAGGACAACCCTAACATGAATCAAAGGGAAAGGGAACATTAGAATAGGCACAGCATTTGAAAGACTGCAAGGTAACATTTTCTGGCATTAAGGAAGGCCAACACTTATTTTTCAAGTAGGTGTAGATGTGTGAAGAGTAGGCGGGGATTCCAGCAGTTGAAATATAATCAATATTGGGGGAGCAGGGATGGCATCGTGGTGAGAGCACTCGCCTCCCACCAATGTGTCCCGGGTTTGATTCCCGGACTCGGCATCATTATGTGGGTTGAGTTTGTTGTTGGTTCTCTACTCTGTTCGATCCAAGAGGTTTTTCTCCAGGTACTCCAGTTTTCCCCTCTCCTGAAAAAACCAACACTTTCAAATTCCAATTTGATCCAGAATTTTGAGGGCCACAGGTTTGTCACTCATGGACTATCACCCTCATCAAAAAAAGTTGTTTCCTTTATTTATTTATGCTCTTTTTTCCCACCAAAGTAGCAAAGAACCTAACCCAAAATGTGTGGCAGGGCTCTGAGCCTTAACTTTTGTTACCAGTAGGCTTATGGCTAGTAAATGGTAGCACTCACTAGCCAAAGAGCTTTTTTCTACTAGCCTGATCATGCATAAAATTTTCAGTTTAAGTTAGTAATTACCCTAGTTTTGAAAAAAAAAACCCTCTGATATCCATTGAAGATCATCAAAGCGTGAACAATATGACAGGCACTTTCATGTACGATTGACAGGGTTTGTACACTTTTTCAGGCCAAAAATTCAAGGACTTTTCCAGGACCCTACTTAAAAATTTCAAGGACATTTTTAATGACAATTTTACCTCAAAACCAAGAAAAATGTTTGTGTTAACATCTATGTTTTGGGTTTACAGACAGTGCAGATATTTTTTGAAATTTTTCGATCTTGTTCAATAAAAAATCAAGGACTTTCAAGACCCGAAAACGAAATACAAGTACTTTCAAGGCCCTGAAATCGGACTCCTGAAATTCAAGGGTTTTAAAGGGTTTTCAAGACATGCACGAACCCTGGATTGAAGTGCGTGATGGGAACACTCGGATCCCATCTCTTTAGCTGAAAGTGGCTTGTTCATGAAGCTGTTCACTTTCATTCACATGAAAGATTACTTCATTGTTTCTCTTTCTGCATGTTAAACATTGTGTCACAATTTTTACAGCACCAAATTTATCTTTATTTATTTATTTATTTTTTAATTTTTTGGGGGTAGCCCATAGGGTAGCCCATAGGGTGGCCCATGGGCTAGCCCATGGGCCTGGGCCCAGGTTTTGTCCACACCATCTCTCTTACCATGTTGGCCTTTCAAACCTCAAAAACACACATGGTGAATTTACGTTTCAAGTGACATGCTTATGAGCAGACATCTTTATGTCATGCACTATGAAAAACTCTAAAATTCAAACTGCTCTATTTTCAAAACAAAGCAAGCTACTGAGTTGAAAACATGCAAGCAGATACAATTCTAAAATGCCTTTTACGTTATGAAGATAAACATGCACAAAGTCTGTTTAAATTTGAGTTTTTTTATGATGTCACATGAAAAGCCTCTATATCATAAACCACTGAATCCAATTGCATGATCACAACATCATGGATAACACAAAAGAAAGCTACACACACCATCTTAAATACCGCCAGTGACTGCTCACAGCATTAATGACTGGTTCCATGCACACTCGGTAGATGGCAGCCCCACAGCGATCGCGGATAAACATGTAAGTCATACAGAACCAAAGAAACATAGTTATGCCAAACAGCCACTTGGCCTTGTCAAATCCACTAACAGCTATAGCTGCGATGCTGTAGATCAGCAAGATCACAGTGATGCACACAATGACAATGGATAAGCCATGCCGTTCCCAAAGCTCGCTCCATTTTCTCCCCTCTGGTGTATCCTCCAACTTGGCAACGACAACATGAAAACACTTGTTGTCCTGTGTTGGACTGTCATCAGGCTTCAGGCTGGATTTGGACTGGTATTTGGACTCATTCATGCCAGACAACTCTAAATGATCAAGCTGTAGACGAAAACAGGGACATATCGGCAGTTAATAAGACTGGTGCAGAACCAAACCATTTGAGTGTTCCAAGTCTCACAAACTTGTGGAGATGAACAGGTCTACATAAATTGCAATCTATATGTAAAGGATTAGAATCCAAATTTCACTAACTTCACCATACTTTGGCCTACAGATTGGATTTTGCTTTGGATTGTAGTACTTCCACATGAGTTTTGTGACCTTCAGGCTTGAATTCAACAAATAACAATTGCCAAAAACTCACTAATTAGAGGCAAAAGAGGATCTGATGCATGGCTGATTTATTTTCTTCAAAACAAAGGAAAAAAATTATTCACCCATCACTTCAGTTGGAACTTACTGAATCCAGGCCTTTATAGTCAAAATAGTCAGCATGTGCCACCCATTAGACAATAGTTTTAATTGTGAACAGACTTGTTGTTTCAAACTTTCAAATTTAAGTTGAATATTGTAGTCATTCAACCATAGCCTGAGTGCGACTTCATCTGAAATATTGATTGTTGATCTCTCACGTTAATTTCTCACATGGCTTGAACGCTTCATGCAGTGTTCGCATCCAAAATACACTCTATTTGCAACTTGCCAGATCTGAACATATTTTTCTTGGGAGCACACACGTTAAAATTCACGCCGCTTGATCAAAATAATAATGCAATTGACATTTGACCTTTCACGCTGAATGATTTTCCCCGGCAACCCAGACACGTCCATTTCAAAAATTTGTCATTCTTTTCAACAAGAACTTCCGCTTGTGTTTATCAAACAAAATCTACTGTACGAAAACCATGTGAAACGACTGAGAAAACGACAAACAAGTGAAGAAGGCTCAAAATGGCACTAAACTTCACACATGAACACTGTTTGAAGTCTTCAACCAAAACCAATCAATCAAGATTTCAAACAAGGTTACTCTTAGGCTATGGTTAAAATAATGATTGAAACATATCATGCAGTTCATTCAGTTAATCAAAACTATTCTCAAATAATAGGTGGCGTGCACTGAGTATTTTGACTGTAAATCAAATATAAGCACAACTGTTTCTCACATGATTACCAGTCTGTATACCAAACAAGAGCACATTAAAAGAAAGTTCACATCTTCACACCAAATCATCACTAAATGCCCTTTTTGCACTGAGCCCTTCATTTGTCTTCAGATACTGTATACTATACAGTGCTGTATCTCCTCAATCACAGTCACTACTATTGGTCAAGGATGATTTTTTTTTTTAATTTTCAAATTTGTTTCAAATCCATGGACACTGGGACATACAATATATGTGGAGACCACCCTCAACTGTACCAGTCCACAGGGCCTTCTTATTAAAGGGCTGAGGGCATAAACTGCCTAATGTCGAATTTTAGGATGTTTTTTTTCCTTTTGCTCAGATTTGTCCAAATTTAAATACATGTGAACTGCAATTCGATTGAAAAACATTGTCCTGTATTTTTCCCCAGTTTTTTTCTTTCTTGAGAAATAATGTAAGTGAAAATAAAATCACCTAAAATTCAACATAGGCTGTTTATGCTCCCAGCCTGTCAATTAAAGCCATGAAATATCTGGCTCCACAGAGAAGCTCATCCACTTCTGGAAACTTGTCGCTTTATAAGAAAATTATATTATTATTGGGCAGCCATAATATCTTAGTTATTAGCCAGAAGAAGAGTTACAGGTTCTGTTTATTTCAGTCTCTGAGACAGTCTAAGTAGCCATAACACAGCTTGTTCTCAACTGTCTATCCAAGGACTTTCAAATGACAGCATCAATATTTTATTTAATTCCCACAATAACTAGTGACAAAAGAGCATTCTGTGTAAACACAGTGTTCGTGTTCATATGACGTACCATTCTCTCAAATATGCAACAACTGGCTCATGCAGAACAAACAATTCAACAGCATTAATTTTTTGTTGATAAGTGCAGAATCACAGAAATATTGGATACCTGAAGCTGGATGTAATTAAAGCCAACTAATTCAGAATCCCTGAAAAAATGTATTATAGTGGCCCAGAGGGCAAACCATGGGATGAATCATAAATGACAATCGTAGGCCCCGTCTCACAACTCTTCATAATTCTCTGATTCTGTGGGACGTAAAAGAACCACTAGGGACGCAACAAAACTCTGGCAGTGACCACCCCTAGTGTCTGTCTTAATTTGATATTGAAATTACGGGGGCACTCATAACTCAACTTCAATAATTGTAAACTACGTTATAAGCAGTCTGGTAAAGTCCCCCGCCAGTGTTGTAATGCGCATTTGAATATTGTATAGAAAATGCGCAATATAAATGTGATATATTATTATTATTATTATTATTATTATTATTATTATTATTATTATTATTATTATTATCATAAAAATAGCAGCTAATAAACAACTGTAAATATGAGCTAAACTCTGGACGCTGCCAACACCTATGAGTGGGTTCAGTACATTATAAGTGTAGAAATAACATTAGGATGTTTGCCGGAATTTTCTGTTGCCCTCTGATATCAGACACCTTCCTAACACGCTTCACTACATCTGATCACATACCACGCAGGCAATCAACTAACAACTTATTAACAAGGGACTAACAATGGCCAGAAATAAGATATTAGTTTCCCTTAGGTTTGCCCTATTCATCTGTTCACATCGCGTACAAAGTAGCAAATTATCATTGACACAGCGCAGTAAAGTATACATTTATGACTTCGTTTCGCTGACACGAGGTATTTTCCGCACGGATATTCGAATTACTGCATTCTTGTGAATACTTCACTTCCAAGACTGCGCAATCACGCGGAAACAGTGACAAGAGGACGCACAAATGGTAACTCTAAATTTATGCACCTTTCAACTTTCTTTGTTTCTCACAAAGTAAAGCCGCTTCGCGACTGTAGCAAATAAACTTACCCACCAACTGATCTTGTCGGCAAGTATTCTAATAACCGATCCGCTCAGTTGCGCGATGAATAAACTTGCGAGAAAAGAAGACTTCAAAACTCTCGAGAAAATGAAAGTTCGCACGCGATAAAACAATTGTGAAGGTTACTACGTGATAACACACTGAAAAATTACGAGCATCTCTTTGAAACTTGAGATCATCGAGTTATTTCCTTACCGAAAAAAAAAAACAATACGATTTTAGCACAGTGATGGTTTGTAGTTTGGTCAAATCTTTTGCGCACTTATCGGCAAGTTGATACAAAGTCATTCCAAACCAATCGGCGATGTACAAGTCTCACAACTGTTTGCTTTATCAAAAATAAATCATTGGACGGTAGGAAGCAACATATTCCAATGGCGTTCCGACGATATACTAAATGGTCGAGGTCAATCCTCATTCAAATCGAAGCTCCTAACTTTGAATATTGTAACACGAAGCGAAGCCTTAATCAGTCGCAAGTGCTAAAGAGAACATAAGTGAAGACAAACTCACCGACGTCATCCTTGAAGACAGAGTGTTTCGCGGGAAAACCACGAACAATTACAAACATTAACTTGACCGAAAGCACGTGCTTTTGAACGCTAATAGAAGAAGCACGGTATGAGTAAAACAGCGACTGGGCAGACACACTGGCTGACGTCACGCTTCGCATAATTAAATTAACGCCTTCATGTTCGAGTTCATTCATCGAGAGCACGAGACGCAAAACACGAAATCACATCGATCTCTCAAGCCTTGAAAAACTTATTTGTTTGCTTATGAGTATGTTAAGTCGTCAAAGTTGATAGATTGGAAATTTAGAGCCTTGAGAAAACCACGTGGGAAACGCTTCTAGTCCTCGTGCCGAACTAGCCAACGTAAACAACCACTACGGCAGGATACGATCAGAAATTTAAAATCATACCTGAATACACCAAAAGGTTTATAGTTGAAAATTTGACTAACCATCAACGAATTTTCATCATCACCATCGCTAATGGGGCTTCTGAGTCCATCGTCGACGCAACCACTGTCTTCAAGATTTACCGCGTTGCTTTTTGGCGGGATTTCCATTGTCGATGGCGAGCAGACGAGTCAACGAACTTAGACCAGTAAATAAACTAGGGGAAAAAGAGTTTATCAAAGGTAAACGTAAATTATTTTGTGTCACATTCTCATTAAGACTACACAAATTATAAGTTGTTACCTTGAAACTGAAATTTTACGAAAGCATGTAAACGGCGCGCAAACGATAATTTGGCGCCAACATAACATATCGTTCGGTTTTCATGTGGTTTACTCACCAAAAGATTCACTGTGACCAAAAGATTCACTGTGAGGACTTCAGATTCCAGACCGGGGAAAAAATCAAAGTAAAACAAGGCTGGATCGCACTTTAGCTGCAAAAAAACTAGGCGAACCAAAAGAATAAACGAAACAAGCTTGAGGTGGAAGTTACCAGCGTCGGCAAGGAGATGAGGCGACTGTTGTGGTGATCAAGATTATAAGTTGATAAAGTGGCGCGAAGATTGAAGTAGCCAATAAGAGCATGCGACGTAGGGCATTTTACCCGCGAAAACCAATCACGATTCGAATGACAGAAGCACTACTGAAAATCGAGAAGCATCACAACAAAATTCTGGATTGGACTCTACTCTCAAATCAAGGTTAAAAAAAAATGAGACAAAGAGAAGGCTTTGCAGAGAAAAGAATAGAGAGGAATCACCCCAGTGATTCGCTTTCCTGAGGACACTTACATCTTTTAAGACCATTTGCCACTCCTAGTTACATCAATATCATTTCGAACGTGATTGAAACTGCTAGAAACGTGTTTCAAACTGTTTTAAGCGTGTTCCAAACGCGTTTCAAACAAACACGCTCTTGAAACGCTCCGTTTAGATCAGCGCTTTTTCTTATAAAGAGTCTCCCACAGACATAATAAATTGGAACAGTGGCGTTTTTGTCCAATATCAGACGGGAACTTAACCCCGCGGTGGTTTCCGTGGACAATAAGTGCAATTAATTTGGTCTGAAATCACGTGTGATTTCCGTGTGCTTTCCGTGTGATTTCAGAATCGATCGAGCGCGCAGCGCGAGTTCGATTTGAAATCACAAGTATGATTTCAGACCAAAATTGCACGACACGAAGTTCAATCAACATTTAAATACAGCAATTTTGAAATCGCGCAGTTTTTTTTTTCAATATTAATATTTATTTATGCACTTCAGGAAATCCGAGGTTTTCATTTTGATGGTTTAAGAAGGAATGCCATGTAGAGCAAAAACTAGTACGATTCGTCAGAATAACAGTTGCACTGTTGAGAGCTAATCAGATTGAATGGATCACCAGTGATTTTAAAATGGATGTAATAAAGAAATGGAATAGCCGAATAGAATACCATGGACTGGTGAAAACTCTGTTGAGCTTGCGCTTGGTACATGATCCGAGATGACTACCAATTCTTATTGCAAATTGGAGGAGATTTACTAACGGAACCCAAAATAGAAGCATGGAAGAGTTGCTTGTCTAAGACAACTGCCGAGATAACAATACCATGGGCTGAAAAACTAACGCGAGCTAGGGAATTCGAGGCTACGCTATTTATTTTTGAAAGTCAAATGCAATAATTTTCTTGTCATCATAATCATGTAATCAAAAATAATTGTAGTAAGAAAAATTTGATAGAAATGCGGGCAAAGTGGGAATTTTTTTAGATAAAACGTATTACAATTTACCATTATTTTTTTCTCCTCAGAAAAAATTCAAATTCACTATCCTAAAAGTCCAGTCCAAAGTCCAAAGTTTCCCTTACACGTATTCTGCTAACCGAAACCTGATCTAACCAATCAATGGCCTATTGCTGCTCCAATTTATTGCCTAATTAAATAAAGGAACTTGGTGAAAGCAAACGCTGGCCATCACGCAAAATAATTCTCTTTCCTCTGAGACTGTCTCTTCGAAACATTTTGTTTCATTAATTTGTTGGGTACATCGCAGATAAATACGTGTAATGACTCACCCAAGGAATGGGGGAAAGTCAAAACGCTTTGTTTCGAAATACTCTGAATTTGTACAGTGAAAAAAAAACTTGCTAAGTTTAGCCGGAGAGCACTTAGAGGGCTTCCGTAAATGTCAGGGTTGCTGGTGTACATATTTTCCTCACGCACTGAAAGGGAGTTAAATGGCATAAATTACCTATTTCCTCACGCACAAAACTCTACCTAAACTTCCTTACGCACTTAAAGGGAAGTTAAACCGTTTCCTACAGCGTAAACTACTAATTTTATGACATGTTATGAGTCAGTCTTGTTTGGTAGATTGTCGTTTTCTCTGAACCCGACCCAACATCTGTTAGTCGCATGATTTTTGTGAATCGACAGCTGGAAGGCATGCTTAAATTACGGTCTATTTTTAACATCTACCTACAACAAAAAGTCACGCTACTTTATTGACTTAATCTTGAATAAAACTTGTATTTATCACAAAATGTTTTCGCTTGATCGAGGCTGTTCACCAAGGGTATGGCAATCGTTATAGACAGGGAACGTTACAAAAGGTTGAGAGAAAAAAACTGAAGCGTTGCGTCTTTTCATGGCTAACACGCAAATTCCGCCTCTTCGCGCCTTTTTGTCCCCCTGTTGAGGCGAAATAGTCACCACGGCCAACTATTTTTAACCTGTTATTACTGAAATAAGGCACGGATTGCTACTTACCCTCTTCTTAGTTTTCAGCACAGAAGGCGAGTCACACAAGTGGGAAAAACACTGTTTAAAGCTGGCGGCACACCATAAAATATAACCATAACAACAAACCAGCAGATTTTGTGCGCTTCATTAATACCTTCCGGTCAACTTTATTTGAATTTTCCGCGACTGCCACCTGGGACTACTGTCGCCGTTTGCGCCCCCGAAGTGGCGTGGCCCTGGGGATGAAGGTAAGCGGTCACTTCGCTCCACTATTTCTAAAACAAAAAATATTTGCTTGAAGCGGCAAACAACAGTAAAGGGTTGCTCCGGTATAAGCTAGCGTGGTGATTGTAGCCGGAGTGAAAGAATATTGAGCACGTTCAAGTCTGAAATCTGAAGTCTGAAGTCCCTCCTCGGCTTTCGTACTGCCTGGGATCGAGCAAGGAACTAATAAATAAATAAATAAATAAATAAATAAATAAATAAATAGGCTATCTTAGCAGCGAAGCTCACAAGAATCTCGGTATGGACAGAAAACAGTCTAGTAGCGTTATCAAGTTATCCGAGCCTGAAGGCGTTTTCTTATTAATAAAACTACAATTTACTCATGGAACCTTGCAAACGCAGTTTGCCACTCAGCTTTCGACACACATCTCTACTGAAAGAAAACCTTTTTGCCCCGAGTCGGAATCGAACCGACGTTCCCCAGTTACTAGTCGGGCGTGATAACCACTACACTACCGGAGCAACCACGCTGGCAACGTGGCCACTTTCGAAAGTGAGTAGTACCACACGTCGGCCATTCCTCGGAACATTTTTCTTTCGAGACTTTTGTGTGTTTCCTGGCTTCTAAATTCCCTGGAATTTAGAAGGGAATTTTCTCATTTCTCATTTTCTCTTGTGGGAAGTCAATGACGGAAACTACACATGAACAAGAAAAAGACTGGAACATCACAAGACAAAGTTTTCACTCAGACAAGCACTGGCTTGTTTTTGAAAGAGGCACGTACGCGTTAGCAAACTTTACACGGACGCGGTTTCCAGTCGACACGGTTTCATGACCTCGAAACCGTAACAAAAACGGCACGGTTTCGAAGTGTTTACACGGAACCTATCCAACCGTTTTCGTCATGGTGATCTCGTTCTCAGGCATTCTTCTGGAAACAAAACACCGTCCAAAAAGTTGTTCCACCAAACACCGGGGGCACCCAACGACAAGTTTCGGTAGATATCTGTTCGGTGGGGGTAATTTGCCTTGGGTTTTCGGCGTCGATTAAAGAGTGCACTAAGATTTTCTTAACTAAAACGTGGCCTATAAAAGATTCGCAATAGGGAAATCATAGCCCCTGAGGTTTTCGTGGAAAGTTCATTTGAGCTTGCATTTTCTCAAAGAAACATTTTGTTCCCTAACATTTTCGGACAATTAAAATTTCAGCTAGGGAATCCGAACAGGTGAACTTCTTCTAGCTTATGAAAACATCACTTTAAACAGACTTCAAACACGATAAGGTAATTAAAAATGCCTTTCTACAGCGTTTGGTTGATTTGGCTCTTTGGGTGCCCCTGAAACACGAGTTCTCCCAGGCCGAATCCAGACTTATATTGTGATTGTGCAACAAAGCGCTGCACTCCGTGCGAGGTTCACGAGCCAGGCAATTTCGCACCAAAATAAGTAACCGTTTTCAAATCGATGCGGTTTCACCGTTTACACGACCCATGAAACCATTTCTTTTTGAAAACGCTCCACTTTTGAAGGCGTTTTCAAAACGACCCGGTTCTGATAACGAACTCGATCGGCGCCGTGTAAACGAAAAGCGTAACCGCATCGAAACCGATGAGGTTGGACTGGGTCGAGGCATGCGGAGGGAGTAGTCGTGTTAAATGCTTCTCCGCACTCTCCTATATTTTGAACAACTTAATACTGGCCAAATGACTTATGTCTGGTAAAAGAAAAGAGCGTAAGGGAAAGTCAAGCTCGTCAAGCGTATCAGATTGCGAACGATCTCCAGACGAGAAAAAGGTCAAAGAATCTTCGTCGTGTGAAAATTCTGCTGTCTGACGAAATTTTGGATGCCTCAGAAATGACGGAAAACCTAGCTTCAAAAATTGACTGCATTCTCGCGAGTTTAGTTGAAATGAACAAACAACTAGAGAGACTGACTTCTTCTGTGTCGAATTTAGAGAAGAAATTTGATAAGTTGGATACTCGAGTCCTTCAACTTGAAGCGAAGCAGTCTGAAACAGGAGCGAAGGTGAGAGAGTTGGAAGATGGCTTGACGGAGCTAAACGAACAAGTTAACGAACTTAAGACTGCCAACGAAGAAGAAAAGGTGAATTTCGACAATACATGTAAAGCGAGGTACAAGACTCTCGATGATAAATTATTATATGCCGAAGTTTACTCTAGGCGTGAAAATTTACGCTTCTACGGAATTCGAGAAGAAGACGAACAGGAAGACTCGCTCAAAGTTCTAACATCTTCCTTGGAGAGCAAACTTGACGTTGAAACGAAGGATATAGAGTTTCAGCGAGTCTACAGGTTGGAAAAGTAAACAGTGATAGACGCCCAAGACCAATTATCGCTCGCTTTCTCCGCTATGGTGATAGAGAGTTCAGTTTTTCAAAAGCTAGGGATTTGAAAGGTACCGGTTGTGGAATTTCTGCAGATCTCCCGAGAGAAATTGTTCAACGGAGAAAAGTTCAAGAGAAGAAACTTGCTGACGCAAGGAAAGATGGTAAGCTAGCCTTTTTTAGTCGTACAGAATCGGACAAATTATACATAGACGGAATATTAAATCCTTTGTAAAAAGTAAATTTAGAATAATATTAAAACCTTACTGGTTATCTCGTGGCCAAAGTCCCGGGTATCATTTTTTTTCTAATATCGGAGGGTGTATATGGAAAGCTTTAACATAGTTTCAGGGTGAACTGTATCTTTTTCCGCTCTGTATTTAATATGCGTTTAGTGTGTGTAGTAGTGTTTACTGTTTGTCTAGGGATTTTGTCACCTCAATTCGTTCAATGGCAGCAATACAGTCTTTTCAGGCTGCCTCTAAACTTGTTGTTTTGTCATTTGTTATTTTGTTACCTTCATTGTTTAATGTCATGTTATTTAGTGAGCTTGTCATTTGGTGTGAAAGGCTAGTTTAGCGATGCAAGATTGGGTGGCAAGGTTGTTTTTTTTTTGTTTATGAATTTGAGAACTTATGAGCGTCGCATTTAAACTTTTGTCTTAAATGCTCGGGGGATTCGTTCTTTTGAAAAACGTAAAGCCTTATTTCTTTGGTTAATGAAACAACAAACGGACATTTGTTTTTTGCAAGAAACGTACAGTACGAAGGAGATTGAAAATAGTTGGAAAACGCAGTGGAAAGGGGAAATGTTCTTCGCCCATGGTTCTGAGCACAGTAGGGGCGTTCTTATCTTGGTAAAAGATTCCTTGGAATTTGAAGTTAAATCCGTGCGTCAGGACAGTCAGGGTCGGTTTATTTTCTTGGAAGCGATAGTACAAGACCAGAAATTTGTGTTTTTAAATATGTATGCCCCTAAGAAAACGAGTGAACAGATTTTATTTTTCGAGACTATTAAAGATGAACTGAACAGGTTTGATATAGATGATGAATGTAGGATTATAGTTGGAGGGGATTTTAATGTCATTCTCGATCCGAAGCTTGATGGCCAGGGGGCACCCCAAAACTGAAGGAATCCGTTAAACAAGTTGAAAATATCTGCTCAACACATGACCTAGTTGATATTTGGAGAGTCTGAAATCCATCATTGAAACGTTTTACATGGTGCCAAAAAACGCCAATAGTGCAAAGAAGGCTTGATTTTTTGGCTAGTTGATAATTCTCTTCAAGAGGATGCCGATTACACTGCGATTATACCCTCTATTAAGTCTGATCATTCGGCGATCATATTAGCTATTAAAAGTGTAGAGGTCAAACACATGGCCCATCTTTTTGGAAATTCAACGCCAGTTTATTGAACGATTGTGATTATGTAGCTTTAATAAATAATAATTATCATGTTTGGCTGGACGAATTCAAAGACATCACTGATCCAAGATTGCTTTGGGATCTCTTTAAATATAAAATAAGGCAAGATACCATATCTTATAGTAAAGAAAAGGCAAAAGAAAGGAGAGCGAAATTGTCAGAGTTAGAGAAAAACCTACAACATTGTCAAGAACTATATGACGAAGACCCATCAACTGAAAATATGATTTGAAAACGGAATATGACTCGATGTACGAGTACATTACTAAAGGAGTAATAATTCGCTCGAGAGTTAAATGGTATGAAGAAGGGGAAAAAAGCAATAAATATTTTTTAAATTTAGAAAATTCAAGAGGAAGAAAAAGTGCCATACGAAAAGTTTCCATAAAGGATCAAGTGCCATCAACAAACCCCCAAGCAATTTTTGATGAACTTTCTAGATTTTATTCAAACCTGTACCAGGAAAATTCCGAGTCTTACAGCAAGACCCATACAGATTCCTTTTTAACAGGAATATCTATGCCTAAACTTTCCGATGCACAAAGACTTAAATGTGAGGAAAAACTTACTGTAAGCGAATGTTATAACGCCTTGAAATCTTTTCAAAAAAACAAAACACCTGGTAATGACGGTCTTACCGCATAGTTTTATTTAGCGTTCTGGCAAATACTTGGGAAGCATTTGGTTGCCTCATTTAACTATGCACATGAGCACGGAGAACTATCAAATTCCCAGAAGCAAGCAGTTATCACTTTGCTGGAAAAAAAGGTAAGGACAAACGATTCATTAAGAACTGGAGAACAATATCACTCATCAATGTCGACACAAAAATCGCATCCAAAGCACTGGCTAAGCGTTTGGAACCAATCCTACCAAACTTGATCCATTGTAATCAAAATGCCTATGTGCAGGGAAGATCGATATTTGACGCTGTTAGAACAATTGAAGACATAGTAGAATACTCCAAACAGCTTAATACTGCAGGAATCCTGATTACAATAGACTTTGAAAAAGCTTTTGATTCATTAAATCATAGGTTTTTATTCAGAGTTCTTCAAGAATTTAATTTTGGCCTTTCTTTTGTTCAATGGATACGCACGTTTTATTCAAGAGTTTATAATAATAATAATAATAATAATAATAATAATAATAATAATTACAAATTTATAACGCGCCCCTTCCATGCAAATATGATCAAGAGCGCGTAACAACTGATGCTTAAATATAAAAGTAAATAAAAATAAAAGCTAAAATGAGCATAATAATTAAGGCTAAAAGTAGACAACGCTAAAAATTAAATAAAACACTTAATATATTACATAGTAGGTTGAAAACATTACATATCAAAAGCTAGTCTAAAAAGATGCGTTTTAAATAAGGATTTAAAACGATCAAAATAGTCCTCAAGGCGGATATGAAGGAGCAGATTGTTCCATAAATTAGGGGCCGCAGATGAAAAAGCACGATCCCCTAAAGTCTTTTTCAGTTTTAAACTGGGATACTTTAAGAAAAAACCGCTACTAGCTGAACGGAGATGTGTGATGAATGATGGCTTTACTTCAAATTATTTTACGGTCGAAAGAGGGGTGAGGCAAGGTGACCCTTTGTCTCCGCTATTATTCATTCTGAGTCTTGAAGTTCTCGCGTGCAGCATCAGGCAAAATAAAAATATTCAAGAGATAAAAATTGGAAAGGAAGATGTTAAACTTGCTTTATTTGCCGATGATTTGTCTTGTTTTGTAAAAGATAAGCCTTCTTATGAGCATTTAATTGGTAGTTTAGAAGATTTTAGTGCTATTTCTGGTCTCAAAGTCAATATTCAGAAAAGACTGAATTCTTTCTTTTAAGTTTAAAGAAACCAGAACCATTTCCTCACGAATTTAAAACGTCCGTAAAAATCCTAGGTGCATGTGTATTTCAGTTACAACCAGGCATTGAGAAAAAAGATAATTTTGAGGGAATTTTAAAAGCCGTTAAGAAAACATTGCAAACGTGGAAATGGGAAGGACTAACGCTTTTAGGGAAAATTCAAATAGTTAAGTCTTTCGCCATTCCAAAGTTTATGTCAAAGGCAGCTCTTATTCACGTTTCTAACGATCTTATTCATGATGTAAACAAAGAGTTGTATAGCTTCATCTGGAATGGCAAGGATAAAGTTAAGCGTTCTGCGTTAATCAATGATATTGAACAAGGTGGATTGCGAATGTTGGATGTAGAATGTCTGATTAAAGCCCAGAGAATTATGCGCTTAAAAAAGTATGTTGAAGACTATGTTAGACCTTGGAAAATTGTGCTGGATTACTACTTAGGTAATGTGGGTGATAAGTTTTCTGAAATGTCAGTTTGATACTCGTAAATTACCCCTTTTTCTCCCCGTGTTTTATAAGGAATGTCTTGAAGCGTGGTCCTGTCTTGCTAAAAAAGATGATTTGACTTATGGTGATATAATGAACGAGGTTATTTGGAATAACAAAAATATATTTAGTCACGGAAAATCTATATACCAACCCTTCTTTCATAAATGCGGGATAATTAAAGTCGGTGACCTGATTTCTAAAGATCGTGTACTTCTTAAAGGTGAGAAAGTTTTAAAAGCTCAATTATTTTGTTTTGATGGGTGTAGTTAATGCTATACCTAGTCAGTGATGTTCAGTGTTATAAAAGAAAATGGGTTTATCTCGCCACCCCCGTTCAATGAAAAATCTTACTATTTGAAAATTTAAGACGAGATGGTAGATATTTTAAGCACCTGGTCAAAAAAGGTGTGCAAGGAAAACAGCCTTGCCCACTGCTCAAGCCAAACTAGAAAATAAATATCCAAGTCTCGTGGGTGAATGGACAAAAATATATACTCTGCCTTTCAATGTCACTTTAGATACTAAATTAAGAGCATTTCAATACAAGTTTTTAAATTTCATTTCATTTTTTCATTTCACATTTATTGTGCTACCTCATAAAGATATAATTGCACACAGTCAGCGGTCGTAGAGTTAATTAATCACGATAGTGTTAACTAGTTACAACAATAATGTGATACGATGTCATGGAGTTTAATAATTACGATAGGGTTTACGATAGGGTTTACGATAGGGTTAACTAATTGCAATAATATGATACGATGGAGTCCTGAAAGGCTCCTGGGTTATTTAAATCGTATTATATACACTAATGAGAAACTGTTTGCTTTCAAAATTGCTGACTCCTCGTACTGTACGTTTTGTAAAAATGAAGTTGAATCCACAGAGCATTTATTTTACTTTTGTAACGAAGTAGATATGTTCTGGAAAGAGGTCTTATCTTGGATTGCGATTTATAGTAATGAAGTAAAGGATGTTACTTTTCTGGACATCTTTTTTGGTATGTTTGATATTGATAAAGATTTCACGGTAATTAATCATATTTTATTACTTGGAAAATTATTTATTTATAGGTGCAAATTAGATAGAATATTTCCATTATTTGATGTTTTTAAGGCTAAATTAACAGCTACTTATAAATTAGAGCTGTACATCGCTAGAAAAAATGATGTTCTCTCAAAGCATTATGCCAAATGGAATTCTTTTATTTCTGCTGTCTCTTGAATCCTCTCTCCAAATACTATCAAGAATGAAACACTCTTGCCACAAATATATTCTTCTCTCTCCATTTAAGGTGGCCGTTTCGTTTCGTTTTCTTTAATTTTGTTTGTTTGTTTGTTTTTACCAAGGTTTTTAGTTTTGTTTATAAGTTTTATGCATTGTTTAGGTAATAATGTTAGTGTATGAACTGTAAGTCAATAATGTAAGTATATGAACTGTAGCGTATATACTGTAAAATGGAATTAATAAAAATATAAAAAAAAAGAAAAAAAAAGAAAGAAACCGATGCGGTTACAAATGAAACCGCGTCCGTGTAAACAGTGCCCAAAACTTTGGCTTTCCATTCCTCTTTGTTTTCTTTGCAATAGTGATATTTACGAAACAAGTGAGAGACAGAGTCGTAAACAGGCGACAAAGTGACACCAGACTACCCCGGCTCTTGGAAGGCGTCCAGGGCTGTCAACCTTCCCGTATTATCCGGGAGACTCCAGATTTTGGATCGTATCTCCTGGTCCCGAGATTAGAGTCCTAAATCTCCCGGATAATCACCGGAGTTTCCAATTCCTTGTGAGACTTGACTTTCACAACAATAAAATTTCAAATATTTTGCGTTGTATGAGCTATTTTACTGTTAACAGCCTGGTTAATTAACATGGATAACAAAATTAAGACCTTTTGTCATAAACTCCAACAAACCGTTCTTGCAAGTGTTGCCATTTCAGGGGCGGATCCAGGAATTTTTGACAGGGGGGGGGGGGGGTCCAAACGTACTTCAAGTTACTTCTCCTCACAACTCTGTCACTCTCCCCAACAACTCCCCTCCCCCCCAGCCGCCGTTACAAAAGGGAGTTTAAGAAACGAGGGTGGGAACGTCAACGAGAACGTCACAAAACAATGGGTTTAATGAGCAAAAACAATCGCTGTGCACGTGCGTTTTACATTTTGGTACATTTCTTTGCTGTCCTCAGCAACATGCACCTATCCATGAATGTTAGTCCCGAGGGAAAGGGGGGATACGGGATGAGGTGGGGACTGTGATCGACATCTCCTGCCCCAGGTGGGGAATTTTGACAACTTGAAGAGAATGGCGGTCCCAGGGTGGGGAAGTTTGATCAAACTTGAAAACTGAAGAAATATTAATAAAAACCGTTTCCCGGGCTTGGACTTTGCCATGGTATAATACACGCTACAATACTGCCCTCTTGAAACTGGCCGACAAAGCAGAGCCTGGATAGGACTCATACGACTGACTTTGTCATCAGGAAAATACCCAGAGGTCCCCGTGAAGCACGGACAAGATGGATGAAGGAAAGGTAATGAAAATTTGCGATTAACCATCGGTTTCTGCCAGTGTCCTTTCATACCCGTTGTTAAAAGAAAAAGATTGTGATTTTTAAACCTGGAGTGTGTGTATTGTTTAAGCATTTAAGAGGTCAACCTCTTGGATATCAATCCCTACAATAGGGAACTTTGAACTCGAAACTTCACCCAGGGGTGGGGAGGTTCGACCCAAAATTTGCGTTTCAGATCAAAGTCCCCACCCCATCCCGTATCCCCCCCCCCCCCCCCTCGGGACTAACATTGATAGGTGCAAAACAACAACGTGAATTGACCAAATTTTAGGTTTTGGCGAGGACGCGAGCACATGATGGCAAATTTTTCTTTCTTTATAATCAACTTTACTTTAATGCCATTCATAGAAATTAGTTCCTGGATAATTTTTACAGGTTGAGCAAATTGAAATAATCGCGAAGGTGTTACAATAACGAGAAATTATATTTTGAAATGACGTTTTTGTTGCCATCGCCGTCCTCGTTTCTCGTTTCTTTGCCGTCCTCTGCAAAATAACAACGTGAAATGACCAAATATTAGGCTTTGTCGAGAATGTGGGCACATGATGGCAAATTTTTAGAAATTTCTGAGTTCCTGGATATTTCGCTGGCATATTACAAGTTGAACAAATTGGAATAATCGCACAAGTGCTATAATCAAGAAGATATATTTTAAAATAACGTTTCCGTTGCCGTCGCCATCCTCGTTTCTTAATCAATTTAAGGAGACGATCACGTGTTTAACGCTGATTGGACAAAACTGCTTTGCGAGCAGAGGTGAATGACCATCAGAGAGTACAGCCAAAAATAACATTTCATCATGGAAATATGCTTGGAATTTAGATTAGTGGCAAAATACAATGGCTTTCCATGAAAAAACAAGTCAGCCAGTTGAGTAATAATAGGCGATCCAGTCGATGCGAGAATTTCAGCGTCAAACAAGTCATAGTAGAAAAAAATTCGGCTGAGGAAGGGGGGGGGGGGGCCTCCGGATCCCCCGACCCTCCCCCTGGATCCGCCACTGCATTTTAATATAAGTAATAATGTGATCGGTCAGAAATAAACCAATCAGTTCAAATGTTACAATGATGTCATGTGCGTTATGGCGTCATCTATCACAATTCTCAACATTTGAAGACTCGGGGGGTTGACAGCCCTGGGCGTCACTTTCGATCGGGCCTGGTCGCTACTTTCGGGGAGCTAAAACGAGTACCGTACATGGGCCTTTCGACGTTAATAAAATCGCGAAGTGAAATGTGAAAACTATTTTATATCGCGAAACTTATTGCATGTCATTGTTTTGACTGGCAATTCGAAATAATCAGTCTTTGAATAATCCACATCAGCAGCAGAAAGTTCCCATGAATACCGGAAATACTATTAAATCAGTCGTATGTTGAGCTATAGTCATTGCAGCTAGCTTTCCTTCAAATCTTTCCTCAGCTGTCGTAATCCTTTTTTGACTTTCACTTCATATGCGCATGGAATTTCTACCGCCTTGCACCCAAACACCTTCCGGGACACTTTATTCTGTCCATGCAGTTATCCCACATGACACCTCTTCCCGACTTATCTAGGAAGATCGAAGGGCCTCTGCTCGCAGGGTAACCAAGACGTTGCTATCCATTAAATGTTTGTAGAGGAATTCTGTTAAATCTATCCGGTATGTGACCTACTGTTTGCTCTTGCCCGCTCTTTCCAGTTTCGTCTTCAGACTACAGTACTCGATCTGGCGTTATTGGAATGCGCGCGTATTGGTAGGTTCACAAGAAACGGCACAGACATCGTTGAACTTCGGACCTGCGCGGTAGCAGAGGTCTCCTTTGACTCGAGAGAGAGGAGCCATGTTGTTTGAAAACGGCACTTTTCACTGTCTCTGAGGTTTGAAATCTTTCTTGTCTCAAAAGGCCAAGGCGTCCAATAAGTATTCCTCGAAACCAACATTTTTGTTCCATACTGATTTATTGTAATTGCAGGAATTTAATAATGATTAATATTTCTTAGGCGCAAATTAACATCTGAATACGATCAAATGCGAAAATGATCAAATTCTCTCCAGTAGAGGTCGCTTCTTTCGGAGGGTCCTTATTTTCGGGAGGTCGCAACTTCAGGGATTTGCTAACACACACCAAATTTTATCGTTACTTTGAGGGGGTCGTTACTTCCGAAACCGGCTTTAGTAGCAATACATTATTCTAACCGAATACTTGCTGACCTTTTTCTCTTCCTTTTTATCGTTCTTGTAACCTTTTTTGACCTAGTTATATTAACTTCTGATTAACAGGTAACAAGAGAGGATGCCTCTCTGCAGATAACTAATTTCTGCTGTTATGGATTCGGTGTAAAACAGCTGTTTCATTTTGGTGCTTCGTCTCCACGACAACTTTTTTCTATCGTAATTATAAAAACATGTTTAATTAGGTTTTCTACAAACTGAACTGCCTTGTTTTATTTATTACGTATTTTAGTATAAAGTTTTAACCCCAATTTGACCTTCCATCAATTTTTTCCAGGAATTAATCACTGTCCTCAGATATTTTTAACCATTTTCTTCTGAGAGGCGAGAAAAAGCAAAGTGGCAGCTAGCAATTGGAGTCAAGAAGTGGTCGACGACTCTTGGAATTGAAACATTTACATGAAGCTTGGTGCGATATTGGTCAATAGATCTATACGTACGCGTACTGATTAGATATGAAATATTGGATTTAAGATATTATGTCTGCAAAGGTAACGAGAACGCCATAAAACAATCGGTCTACTAAGCAAACACAACTTCTCTTGCTCCTTTCCTCTTCTTTCCTTTTCTTAACCTCTTCCTACTGAATTACCTTATGTTTTCCTCTGTCCACCACGACTAGCCAAGCCGTATGCGAGCAGAGGAAGTTGGTATGTGTGTTTATGCATGCATATTATTTTTATTTTGTAACTCTTATAGACATCAATAAGCATGGGTTTTACTTGAATGTATCACTCTGTTCCTGCGTTCCACATCTGGTACATTTCTTTCCCGTCCTTTGTAAAACAACAACGTGAAATCACCAAATTCAAGGTTTTGTGGAGAAAGTAAGCGAGTTATTTATTAAATAATAATGAATTTTTCTTTCTTTTTCTTTACTTCAAAGCGCCGATCTTATTTATCTAGTTTCTGGAAAGTTTGCTCATACTTTATAAGTTAAACGTATTGGAAGGTATAGTTTCGAAAGAATTGGCATCTTGAAATGACGAGTTCCCTGTGGTTGCCGGTCGTCCATTAAATTTCCTAATGTACGTGCATGTCGCATACGCCCCTGGCCGTTTCATCTGGCCTGCGAAAGAGCTCAGCTAAATTATTATGACGGTGAAATTTAAGGGAATGAAAAACTGTATTTTATAGTATTTTATAGTTATAAAATACTATAAAATAAAATGAAATACTGTAGTAAAACCTATCACTGAAATTATTGGACAAATGCATTTTCCCGGCACCTGGAATCATGATAATCTGGAAAACTGAACTCTTACGAGCTGGGAAAACGACCCGACTAAATGTTTGGGGTACAATACTGAAATGACAGATTTTTACAATGACATTGGCAATGGAGGTCTGACAAATGTTGACTTATAAACTGAAACCCTTTTCTTCGATGATTCGTTAACGAGACGGAACAAATTGAAACGAATTTATTTGTGAATGGTCAAAGCTACATAATTCGACACTACTGACTAGTAACTCAAATTTCCTAATTTCTTTCCTGTATATTATCGACGCCAGAAAACATTTGTTCCCATGCAACGGTTAACACAAGCAATAATTTGTTTTATCAAACCCACCCTCTTTTCGTGCCCGCACAATGTTGCTCCTGATAACCCCTATAGTGGTGTATATCCGAGAAGTCGTTTCATTCAGGAAATTTGTTTATATATTATATGCTCGGCTTCAGCTTACTTGATCACTTTAATTTGTGAAGTATCCTTCTCACTCCAGCCACATCCCACAAGCTTTACGTTTTCATTACTTGAAATAACACAGGACTTACTTGGTCTGTTTCTGGTCCAGCCGTTTAAAGCTGGCGAAACACAACAGAATATAACAAACCAGCAGATTTTGCACGCTTCATTAATTGTAACCTGCTCAACAACTTTATCTGGATTTTACCGCGACAGCCACCTGCGACGACTGGCTCCGTTTGCGCCCCCGCAGGGGCGTGACCCGAAGGATGAATATTCTTTTAACTGGTGTATTTTGCAGCTAAGCGGTCACTTCGCTCCATTATTTCCAAAAAAAAATAATTGCTTGAGGCGGCAAACAACAGCAAACGGCTGCTCCGGTATAAGCTAGCGTGACGACTGTAACCGGAGTGAAAGAATATTGAGCACGTTCAAATAATCCCTTCCTGGGATTGAGCAACGAACAAATAAATAAATAAATAAATAAATAGGCTATCTTAGCAGCGGAGCTCACAAGAATCTCGGTATGGACAGAAAACAGTCTAGTAGCGTTATCAAATTATTGGAGCCTGCACAACAGGCGTTTGCTTATAAACCTACAATAGTAGCACGAAGCGCGTGACACTTGCGCGGAGCTCCGGAAAGCGCTTGTTATTCATGATTCCAGCACTTCCACCTAGCTTTTTTCATTACGTTCAACAAAATTGCTGAGCGCTAGTAAACACCATCTCGCAAAGTCAGTGACTTCACAGAACCTCAGAAAAGTAATTGGTAATACTGAGTTAATTTTAGCGTGAAATATTTTAAGTTTCTGCATCGCAAATCTTCGAATGAACTTTAACCAGTTCCGAATTAGACATTTTGCAGGAAAAAAGGATCTAGAATTTTAAGTCTCCAATAACCCTCTGAAAACCCTCTTGATGAGGCTAGTTCTACTGGGAAATCAATGACGGAAAGAAACTGAAGACTGGAACATCACAAGACAAACTTTTCACTCAGACAAGCATTGGCTTGCTTTTGAAAGAGGCACGTACGCGTTAGCAAACAAAAACTTTGGCTTTCATCGAGAAGTTGACACGGCAATTTTTTCTTATTTTTCAGAAAAGCTTTCGAAAACAAGAAGATAAATCTGGCAATCAGGAGAAAGATCTAGATGTGCCACAAGTCGATCTCTCAAGTCTCACAGCAAACAAGCCGAGAGGAGCGAGCTTTTATGCCAAGAAGCGGCTGAGCGAGCGACGAAGTCCCGCACCATATTACTGAATAGCACGAAGGACTTTTTCGAAAGTCTAGAGAAAGATCCCATCGTGAAGGTTGTCTGGTAAATAACCTAAAAAAATTGCCAGAGTCCGTCAGCGATAAAAAATATTCACATCACATTTAGTTCGAGTTAAAAACTAGTAAAAGAATTTTATTTTGTGTTTGGGGTTTATTAGGAGACATATCAAAGGGGTATAGTAGAAGCGACAAGCGAGATGGCTCCGAAAACAGGCGACAAACTTTCTCCCAAAACACCGACAGCCGACAGATATTGGCAGAAAAAACGCGATAGTTTTCACTTTCCATTCTTCTTTGTTTTCTTTGCGACAGTGATATTTACAAAACAAGCGAGAGACAGAGTCGTAAACAAGTGACAAAGCGACACCAGAGTACGCCGGCCTTTGGAAGGTGTCCAGGGCTGTCAACCTTCCCGTATAAGCCGGGAGACTCCAGATTTTGAATCGTATCTTCCGGTCTCCAGATAAGAGTCCTAAATCTCCCGGATAATCACTGGAGTTTCCCATTTCTTGTGAGACTTGACTTTCACAACAATAAAATTTCAAATATTTTGCGTTGTATGAGCCATTTTACCGGTTAACATGGATAACAAAATTAAAACGTTTCGTCATAAACTCCAACAAACCGTTCTTGCAAGCGTTGCCAAGTAAGTAATGATGTGATTTTAGTATAAAAACTAGCGATAAAAAACGACGTTTCGATCTCCCTGAGATCATTTTCAAGTTGAAGAACAAGCGAATGAAATACATATATAAGTACAAATTAGGGCCGTGATGAGAATGTCCCGCGATAAAATATGTAAGTACAAGCGTGTTAGCCGTAAGTGTTAAAATAATAATAATAATAATAATAATAATAATAATAATAATAATAATAATAATAATAATAATAATAATAATAATAATAATAATAAGTCGAATTTACCTTGGCACTTTACACGGATCTTAAACTGATCACGATATATGTCACTTGGGACTGTTCCATGTTGCTCTTTAATGTGATTCCTAATTGAAGACGATCCTTTGTGTTCCTCAACGCGCTGATAGAGGTGTCCGCACGTCACTAGTTTTTATACTAAAATGTTTTTCGAAAAAACTACTTACAAGAATAATGCGATTGGTCGGAAATACTTTCGGGGAGCTAAAACGTGTACCGTACATGGGCCTTTCGACGTTAATAAAATCGCGAACTGAAAAGTAAAAACTTTTTTATATGGCGAAACTTATTGCAAGTCATTGTTTTGAATGACAATTCGAAATAATCAGTCTTTGAGTAATCCACATCAGCAGCAGACAGTTCCCACGAATACCGGAAATACAATTAAATCAGTCGTACTGAGCTATAGTCGTTGCAGCTAGCTTTCATTCAAATCTTTCCTCAGCTGTCGTAATCCTTTTTTGACTTTCACTTCATATGCGCATGGAATTTCTACCGCCTTGCACCCAAACACCTTCCGGGACACTTTATTCTGCCCATGCAGTTACCCGACATGACACCCAAGACGTTGCTATCCATTAAATGTTTGTAGAGGAATTCTGTTAAATCTATCCGGGAGGAGAGAGAGGAGCCATGTTGTTTGAAATCGGCACTTTTCACTGTTTCTGAGGTTTGAATTTTTTTTTGTCTTTGGGGACTATGAATCGTCAAAAGGCCAAGGCGTCCAATAAGTATTGCTCGAAACAAAAATTTTTGTTTCATACTGATTTATTGTAATTGCAGGAATTTGAAAATGATTAATATTTCTTAGGCGCAAATTAACATGTGAATACGATCAAATGCGATTATGATCAACTTTCCTCTAGTAGAGGTCATTACTTTCGGAGGGCCGTTATATTTTCGGGTGGTCGGGTCGCCACTTCAGAGATTAATTTGCTAACACACACCTGTGAAATTTTATCGTTACTTTCGGGGTGTGGTTACTTTCGAAACTTTATTAGCAATACATTATTCTAACCGCCGACTTGGTGACCATTTTTATTCTTCGTTTTTATCGTTCTTGTAACCTTTTTTGACCTAGTTATATTTAGTTCTGATTAACAGGTAACAAGAGAGGATGCCTCTCTGCAGATAACTAATTTCTGCTGTTATGGATTCAGTGTGAAACAGCTGTTTCATTTTGGTGCCTCGTCTCCACGACAACTTTTTTCTATCGTAATTATAAAAACATGTTTAATTAGGTTTTCTACAAACTGAACTGCCTTGTTTTATTTATTACGTATTTTAGTGTAAAGTTTTAACCCCAATTTGACCTTCCATCAATCTTTTCCAGGAATTAATCACTGTCCTCAGATATTTTTAACCATTTTCTTTTGAGAGGCGAGAAAAAGCAAAGTGGCAGCTAGCAATTGGAGTCAAGAAGTGGTCGACGACTCTTTGAATTGAAACAATATTTTACATGAAGCTTGGTGCGATATTGGTCAATAGATCTATACGTACGCGTAATTAGATATCAAATATTGGGGTTACATTAAGAGACTATGACGGCAAAGGTAACGAGAACGCCATAAAACAATCGGTCTACTAAGCAAACACAAAATGACGAGTTCCCTGTGGTTGCCGGTCGTCCATTAAATTTCCTAATGTACGTGCATGTATTGAGCTCCGCCCCTGGCCGTGTCATCTGGCCTGCGAAAGAGCTCAGCTAAATTATTATTACGGTGAAATTTAAGGGAATGAAAAACTGAAGTATTTTATAGTTATTTTAAAGCGTCAAATAAAATGAAATACTGTAGTAAAACCTTTCATTGAAATTATTGGACAAATGCATTTTCCCGGCAACTGGAATCATGATAATCTGAAAAAACTGAACTCTTACGAGCTGGGAAAACGACCCCGACTAAATGTTTGGGGTGCAATACTGAAATGACAGATTTTTACAATGACATTGGCAATGGACGTCTGAGAAATGTTGACTCATAAAATGAAACCCTTTTCTTCGATGATTCGTTAACGAGACAGAACAAATTGAAACGAATTTATTTGTGAATGGTCAATGCTACATAATTGGACACTACTGACTCGTAACTCAAATTTCCTAATTTCTTTCCCTGTATATTATCGACGCCAGAAAAAATTTGTTCCCATGCAACGGTTAACGCAAGCAATAATTTGTTTTATCAAACCCACCCTCTTTTCGTGCTCATCATAATTTGCTTCAGATAACGGGCCCTGTGGTGTATACTCGAGGAGTCGTTTCGCTCATGAAATTTGTTTATATATTATATGCTCGGCTGAAATAATACAGGACTTACCTGCTCGGTTTCTGGCCCAGCCGGAACTTTAACGAATAACTTCGTTTTCGTACTTAAATGCTAAACCACCACATGCAAAGTGACAGTAAATTCGTGTCTGCAGTAGTCCTATAAATAAATTATATCCCTTTTTAATATAAAGTTGCCAAAAAGTTAAATTCCCTCTAAATTATATTATAAGGCTTTGAAAAGAATGTACTTTCGTGCTCAGTTGAGGTTGGCGGCAAGAGAGTGAGAATGCAAGGTACTCACCGGTGGTATCACGATATCACTCTATCCAGAAACTGACTCGTAACTCAAATTTCCTAATTTCTTTCCCTGTATATTATCGACGCCAGAAAAAATTTGTTCCCATGCAACGGTTAACACAAGCAATAATTTGTTTTATCAAACCCACCCTCTTTTCGTGCTCATCATAATTTGCTTCAGATAACGGGCCCTGTGGTGTATACTCGAGGAGTCGTTTCGCTCATGAAATTTGTTTATATATTATATGCTCGGCTGAAATAATACAGGACTTACCTGCTCGGTTTCTGGCCCAGCCGGAACTTTAACGAATAACTTCGTTTTCGTACTTAAATGCTAAACCACCACATGCAAAGTGACAGTAAATTCGTGTCTGCAGTAGTCCTATAAATAAATTATATCCCTTTTTAATATAAAGTTGCCAAAAAGTTAAATTCCCTCTAAATTATATTATAAGGCTTTGAAAAGAATGTACTTTCGTGCTCAGTTGAGGTTGGCGGCAAGAGAGTGAGAATGCAAGGTACTCACCGGTGGTATCACGATATCACTCTATCCAGAAACTGACTCGTAACTCAAATTTCCTAATTTCTTTCCCTGTATATTATCGACGCCAGAAAAAATTTGTTCCCATGCAACGGTTAACACAAGCAATAATTTGTTTTATCAAACCCACCCTCTTTTCGTGCTCATCATAATTTGCTTCAGATAACGGGCCCTGTGGTGTATACTCGAGGAGTCGTTTCGCTCATGAAATTTGTTTATATATTATATGCTCGGCTGAAATAATACAGGACTTACCTGCTCGGTTTCTGGCCCAGCCGGAACTTTAACGAATAACTTCGTTTTCGTACTTAAATGCTAAACCACCACATGCAAAGTGACAGTAAATTCGTGTCTGCAGTAGTCCTATAAATAAATTATATCCCTTTTTAATATAAAGTTGCCAAAAAGTTAAATTCCCTCTAAATTATATTATAAGGCTTTGAAAAGAATGTACTTTCGTGCTCAGTTGAGGTTGGCGGCAAGAGAGTGAGAATGCAAGGTACTCACCGGTGGTATCACGATATCACTCTATCCAGAAACTGACTCGTAACTCAAATTTCCTAATTTCTTTCCCTGTATATTATCGACGCCAGAAAAAATTTGTTCCCATGCAACGGTTAACACAAGCAATAATTTGTTTTATCAAACCCACCCTCTTTTCGTGCTCATCATAATTTGCTTCAGATAACGGGCCCTGTGGTGTATACTCGAGGAGTCGTTTCGCTCATGAAATTTGTTTATATATTATATGCTCGGCTGAAATAATACAGGACTTACCTGCTCGGTTTCTGGCCCAGCCGGAACTTTAACGAATAACTTCGTTTTCGTACTTAAATGCTAAACCACCACATGCAAAGTGACAGTAAATTCGTGTCTGCAGTAGTCCTATAAATAAATTATATCCCTTTTTAATATAAAGTTGCCAAAAAGTTAAATTCCCTCTAAATTATATTATAAGGCTTTGAAAAGAATGTACTTTCGTGCTCAGTTGAGGTTGGCGGCAAGAGAGTGAGAATGCAAGGTACTCACCGGTGGTATCACGATATCACTCTATCCAGAAACTGACTCGTAACTCAAATTTCCTAATTTCTTTCCCTGTATATTATCGACGCCAGAAAAAATTTGTTCCCATGCAACGGTTAACACAAGCAATAATTTGTTTTATCAAACCCACCCTCTTTTCGTGCTCATCATAATTTGCTTCAGATAACGGGCCCTGTGGTGTATACTCGAGGAGTCGTTTCGCTCATGAAATTTGTTTATATATTATATGCTCGGCTGAAATAATACAGGACTTACCTGCTCGGTTTCTGGCCCAGCCGGAACTTTAACGAATAACTTCGTTTTCGTACTTAAATGCTAAACCACCACATGCAAAGTGACAGTAAATTCGTGTCTGCAGTAGTCCTATAAATAAATTATATCCCTTTTTAATATAAAGTTGCCAAAAAGTTAAATTCCCTCTAAATTATATTATAAGGCTTTGAAAAGAATGTACTTTCGTGCTCAGTTGAGGTTGGCGGCAAGAGAGTGAGAATGCAAGGTACTCACCGGTGGTATCACGATATCACTCTATCCAGAAACTGACTCGTAACTCAAATTTCCTAATTTCTTTCCCTGTATATTATCGACGCCAGAAAAAATTTGTTCCCATGCAACGGTTAACACAAGCAATAATTTGTTTTATCAAACCCACCCTCTTTTCGTGCTCATCATAATTTGCTTCAGATAACGGGCCCTGTGGTGTATACTCGAGGAGTCGTTTCGCTCATGAAATTTGTTTATATATTATATGCTCGGCTGAAATAATACAGGACTTACCTGCTCGGTTTCTGGCCCAGCCGGAACTTTAACGAATAACTTCGTTTTCGTACTTAAATGCTAAACCACCACATGCAAAGTGACAGTAAATTCGTGTCTGCAGTAGTCCTATAAATAAATTATATCCCTTTTTAATATAAAGTTGCCAAAAAGTTAAATTCCCTCTAAATTATATTATAAGGCTTTGAAAAGAATGTACTTTCGTGCTCAGTTGAGGTTGGCGGCAAGAGAGTGAGAATGCAAGGTACTCACCGGTGGTATCACGATATCACTCTATCCAGAAACTGACTCGTAACTCAAATTTCCTAATTTCTTTCCCTGTATATTATCGACGCCAGAAAAAATTTGTTCCCATGCAACGGTTAACACAAGCAATAATTTGTTTTATCAAACCCACCCTCTTTTCGTGCTCATCATAATTTGCTTCAGATAACGGGCCCTGTGGTGTATACTCGAGGAGTCGTTTCGCTCATGAAATTTGTTTATATATTATATGCTCGGCTGAAATAATACAGGACTTACCTGCTCGGTTTCTGGCCCAGCCGGAACTTTAACGAATAACTTCGTTTTCGTACTTAAATGCTAAACCACCACATGCAAAGTGACAGTAAATTCGTGTCTGCAGTAGTCCTATAAATAAATTATATCCCTTTTTAATATAAAGTTGCCAAAAAGTTAAATTCCCTCTAAATTAAATTATAAGGCTTTGAAAAGAATGTACTTTCGTGCTCAGTTGAGGTTGGCGGCAAGAGAGTGAGAATGCAAAGTACTCACCGGTGGTATCACGATATCACTCTATCCAGAAACAGTTACAAATTGTCTTAGAAACATACACAGGTATCGATCGGAAACGGTTTTCGTCGTCCGTCCAGCAAGTTAGCGTACTGCCAGCGGACTATTTTAATTCAAAGATTGTCACTTTACTAGCAATATAAGCAAAGCACAGCTGAAAGCAAACTTAATGAAACACGATTAATGAAGCGCAACGCAGCTCAATATAACTGAATATAGACAATACATAAACAACTTGAACTGATTCCAAAGTGTGTTCTTTTTAGTTCGCGGGTGAATATACAAATTAGGGTTCGAAAGGTTTGGAGACTACAGTCAGTACAGTGACGGTTTGGAAGATACGGTGCACGACTACAGCTCGGTATGAAACTGAACTTCTAAGTCAAAACATTTCTAGCTAAGCATTACTTAAGTGCTATTGGAACACTGTAATACCTGCTTTGGACCCAGGAGAGTACACCTTCCCATGAACTATTCGTGTTTTTCACTGGAAGTGACAGTGGCAAAGGTTTTCCGGTTCGACAAAGTTCCGGCGCGACGTTGTTTTCCTGTATTTAAAACGATCGCAGCTCTAATATTAGACGGCGATAATTCAAAAAATACTCCACATTCCCTTCGAGCAAAAACGTAAAAATCGTTTCTTATCATCCTTTCTAGTGAAACCGAGAAATTACGAGATCCAAACTGTGAAAATGAACTGAAATCGAAGGAACAAGGGATCAGATTTCTATAAACTGAGCTACAAAGCTCTAGTTCTGGTTGCTCAACATAATTAGTCACCATTCAATTATTGATATCGTTTGACAATCTGTGGTTTCTTGTTCCATGAGCTTCCACTCGAAACTCATCCCCGTTGCCACGGAGACAGCGGGAAAAATGCCAGTATGTCACGTGATTTGGAACGTTCGAAAACCCGATATTGTTTTATTAGGGTTGGGTTTATATTTAATGTCATGTTCTCGCGCTAGAAATTGACAGAGCTGATAAGAGTGGATAAAGAGCCATAGAGGTTCGCTAACGTGCGCATATCTAGAGTCTTTTACCCTGGAATACGTGACAATTCTCCTGCGAAATCGTACGATCACCTATATTTTTTTGTATAAAATGATGTTGTTGTTTATTCTTCATTAACTGTGTTTTTCGTTAACGTTGTAGGCTATTATGTCCGTTATAGTTGTCTTTATTCGCACAACCTTGCATTTGCTTCTAATTAGTACTTAGAAATTGAGACTTAACCACGCCGAACGTTGTTTTCGGGTGAACCTCTATTGAGCGGTTATCCTCTATTAAGGGCCTGTCCAGCCCGGTTAGGCGGGCTGGCCTCGTTGGCTAAAGTCAGGGGACATTCCGCAGGGGATTATTCAACACATTGATCAGAACAAAAGACAATTCAAAGCTGGTCGACAGAAAAGCAAATAAAACGTTCTGCTATTTTTCTCCCAGGCACACGAAATTAGATACATCGAACGATATCTTTTGTGTACGAACGACGGCCATATTAAGCACTGACCATGGCGCGGTCAGATCTAAAACCCGACTTGACAAGTGGTAGAACTTTAACTTTATTACAGTTTAATGGCCAGCCATAAGGGTAATCTGTGAAAAGCCGGGTTGGAACACCCCATACAACACAGATCACCAACTACCTAACCTAAAAAATTTAAGGACGATATAAGAACGGCAAACGGTACCAGAAATCACATTCGGTCCTTTCCACGCCCTTTTGCGTTCTCGTGGACGTTGTGTTGTCTTTGCTAAATCTGCCATGACCGTAGACAGCTTTATACGCTATCTAGCGAATAAGTCGCTATCCAGCGGTAGACTGCGAGGAGTAGTCGAGGGGACGGGAGGCGAGAGGAGCAACTTCGCGCGCGCCCGTCTTTTGCCAGCCCCACAATCCATCGCCGAAAATTAGACTACTCGCAGTCTAATATAGCGGATGAATGTATGACAACTAATACGTACTTATCCGTTGAACTTATCCGTGACTTGCAGGATAAAGTTATCCATCCACTCTGTGAATAACTGGCCATGGAGCCAGGAGCTTATATCATGGCGCACCCTAGCTTGCTCATACATCCTGGGGCTATTATCGTAACACCTGTTTTTTACGGCCGTCATATTTTTAAGTAGTTTCTAAAAATATACTGAACAAATAGCCCGTTTTCTATAAAATCGACTGTAAATTTCTTAGACTTAGAACTACAACTCCGCGATATTAAAATACGCGACTCTCAAAGCTCGCTCATTTGGGGGTTTAACCTCCTAGCACTATTAATGGCTTTTCTTTAAGTAGACTTGCATGAAAATTTACGTTTTCCACGATTAAGGAGAATTATGTGTTGTTTGAACGGACATGGGGCTAATTTGCGCCATTCATGCTAGTAGTCTTGGCCTTCCTCATTGACTTCCTAACAAGATACCAGATATTTTTCACGTTTGCGCATTGTGTCAATTTTATTTACCTTGTTGGTACAGGTACTTGGTGCCTCTATGTACGAGCGAGAGAATAAGTACAACTATTGCTAAATTTACAAATTCATATAAAAGTCTCTACGAATTACTAATTTATGACATTTATTTTTGAAACGAACCATCAACATAACATTCCATTCCCAACGCAGAATAGACCTTGTCTCGGTTTAACGCGCCATCTTGACGGGTAGGCAAACGCTTCGGATATAACAGTGTTTATATACGGACTCCGACGTCAAATAACTTGTAAAGACCTTGGATGTAGAGAAATGTATGAATTGCAAACTTACGTTAAGGATTTTAATGAAAAAAATCTGAGGTTCCTACCTGCCCTAAAATTTATCCGGTGGAATGTTTAATTTCTCATACATTTGTCTGTAATCTTTTCTCGGAATAAAATTATTCCGGGGAGGGCGGTTATTAGAGCATGGGTGCTTATTCCAGGAATAACGGTATTCCTTTGATCGAGTTGATGCGTGCAGTTATCGCATGCGGCTATGTGGTAGAAGGAAGAAAGGTCCACATCACCCTGCCATGCAAATTTTAGCTTTAACCGCATTGCCCTAAGGGTGCGCGAATTCGCAGAACACCCTATGAATGCGTTTTAAAAGGCCCTGGCAAACGAGGACACATTGTTGCGGATACAAATGTTTCCCTGTTTGTCCCCGTGCGCAACTTTTGTTGTGTCTACAACTAATGTTTCCCAGTTTGCGCAGCATGGAATCACAACATTTTTTGTGTCCCGCTCGCCTGGAGTTTCTTCAACCATGAAATGTGTCCTCGTTTGCCAGGGCCTTTATGGCGCCTTTTTTGTAAACACTTTTGGACATCTAAAAATTGAAAGGGTAAAAACTAATGAAATAGTATTAATACAAACACCTGACATTTTCGACGCGGTAGCCGTAGCTAGGTAACCTGAGTAATCTAAAAACGTCACGTGTTTTCTGCAAATATTTTCCTTACGTTAGGTTTTTAGCCATTTAAATTTTTAATATGTTTCTAATACATTTAGAGAACACTAAAGCCCATTAGTCTGGTTTGGATCTTTCTCATGCTGGTCCTCCATGAGCGCTTTCAATTGAGTCCTTGCACTCTCTAAGAAAAGATCCAATGCAAGAAGGTGCTTTTGTCGAGCAGCTTTATCAGCCTGTTATAACAAAGGACCATAAGTGGAAAGTTAAAGCAAGGATTGTTGCTGGGGATGGTGGTACTAAGTTGCTTCAGCTAGGGAAATAGATCTAACATGAGTTGTAGGCAACAAATAAAGACGGGACGGAAAAAACTACTCTCTTTTTAAGTTAGAGTTTCAACAATGGCAAGCGCTTAAGGCAAGAGAGAAGCTAAACTTGGGACAGGTTTCATATCACAGACAAGATTGACATTTAGGCTTAATTGCGAGACGTTCTACCACAGTAAATCTTGTCAGTGGTTCTGAGCTTTTCTTACCTCTTGGCTCACTCGAGAATACTCCAGCATTTCTTTCTTTGCATCTTCCCTTACCGCTTGCGCAAGCTCGCGGCCTCGCTTTCTTTCTTCTGTTAAAGCAGTCTCTAATGCCACCTAATCAAATTCGATTTTAAAACAGAAAACACAGCCCTCGTTAGTGATTGACAATAAGTTTCTCCAAGTACCACCAATACACAGTCAAAAAGGCAGGTAATGGGAAAATAGCAAATCATCAGTTATTTTATGATATATATGTATTTCCATGTATTATTTTACCATTATTTATTTATTTATTTAAATCATTTTAAATTTACCGACAATTTAATTCACTTATTTTCTTCGGAGATATTGGCATTATTGCTATTTAGAATTCAAAGTAAAATAAAGTTTTTGACTGATTGATTGATTGATTGATTTGAGTTCAGTTTAGAGCGGTTTTTAATTGAGCGTTGAAAGTAAATTGCGTTTGCTTTGGATTGCATTGCTTCACTCTGTGATTGGCCAACAAAACTCGCGCCCGCCACTTTTTCAACCAATGAGAAGCAAAAGCAAAACCAATCGCGACTTACATAGAGCACTTTTCAATTGAGTGTCGTAAAACCAAAACCAAAGCAATTACTCCAGCCAATCACAACAGAAGTAAGCAGTGCAATGAGCCAATCAGAATACGAAGCAATTACATGCAACCAGTGCAAAGCGCGGGAAAATATGCGTGTGCAAGTCACAATTGGTTTTGGTTTTGCTTCTCATTGGTTGAGAAAGTGGCGTGAATTTTGCAAGCCAATCACAGAGCGAAGCAATGCAAAACTAAAGCAAAACCAGAATTACTTTCGACACTCAATTGAAAACCGCTCTAAGGGCACTTTCCCGCGCTTTGTGCCGGCTGCATGTAATTGCTTCGAATTCTGATTGGTTCGTTGCACTGTTTGTGTCTGTTGTGATTGGTCAGAGTAATTGCTTTGGTTTTGGTTTTACGACACTCAATATTGAAACTCGCTCTAAAGCCAGCAAACCTTTGGGATGATTAGTAATCTTAACTAACTTTGTTGCAAGATTTCTCTTCATGGATAGCTTCCTCCAGAAGCACTTGTAGCCGTTTGCCTTCTTGATCTGTTAACGTTTTGATTGCTTCCTGGGATGGGTAAAACAATCAATTAAACAAATGTATTTTATAGCTGCAGTGAAAAATTGAGCCTAGGATAAAGAGCAACACTGAAAACTCACAGGGGGAGGGTGATTTTATACAGGAAGATTTTTCGCAAAACCGTTAACATTGGACGAAGGTGTAACATGACTCAGATAGCCATTTAAAAATTGTTGCTGTTAGAAATTGAATTGGGGGGGGGGGGGGGGGTGGAGGTAAAATAAAGTCATTAGTATGACACACACCGTATGGTCAGCAATAAACTCTTCGTATTTCTGTCTTTCCTCTTTTCGCGCCCTTTCTACAGCTTCCAAACCTTGCTGTCTTGCATCCTGTTTTTTAAAAACAAAGATTTTTTCATGTACACAAACAATACTCTTAACAGTATACCATGAAACTACAGTCTAAATGTGTCAAGTGCCTATGCTTTGGAATGACAGGTGATTGTTTATAAGCAGGATTTCGATGGATAGATGAAATTTTGACCAGTTCAAGCCCTACCTTGACAGCTTTGTCTAAGGCTTCTTTGCTTTGTAACCTCTCCTGCTCAACATGGGATTCGATTTCTGCCTGGAAAGAAGGAAAGAAAAGTGCATTCAAACATAAAGCATTGTTTCACAGTCACATCATGAACTGCAGAAATTGCAATAACTTAGAAACTAACAGAAGGAACACCAGTCGTAAGATTGCGCCTCCAACGTTTTGATCCATTTCCTAACAGTTATCCAGCACTGTACTATTCATACAAGTAGAAAGCTACACAGAAGCTTCTTTTCGTTTTGGAAAGTAACATCAAAGCAGAGATTTGACTTAAGTATGTTGTAAACAAATGCAATCACACCTTGTATCTTTGCTTTTCCTCCTCCAATAAATCCATTGTTTTCTGTTCGTTATTTTTCCTCTCCTCTTGTAACATTCTTTCAAAATTTTCTTGCTAACAAAACAAAACAAAAAAAGACACATAGTTTGTGAATTAGATTCCAGGCAGCAAAGTTCAAGACCAGACAATTTTTAGATAATGGAGTCAGTACTGGGGCCCCACAAACATGATTGGCTGATCATGATTGGAACTGGCTGGTTTAAGCTCATCCATATCTATGCAATTTGCTTTTCTTATACTATTGGCATGAAGGAGGGCAACAGCAGACGGTCCCTATGCGGTCCAATCCCGTGACTCAATAATTTTTTAAATTATTAAAAGTGTTATTATCCTGGGGTGGGGGGAGGTGGGGGGGGGGGGGGGACTCAAAAAGATTTACTATAGGGAGGCTCTGCCCCGAGGTCTGACCCGTTACCCTTTTGAAAAGGTACCTGCTTCCGTATACCTTCCATTGGAAAATGGTACCCCTTTCACAAACCTACTTAAGAACAGTGCATCCCCTTTTTAGCCCTTAGAATGAAGTATTCATGAAATCCCTTCCCTTTCATATACCTGAAGTGTGAAAAAGGTACCCCTTTTGGGCGGAGCCTCCCTGTATAGGCCATTTTAGGGAGTACCTTCCTCCCAACCTGGGGTTATCATGCAGTTTACCTGATCTTGAAGGAAGTTCTGGAATTTCTTTTGTTGATCCTCCAACACTTCATCCATCTGAACTTTGTTTTTGTCCTGTTGCTCCAGAACAGCTTTTCTTGATAATTCCTATGACAGAAAAGTATGTGACATCCTGTCACTTTTGATGGGACCTTGATGTTACCTTGCTTGGTTTGCAAATTTACAAACTAGAAGAGATTAAAACCACATTTGCCTGAGTACCTTATACTCCTCAACAATCACAGCCAAAGAATCATGGCCAGCTTTTCGAATTTCTTTTATTTGTTCTTGATGCTGTTCCTGAAAGAGGACAAAGTCAATAGTATGGCTAAAAGCAATTGGATTTATTTAATAGCTGAGTTAATGTTTTTGTCTCATGATTTAGTTACTTTGATGTGGTGATGCAGTGATCAGGGCCCGGTTGTTCGAAAGCCGATTAACTTAATCCTGGATTACCGTAAACTTTGGTTGCAGTTTTTAACTTTTGGATCCAAATTTCTTTTGCTGCTTTTTGCTTTTCAGGATTGAAGTTCTCTAATCTAAAATTTTGCAGAATATCAGCGTTGAACAACGTCTGTGGTTAGACAAATAAACTCCTTGGTTAAGTTTTAATCTTGGATTAGGGTTAATCGGCTTTCGAACAACCGGGCCCAGGTGGTGTAGTGATGTGGTAATGGTGATTAAGTGATTAATCATGAGTTATTTCTAACTGCTGTGACTAACACCTTTAAGGATGTTAACCATAATTGCTGATATAATGAAAGGTGTCATTTGGTTGCCTTAAGACTGAATAAAACTGCCTACCAATCAGTGATTGCATTGGTGGGCAGCTTCCACAAGCAAACAGACATCTACTTGAACTCATAATGTTATCCACTTGGTGTTGATATTTACTTTTGAAACTGGAGTGTTATCATTAAGGCTAATGTAAACCATAACATGACTGTCATCAGAGTTACTTTGATGGGCCCTTTCTGCTACAAATTGAAGCTCTGAAGCTAACTCACGATAAAGAAATATCTATTTAATGTCCTCTTCATTATTGACCTGATTATTGGTTTTACTGTTACAGCACTTTTCAATTGAGCATCGAAAGTGCGTGAATTGCATTTGCAAACATTCACCCAATCATGGCTAGCACAAGCACATTTGCCTGCACTTTGCACCGGCTACAGTTAATTGGTTTGAATTCTGATTGCCTCCGCTTATTGCACCATGAACCTCTGTTGTGATTGGCTGGAGTAATTGCTTTCAATTGGTTAAATAGGATAATTACGACACTCAATTGATAACCACTCTATATGAATTATTATCTATTTGTCTCACAATCCACTTTACCTGAATTTGTTCATATTTCTCTTTCTGCTTGGCAAGAGTTTCTTTGAGATTCTTTGATTCATCTTCAAGAGTCTTATTCTTTTCTAAAAGTGCATCCAGGTCCTGAGAAACAAAAACACCAGGAAATCCTTGAGTTGGCTGTGGCACCTAGTCTGAATTCTGAGATGATTTCTCAAAGAGGCAAGATCTTTGATGAGAAAAGGACAAGACAATCAAGCTTTTGAACTAATTTTTTAAGTTACCATTGATATCAAAATGTCATGACGTTTGAGTTGTGTATTTGCTTATAGAATTTAAATTTAGGAAATAAAAATCAAGCAGTACCACCAACCTTTTGCAGACGTATTTCTTCTTGCTCTGCAACGGACAGTTTTCCTTCCAATCCTTTCACTTTTTCCTCAAGTTTCTGTTTGGCATCAGTGACATCTTGCAGTTGTGTGAACATTTCGTTACGACTGCTCTCTGTTGGCTTATCAAACATTGAACTTGGTTGCTGTTGAGCCATAATTACCTACCGGTAATGCAAACATTCAAGTGTACACAGATCAGTGATAAACTATTTCACCTTTTGGGGCCAAAGATTATTACCATCATTAAATCTTACATCGAATTTTCTTAATCAAATTGCTTCCCCGAGAAAAGGCTGCACTTTCTTATGGCTATTCTTTTTTGAAATTAGACAACACTGTAGATATGAGAATATAATAAATAAATGTACATTGTAAAGCTACCCTCATGCAAAATACCTAGCAGTGTGAACAACTTCAAAATTATAGAAATGAGAATGTTGAAATCTAGAAGGAAGGTATATTTTCACGTACAGAAAGTATATCTTGAGCTGATGACACTTCCTTGTCCAGGCTGTCAAATGTATCAGGAGTATTTTCTTGCAATTGCTGCTGCACTGCTTTGATGCTTGGTGCTGAAACATCACCATTTTCTGTTGTTAATTGTTCAGCATTTGGTTTGAGTTTTTCTCTCTGAGAATCAAGCCCTGGTGAATTGTTAGTTCTATCAACTGAATTAGAATCTTTTACTGCCTCGCCACCACGAGATGAACTTGGCAGTGGTGGGGATGGCTCATTTAAGGCTTCACTGAGGAACGATGAGAAATCGGCATGAAAACTATCATACTCAGTCTTTTCGCTTGACTCTTCCCCATCACCTACTGATGTCATGGTCAATGGGAAAGAGAAGTCTTCATTGCTTGAAAGGAATGAGTTAATGAAATCTGAATGGTCATCTGGTTTAGGCATAGGTGCAGTTGATGTTTTGCCAGTCTTAGTTGAATGCGTTGAGAACTGGGATGTAAAAGATGATTCAGTATTAGGTGGGGCAGTCACAGAAGCTGTTGACTGGTTGGGCGATGTGTGACTTGGTGATGCAGGTGGTGGGACTCCGACTGCAGCCCATGTAATCAGTGATCCTGATTGATTGCCACCATTCACAGCTGGAGTGGCTGACTAATATAAAAGACAAAATGAAATGGGTATATCAATTAATGCCACTTATTGGGGGTAAATAAGAGTAATGCCTGACTTTTCATTGACTACAAACCAATTCCCATTGATCATAACTGAGATATACCAAGATGGTATATGTAGCTACAGTACAACTAAACGATAGTGATTTGAGTGCGAAGTCTGTCAAACAAAGTGTATGTGAAACTGTTGCAATGCGACTGCTAGCAGTCCCTTTCTGGATAGTGGGGAGCTCATGCCAATAGTGTGGCAAGACTGGCCTGAAGTGAATCTGGGAGACTGGGGGAGAAGACGGAGAAAGGAGAGGGACTGCAGTGCTAGCTGTATTTACTGACGCATTCAGCTGGAAACTCTTCCCACCAACCTTGCTAACTCAATTAAAAAATGTGGAGGTGAAATGTGCTTCGAATGGGGACCAATTGATGTTCACCAAGATGTTTTGCACAATTCTTGTCTTATTTGTTAAAACAAATGACAGACAATGCTTCAGATCCTATGATGACAGAGATCTAGATGTTTATGCCATGTATATGCTTCTAGATGTATATGCCATGTTACATTGTATATGTTTTGTGTGGTTTATGGCAAAATAAAGAATAAGAATAAAGAATAGATCTTCTCAATAAGAGAGATTATTACACATTTATCTACTGTTTCCGACCAACTCAATATACCTACAAGACCTGCAACCACAAATCCAACCACTAGAAAAACTGAAGGCCAGGTCATCTAATCCTGAGATCAGGGTTTCAATGGCTATTTCTCTCATTTCTAAAGAACTAATCCACCCAATTACAGTCAAACCTGATGTTCTTTTGACGGCAACCTTGCAAACTTCCGCGGCAACATTGGTAATTGGATTGACAGTTTGAGTGGAGCAAGTTGCAACCGGTGTGAGCAAGTTGCTCAGTTCATTTCGTACCTCATGGTTACGACTTGTTGTGACTTTCAAGTGCTGCTGCAGTATTTTGAGGATAGATTTGGGAGTTTCTTCATTGAAGAGCCACCCAGCAACTATAACGAGCTTCTCAATCACATGAAAAAAAGCTTTTCCAGTTCTTCAAGGCGTAAATGACAAAGAAATAATAGTTTCATACAAAGATGTGTCATTGGAAACATTTATAAATAGTGATTGAATTGCCTGATTTCTGAGTTGTAAGTACTAGGTTTAGTTATTTTACAGTGTTCTACAAATTCAATGACGTTGGAAGTAGAACTGTTCATTCCTTCCAACCAGGTTTACCAGGAAAATATGTTCCATGTTGAAGAATATTGAATACAGTTTGTGGCAATCATCCAACAACTTCTGCAATTTCTGTCTGTTTTACACCAGATGACAACAAGGCAATTATTCGTTCCCTTTTCTCAACTGCAGTAGTACGAATATGATGTATGTGAGCCATAGAAGCCACAAAATTCACAACTAACACATCAAATAAAATTTGAAAGTGGTGTCAAAACAGTAGTGGATCAACAGTGTGGGTTGCAACTTGCTCCTCTTAAACTGTCAGTTAAATTACCAATGTTGCAGCAGAAGTTTGCAAGGGTGTCATCAAAAGAACATCTGGTTTGACTGTAAGGGTCCAAATAGACGAAAACATCACTTTGAGGATGTCTTCTGTCTTGACCAAAGCTATTGAATTGCATGATATGAAATCTAAGATACCGACTGACATCCCGTGTCCAGGTGTCAAAAAGTTAATTGCACTTCAAACTTGCTTGACAGTGGGTATTGTCCATGAACCAATCAGAATTTTCTGTTGGTGGTACAATGGGAAATTCGAATGCATTGGTTACAACTTTTAATACACAGCAGTCCCTTTTTCTCGCTTTTGTTTAGCCTTTTTTCTTCTCGCTTCAGTCTCACTGCACTGTTCTGTGTTCCTCATCACCCTGGGATCACCACACTGCTGATGGAACATTACATGTATATTGGAACATGACCAAAATGAAAAATGTCTGCCTTGTTGGTTGTAAAACACCAAATGAATCATCCTACCTCAAAACCTCCAAAATCAGCCCAGTCATCGTCATCGTCATCAACCTGACAAAATTTAAAGACTTTGGACCCTTATCATAATAAAGTAGTAACTTAAACTCATTCATGTCACTGGTACATCACAGGATTAAACCTGAGGAAGGAGGAATGTCCGAAAAAAAGAACAACTGTAAGAGAAGTGAAGCCTCAGGGCCGGCACAACCATAACACTGACTGAATACAATCTTTCAGTCAAGGACATTATACTTTGATATAAAAAAGACCTAGCTAAATGACCTTCGTTCATTGAAGGGTAGATATCCAATTCCATGACTGTTATTGGGGGTGATCATCACCCATTTTTTTACCACATAATGTGTTTCCTCCAGTAAGACTGCGCTGAAATGAGATGTGGGTCTGGGTCATAGGTTAATATATTACAGGTATGTCAACATACAAGTTATTGTCTTGTAGATTTTCAGCTACCTTACATTATGCACTCGTAAGTACACGTCATTGGCTTTCCCATGGGGTCAACACCCGGGCCAACCAGGGAGATATGTGGGGGAATACAAGAAGATGGATGGGATTCTTTGCCCAAGGGTCGGGGGAAATCTTGAAATTGTTTTACGATCAAAGATTAGGGGCGGGGGAATTCACAAGTTTTTAAAGGATGTCTTCAGAGGGATTTTCTGCTAAGACACAGATTTCCCAACCCCCCAGTGGAAATTCATCAAGTTTGCTTTACTGATTTTATAATCCCCCTGGAAATTAGCCCGGGGGTCGACCCCAAGGGGAAGCCGATGGCATGTGCATTAGTGCTATGATTACTAAAATTAATAATGATTATTCTAAATTTCCAACTTTTCATCATCTTTGTATTCAAACTTCTACTAAAATGAATCTCCGTCCCATGAAAGATCGCATGTAAAACAATTCACTAACCTGACTATTTACGGCCACTGAGCCAAACTTTGCCCAATCATTTCCTGCCATTTCGGCGTCTTCTTTTTCTGATAAAATCGAGGAATAAAAGATCACAAAGAAAAAAACGAAAATCCAGGAAAATGTCGATTATTGCCCAGGCATCGCTCGAGTCTTCCCGTGAGCCAATTCCCTCAACGTGATCACGTGTTCCCGGGACTTTGGCGCCATTTTGAACGTGTCACTTGCACAGTGTGTGTTTTGGAACAGTTTTATACTGAATTTTAATTTATATTTCCACCGAAAAGTCGATATAATTTTACCGGCGAGATCTGTATTTAGCACGCAGAGATTTTTAAAGCACATTCTAGGCTTTTAATTGTATTGGAGAACTAGGAAAGCACAATGGCGCGAAAGAGAAGATTGCAATCAGATAGCGAAGACGAGCAAGATGAAATACAAACTCGAGAGCAAGACGAAGGAGAATCATCTCGGTCTAAGAAAAAACGAATCTCATCTGCTAGGGACGATGATAGTGCAGAGGATATGGAAGAAGATGATTTTAACTGCTCGCAGATGCCAGATTTTCCGATATCGTCTACGGTAAGTCGAGCTGCCACGAATCAGTTGCATACTGCTTCCTTTGTCCTTTAACTTCACTCTATATCGGTCACATAAAGTGACGATGAAGTAAAATCTCAAGAGCTTTAGCTTCTTGGGGAGCTTGCTCGTTGCCTGGAATCTGTTATGCCAAGCAATTATGATGGAGCGATTTAGGGGCCGATCAAAACATGATGAGTCGGGCTGACCCGGTGTGCAGAGATCTGTCATGCTTAGTTATATTCGGCTAACTGGGACAGCGCTTACCGGACCTGCCCGACATAGCGCGCCAGCTAAAAAACAGCTGTATACACGCGATTAAATTTACCTTTTGTGGGAAGTGCATCTCCAGCAAACCCTCATTCTCTCTGTATCCGTAGCCCTCGATCCTAAGACTATACTGCACCCTATCTGACACTGGGTGTGGAAAGGACTGATAATGATGATGAGCCATCATGTAATAGATTGTATCAATTTTCTACACTGACATTTATTGGTTTGTAGGTATTCTATAGTTTAGCCAATACCAATCCAACTATTATTTAAACTCCTGCAATACCATTTGGAACAGATGTCTGTCTGTTGCTGATAAGTGCTCTTTTTCAAAGTCGTGGTTTTCATTCTCCTTAGTCCCTCAATAAAACTTTCCCCAACCTATCCACAATCTCACCTCTACTGAAGGAGATGTTTGTCACTAAGGGGTGTTTTGGTAGTATGTATTTTTTTGTATTTTGCAGTCTGAGGCAGAGGTTGGAATCATTGAGAAGATAACCCTGGTGAACTTCATGTGCCACACCATGCTTGAAGTACCTTTGGGTGCCAATGTTAACTTTATCATTGGCAGAAATGGAAGTGAGTTGTCTCTCTGGTTGTAGAAAATATTGAAATCCCCTTTCCAAAGGAGATTTTAATTTCAAGAGAGTAGCAAGATAATTACATTTTTCCATATGGGGCTGCTTAGGGGTGATCCAAACTTTAGCGTGAAGGGTATGAATATTTTCTGGAATAAGAGAACACTGGTATTTAAAATTAAATTTTAATTTTAAATACCAGTGTTCTCTTAATTTAAAGGTGAAAATAACTGCTGAGAGATTCCTCGTGTATTTCTCGAATTCCTGTGATGCAGTGTGATAAAAAGGTTAATTTGACTCATCCTTCTGCCAGTTGTGACAAACTTAGAGAAAGAACAAAATAGTTTAAATAGCATGGCCAATTTTTTTGTTTACGTTTTGTGTTTTACAGGTGGTAAGAGTGCGATAATGACAGCATTGGTGGTAGGTTTGGGCGGAAAGGCTGCCACGACAAATAGAGGAAATTCTCTTAAGGGATTTATCAAGGACAAGTGTAGGTAAGATGCTGGTCAGAACAACAAGGAAACATACAAAATCTAAAAAACCATAAACTCACCATGATAGATGCTTGGACATGACTGTTGTACTCTCAATTAATAATAAATGGGTGAACAATTGGTAGAGACTGTAGCGTGGTAGGTTATTGTATTGGATTGATCAACTCAACTGCCAATGATCAGTTTGTCACTTTTTGAGTAAATTAAACTTGAGACAGTTAAAATTGGCCATAACATGAAAGTTCCAGGAGCGTATTTGGAGATCATGGGTGTGAGGTTCATAAAATGACAGCTCTTCTTTCTGCTACCAGGTTGTAGTGTCTTTAGAACCCAGATCCCCTCGTTAGGGCAAGAACGCCTGACTATTGCAATGAGAGAGCACGAGATGCAATGGTGGATTAAAGTATCACACTGTCTGGTTTAATCCGGTGGAATCCGTCTTTGTGTCAGACTAATCCGGTCCACAACATTGGCGACGAGGTAAATTACACTTCAAAGAAGAAGAAACAACGGGACTTTCGCGAAAATCATGGATGATCACGAGAGAAACCACATCAAAACATTCGACTGCTACGGCGACCAAAACACGCTCGGTTTAAGATGGAAGCGATGGCTTACTGCGTTCGAGCTATTTGCAGATGGAAAAGGCCTGATCTTAAATGAGGAAAACGCAAACAACAGACAAAGAAGACGTGCATTATTGTTACACCTCGCGGGAACAGATGTTCAAGATATCTTCTCTAGCCTCCCAAACACAGGAGACGCGAAGGACTACAAGAAAGCGATAGACGCGCTGAACGCATACTTCGTACCAAAGGTTGACACGATGTACGCCAGGCACTGCTTCAGACAGCTCACACAAGCCCCCGGGGAGACAATTCGACAGTTTGCCACTAGGCTCAGACGTGCAGTGAAAGATTGCAACTATGGAGAAGACACAGACAACCAGATCCGTGATGAAATACTCTGCAAATGCACTAACACGTACATCAAGAGAAAACTGCTGGAAGAAGGTCATGGCCTAACCTTAGCAAGATCACTTGAAATAGCAGAAAACTGCGAGAAAGTTGACACCCAACTTAGTGCAATGAGCCTGGACAGAAGAGGAGAAAATCCAGCTGTTGTAAACCGCATAAAGGAAACAAGAAGAGGCTCTGGTAAGAAGAATCAGTCACGTGGTCCCAAAAAAGATTCAGAGACGACCTGTTATCGATGCGGTAGACCCGGACACTTTGGCAAAGACCCGACCTGTCCAGCAAGAGGACAATTCTGCCGTAAATGTGGAATGGAAGGACACTTCCAAGAGCGATGCAAGACAAAGCAGAAAGGTGGCGTAAGACAAACAAGGATCAAACAACACAGGGATCCCAAGAGGGGCGCTGCAAACATGGTCGATTACCAAGATAATGAAGATGACCCTATATATGCATTTGCAGTCGGCAATGAGAAGCGAGCGAAGATTGAAGTCACTGTCGGAGGTTGTAAGCTGAACATGATTGTGGATTCTGGAGCAAGCACCAACATCATCGACAAACAAACGTGGGAGTGGCTAAAGAAGAATAAAGTGAAGTGTAAATCAGCACGCTCGGATAAGAAACTCTACCCGTACGCTTCTCAGACTCCACTGGATGTCATAGGAACATTCTGTTGTGATGTCATTGCAGGAACGAACTCTGTTAATGCAGAATTCTGCGTGATCAACGGAGAAGGAGATCCCCTGCTAGGAAAAGAAACGGCAATAAATCTCGGAGTACTGAAGATTGGGATAGAAGTGGCTGCAGTTCATGCAAATCCAAAGAATATTGGTGAGATTCTGCAGGAAAAATACCCAAACGTCTTCAATGGCATTGGAAAGCTGGAAGGCCGAGCGGTCAAGCTCCACATCGATCCAAACGTAAAGCCAGTGGCCCAGCCAATACGGAGAACTCCTTTCAGTCTTAGATCCAAGGTGGAAGAGAAGATTCAGGAACTGGTTGATCTCGACATCATAGAGCCAGCTTAAGGGCCCACCCCATGGGTCAATCCAGTAGTTGTTGTCCCTAAGTCAGGAGGAGACATCCGCCTTTGGATAGATATGCGCAGGGCAAACCAGGCCATACTAAGAGAGAGGCACCCAATCCCCACGGTTGACGAGATAATGCAGAGCTTGAATGGCAGTAAGGTGTTCAGTAAACTCGACTTAAAGTGGGGATACCACCAACTGGAATTGACACCTGATTCGAGGGAAATCACGACATTTGTGACACATTGTGGATTGTTTAGGTACAAGAGACTGTTGTTCGGGTTAACTCAGCCTCAGAACAATACCAGTACGAGATCCAGACAGCGCTTGCTGGCATAGATGGACAGGAGAACATCTCGGATGACATTATCGTACACAGGAAGAACCAGGAGGAACACGATGCACGCTTGGAGAGCGTAATCAAGAGGCTCGGGGAGCGTGGGCTGACCCTCAATGCAGCAAAGTGCCAATTCAGCATGGACGAGCTAACGTTCGTAGGAATGGTACTCTCAGGAAATGGAATCAGCTGCGCAGCAGAGAAGGTTGCGGCTGTCAGAAATGCAAGGGAACCTCAGAATGCATCAGAGACACGCAGCTTCCTGGGACTAGTAAACTATTGTGGGCGGTTCATTCCTGACCTAGCAACGATCTCTGAACCACTGAGGCATCTGACAAAAGCAGGGACACCGTTTGTGTTTAGCAAAGAGCAGAAGGAGGCATTCGAAGAGTTGAAGAAACGCCTTTCTAGCGCAGAAACTTTGGGGTATTTCGACAAAGACTCCCCAACGCAAGTAGTCGCTGATGCCAGCCCAGTGGGGCTCAGGGCCGTTCTGACACAGATACACAAAGGTGGTCCAAGAATTATCAGTTACGCAAGCCGTAGTCTGACCGAAACAGAGCGGAGATATTCGCAGACGGAGAAGGAGGCGCTCGCACTCATATGGGCCTGTGAGAAGTTTCACCCTTACATTTACGGGACGCCATTTGAACTTGTAACTGACCACAAGCCACTAGAGGTAATTTACGGCCCAAAATCAAGACCATGCGCACGCATCGAAAGGTGGGTCCTAAGGATGCAGCCATACAAGTTTAAAGTGAGGTACCAACCAGGACCAAAGAACATCGCTGACTCACTATCAAGGTTGGTGAACAGTGAAGAGAATGGAAGCAAACGCTCATCGCAAGCGGAGGAGTATGTACGATTTGTAGCAGTATCCGCAACACCCAGTGCAATGACGACTCGTGAGGTAGAAGAAGCATCTGCTGAAGATGATGAACTCGCAGCAATCAGAAAGTGTATCAATGGAAAGCCATGGGATCAGTTGGTCTACAAACAATACCTTCCATGCAGTGGTGAGTTGTGCACGATTGGACAGTTGATACTCAGGGGGACAAGAATCGTCATCCCGAAGAAACTTAGACCGAGAATTCTATCCCTTGCTCACAAAGGCCATTTGGGCGTCGTTGGAACTAAACAGAAGCTACGCAGCTGAGTATGGTGGCCTGGAATGGAAAAAGATGCCGAGAAATACTGCAAAACCTGTTATGGTTGTCAATTGGTCAGTCGCCCCAGTCCCCCAGAACCTGTCAGAACAACAGCACTACCAACCGGACCATGGAGAGATTTGGCTGTCGATCTCCTAGGACTGTTACCAACTGGCGAGTCCGTTCTGGTTGTAGTCGACTATTATAGCCGTTACTACGAGGTAGACATTCTAAGATCCACAGTCACTTCCAAGATTATCTCAAGTCTAGAAGAAATGTTTGCAAGACACGGCCTACCAGAGACTCTGAAATCAGACAATGGACAATGGACCACAGTTCATAGCGACAGAATTTGCAGCATACATGGAGCGGCAGGGAATCAAACACCACAAAGTTACAGCTAAATGGCCTCAGGCAAACGGCGAAGTGGAGCGTCAAAACAGCTCACTGCTAAAGCGGCTCCAGATTGCTCATGCTGAGAACAAGAATTGGAAGGGAGAACTGATCACGTACCTCGCCGCCTACTGAAGTCTGCCACACCCAACGACAGGGGTAAGCCCAGCTGAATTGCTCTTTGGTCGCAGAATGCGTACCAAGTTCCCAGAGCTGAGTGATGTACATGTCGAACAAGGAGTGCGTGACAGAGACAGCGAACAGAAGAGCAAGAGCAAAACATATGCAGACACAAGGAGAGGTGCAACATACTCAGAAGTACTTCCGGGTGATCAGGTTCTGGTGCAGCAGGAGAAAAGGGACAAGCTCTCAACTCGGTTCAACCCGAACCCCTACACAGTCCTGAGCAAACACGGCAACAGCTTGGTTGTACAATCCCGAGAAGGAGTCCAGTACTCACGCAACACCTCACATGTTAAGAAACTCCTACAGAACAGCGACACACCAAGTGCACAGGAAGAAACAGTGTCAGAAACACAGAAGCAGGCGGAACCCGCCCAACGGCGAACTCCAGTGCAGGAACCAAATGCTGTTGAACCCACAGTTCCAAGTGCTATTGAGCCCAGAGTTCCAACTCTTCCAATTGCTCCTGTACCCGAAGTTTCACCCAGGAGATCAAGGAGGCCTAGAGCGGCACCGAGTTATCTTGAGGACTACTATACTTAACTCTCAGAGACACTCTCGTCCGTAATGCGAGAGAACATCGATACACTATCATTGTTGACATTAAGAGATGTATTTGAACTCTCATAGATCCTGTTTTTCGTTGATAGGACTGTTTTTGACGTTTTATTAATGTTCTAGCGTTAAGCTTATAGTGCTACCATTTGTTATCTAAAAGGGGAGGGATGTAGTGTCTTTAGAACCCAGATCCCCTCGTTAGGGCAAGAACGCCTGACTATTGTAACGAGAGAGCACGAGATACAATGGTGGATTAAAGTATCACACTGTCTGGTTTAATCCGGTGGAATCCGTCTTTGTGTCAGACTAATCCGGTCCACAACACAGGTTAAAGCTGCATTTGATCAAGAAATGTAATCTGTTAATATTTGCAGGCTGTTATGCTTGTTGCAAGATCATTAATTCAATATTTGCAAGATTCTCTTCTTTCATTACTATAGTGTAGGAAACTGTACGCACTGCTATGCATCAGATACCATGAATTGAAAAACGTCCACCATTTTGATCTTAGTTGGAATATGTGTGACTGACATCTTTTGAATTGAAATCTGAATTTAGTATAAAACAATCAGACGTAAAATGAGAGGCATGCTTGGGAACTTACATAATTTTCCTGATGACATGTGTAAGAAAAGAAATGTCATTGTCATTGTTTGTTCTAACAATTTTCTTGTTTTTACTCAAAGCTATGCCCAGGTTTCAATCAAGTTACGCAACAGGGGTCACGATGCGTACAAACCAAAAGAGTATGGAGATTGTATAACTGTGGAACGAAGGATCAGTAATGATGGCAGTGGATCTTACAAACTTAAAGCTAAAGATGGTATGCTGGCAAAATTGCTTTGATATACATGTTTTCTCTACCATCTTCAGCTTACATATGAATAGTAATATTATTTTAATAAATTATTATTGAACAAAGGGATTAAAACAAAACAGTCAACACTTACAGTACTGGTTAAAAGAAAGTTGACAGTCTCGACTTGAATCTTGCGAGAATCAAGAATCAAGTTGAGAATCGAGACTCGATTCACTCGAAACTCAACTCGATCCTCGATACTCAATCCTGGCAGGAAAACCTTTATTGTTATTCATCGAGTACGTGATTCAACTTTTGAGTTCTCAAGGAACAACACAGTTGTTCTGTGTGGACAAGTAGACACTACAACAGTTCCCGTTCAAACAATGCAACAATTTCAAACAAAAGGACAGTGCGTTGGTCAAATACTGTCAAAAGGGATTTAGGTTTTGAGTAAACAGTGTTAAGTTACTTCAAGAGGAAATAACACACACTTCATAAAAAACTGTGTCAAAAAACATTCAGTTTCTTTCAAGGTCACAGCGTTGTGCTTTTCTGCATAAAAATTCCGATGCTATTGCCACACGCACGCTAAGTGTAACGAATCAAGATCGCAGTGCACTTCATTGGACGTCAAAAGCAATCAAAATTTTGAGAAATCAGCCTGTTTCTCGATGAAAATGCACAGTGTATAAGTAGGCAAACAGTGTAGTCGCTAGCCAGTAGCCACTTGGCAAGCGAGAGGAATTGAAGGCTGGCGTGGTTGATCAAACAAGTTTTGATGGAAAACCACTCATTGATTCCACGAGGAAACAACACATACGTGTATCATATGTACGAGGCCAACTTCTAAAATTGCTCCTCACCGTTGAAATAAAAAAAAAGATAAATGTTTGATGGAACAAAACTCCAAGGAAATGTCTGAAATGAAATACAAGTATAATTTGGATAAAAACATCGCCGACATGGTTTCACTCTTCGGCCAAAAATAGCGCAAAGTAAATATTGAATTAAAAATGGACTTGCATGACAGACAACTGACGTGAGAACCGAAAATTTGCATACCATGATGAATTATACACATTGGCATTTTCTAGTTTGGAGAGGGGCCATTTGGAGGAGTTACATTGGGAAATATTTATTCCAAAGAACGGTTGAAGAAAACCATGTTTCAACGCAATGAAGTTACGAATGGGCGACCACATATGTTGACGTCTGCATGTATTGTGTTTCATCTTAAGCATATATTGGACAAAAAACATGCAATGCTCAGATAAACTTTAAACATTAATTTTGTTACTTATTGTGAGATATTGTAGTGATGTGGTGAGTCCTTGGCCATTCTGTTCATTCTCAAGTTTGTGCTTTCTTTAAGACATCAATAAAGCGGCCCATTTGTCAGTTGTACCGAGCTAAAGAGGTCCATATTCTTCATACCGAGAAACATATCACGTACAGAACAACTACATTTGCAGATCGTTTGCGTTCTTTCAAGTAGCTGAAGGAATAATTATATAAGATACGATCCCCGAAGGTCTATCGAGTGATCAGTCAAGCGACAAGCTCATTATCTCTGGTCTTGCAAGATGCAATCCTCGACTCGATTCTCGATGGCTGAGCCTCAATCCTTGATGCTCGAAACTCACAGGAATTGAGTATTGAGGATTCCCTTAATCTTTATGCTAATTAGTTTACTAGATTTAAATTCAGTTATTCGTGTCAGACTTTTTTTGCATAAAAAGAAAACTGATGTAATGCCTAATAAATTATTTAATCTAAAATACTTTTGCAGGAAGAGTGGTGTCTCAAAAGAAGGATGAGCTTATTCACATTCTGGATCAATTCAATATACAGGTACTGTAATTTAATGCTCTTCTGAGCTTGTCATTACTTTTATGATATCATGTTTCTTATCAGTGCCAAAGCTGTTCTTGGAACAGTGAATTTGGATGGCTTGACCACCAGTTTTGATTACAGCAACCAAACTATCATACTGTGTACTAATGGAATTGTACTGGCTTTAAGTCTGCTGAGGCCCGTTTCTCGAAAGACCCGGTAACTTAATGGGCCCGTTAAGTTACCCGGTAAATCCCCGATAACTATACGGGTGTTTCTCAAAACTTCCACCTTTCTCAATCCCGGTAATTTTCCCAGTAACTTGCCTGTTAATTTACGGGAGCATGCGAGCTCCTGTTAAGTTAACGGGAAGCCCGGGAAGCAACATTTTTGCAAAACAAAAACAAAATGGCTGCTGCAGACGAACTACAGTACCGCTCAAAAGTAAGTTACCAGTCGCGTCGCGTTTCCTGCGCTACGCGATTCGCGTCGCGCACTACGCGAATCGCGTCGCGCGCTACGCGATTCGCGTCGCGCGCTACGCGATTCGCGTCGCGCGAGAGTCACTAAAGCGGACATTTTTGGCATAAATTTTGGGTGATTTTGCAACGTGACATCAATTAAATTCGCGTAACACTTTCCAAATGCAGCTATTGTTCTGTCGAATTTGAGTCGTTCATAGGTGTAGTTCACTTCTGTGCAAATAAATATAGCATCACTGAGGTCATTACAAATCGAAAACTTGTAAACAAACCGACGAATGATCAATTGCGAATGATAAGCATAATTCGTTACTCCCGTTAGCGCTGAATTTAGTTGAATTTTTATCGGTTCTGTCGTCGATACGTTTAAATGGTCGTGTTTTCTAAATTCGTTGAGGACATAATCAAGAGCTGGCTCGGCACAAGCAAATGACTAATGACCGGCCGGCTTTTGCTTTCGGATCGCAAATTTGCATAAAACCGCAAAACACTACTGTCTGTGTAATTTCAAACCTTCCACTCAATATGACCCAAAAATTCATGAGAAGCCAAGGAATAGAACCCGAAACAGAACGGAGTTTATTTTATTTCCTACTTTGTGCACGAAAAATTTTATCATGTAGAAATCTGAAGTTCATTCTGCCAAAGGTGAAGACGCATAAGTTTGGGTAGTTGTATGTGAAATGTTGTGTTTATTCGACATGCCGGCGCTCAATCGTATATTTTCTACTTCGAAAGACCGGAGCACATTTTCCTGGCCATATCTTTGTAAACTTGTGCAGATTTTAATCCAGTAGAGTTTGTCCGTGGGAAATAGATTTGCCGAAGAGTAAGTAGTTCGGAAGCCTCGCACGTGCTCCGCTTATCTTATCTACGGCTCGATCTGTTTTTAATTTGCCGCTTGAAACTCCGTGCCAACTCGCCAACATTTTCAATTTTTTTAATGGCTAGTTGTCAAGAATCAGATGAATAGAAAAATAACAAAAAGTATCAAGCATCAGTCATGGCTTATGGACGAGCCGAAAAATTGGCGGTTTGATGTAAAGTGTAGGAAGAAGCTCGTGTCCAATGAAGCGAATTGAATGCGGCGCGACGACGGTAGAATTCCTCGGAATGTCTCCACTTCAAAAGACTGAAAAGCAAGTTCATGTACATCATATTGTGTATGTAGGTTTTTTAAAGTTATTAATATGTCGACCTCAGTCTATCAAAGTTTCGAGGAGAAAACAGTTTGACACGGAATTTGGAAGCAAAGCACACGCTGCCCTTCTCCGGCGATGATTGATCGATTACGCATATTCATTTCTTCTTAGCGGGCTTTTGCGAACACTGGAAATTGACTATTGAAATCGACTATTGTTGCTTTACAATGGGCATATTAAATGGTGAGAGAGCTTCAAGTCAATATACTTACAGTTTCCAGAACATCGCGCGCTACGCGAATCGCGTAGCGCGCGACGAGAATCGCGTAGCGCGCGACGAGAATCACGTAGCGCGGTGGTAACTTACTTTTGAGCGGTACTGTATTTTAGTTGATTTTGCCTGGTTCGCCGACCACAGACCTATCAAATTCGAACAATTCTTGATGACATGGCAGAAGATGAAGTCGTAGAGAGGTTCAGATTATCCAAAGCACGAATAAATCAAGCAATTTCGAGGAGAATTGCAGAGAAACACCTCAAGAGGCTGTCCACTTTCTGCGGAGACTCAGGTAAATATTAATAATAGCATACAAAAAGGAAGGAAGTGTAGTTCAGTGTAAAGGAATAAAATGTAAATGTGCACAAGTAGAGATTTAATCCAGTGTATGGGCTCCCAAGTCCACGAAGTAAGAGTGATCGGTGTTGATCCAAGTTAAGCTTAGTTATGTATTGGTAATTCGAAATTGAACATGACTTGTAGGCCAATGAAAAACATGTCTTGTTTAAACACATCTGTTGGGATTTCACATTAATTTCTGAATCCGTATCTACCACATTTGTCTGTTGAAACATAAACAACGGGTTTTATTTTTCAGTCAGAAATTAAATGCACTGATTCCTCGGTGGTCCACTTTGCTTTTTTTAGTATTGGTAAGGAACAAAGTGTTAGCAGATCTTTGATGTCTGCCCCGCTGCCTTGTAAACCTTAATAACAACAACAATAATAATAATAATAATAATAATAATAATAATTTTATATTGTCCAAATTAACATAAAAATATGATCAAATGCACATTAGGTAGACGAGCGAGTGACTGTCTGACGAGCGCTTAGGCGCGAAACTCAGAGTCACAAGGAATCGATGCGTCCTCTTTAATCCTTCAACTTATGTATAAAAATTAATATACGTATATTGCACCAGACTGGATTACTTTTCCAAGTTCAAATGTGGAGATAATGTAAGATACCATTTCTGTTTTTTTAGTTCAGTCAGTAACACCTAAATAATAGTAACGTTATTGGTCATGAAGACAACACAACTCAGTGCCCGCAGTTCACCTTCCTCAAAATCTTATGGTAATAATGTTATCAAACCCAGAGTCTGGCTTTCAAATGGCCAACCTTTCTTCATCTTTCAGGAAACTATGGCTGATTTCTACAGGAAAGCTGGCTTCCTTAAGCGATTGGGGCTATTGGTGGCTCAAAACAGAAATAAACTTTTATATGCTTGTCCCAAGGGTTTTCATGCTATAAATGTGATGGCAGTGTGCAGTGCACACCTGCCATTCAGAAATTTTGTATGCAGGTGGTGTGGCTCTTTGCATGACTCAGCTGGTTTTAATGCCAGTAACTTGCGAGTATACATATGCAGGGTGTAGGAGGCAGGAACTGGTGGCTTCAGGGAGACTGACTGGAATTTCAGCCTTACTTGATGACACTTTTACAGCCAGATAATGCTATCACAGTTTCCCACACCAGGTACCAGAAGGCCCACACAAAAACAATAAACATGAGCGAGAGCCACTGGAACTGCTGTATTGTACAATATGTGCATTAATGCAACACTGCACAGCCAGCAAATGTAGAGGACCCACCCCAGCAAGCAGATGTGGATCCAGGGGAACTGATTGCTGGTGACAATGTAACTGGTTCATCAGGGAGAGGTCAACTTATAAATTAAAAGATGCATTCAATTAAAGTTAATTTTGTATCAATGGTAAATGCAATGTTTTTCAACTATTCACAGAATAGCAACTGGGTTAAAGGGACTTCAATATGAAGGCCGGGAAACTTTGAAAACAACCCCACCAGGAACAATTATCATTTTCTGTGTGTGCTCAAATCAGATTAATATTTATTAATATAAACACCAATGAAACACTGAGTGATATATCTTCACATGTGAAAATAACGTCTTAACATGTGAAAAGATCACTGTTGCTATAGTTACCGGAACATAATAAATCACAATTTTCACAGCCAAAAAAATAATTATTTAAAATAGTTTGGTATTTCATTGGTGTTTATATCATAAATAGAATATTACATGGCCAATTGGATACAAAATTTGTTTTACGCTGTACCATGCTGAAAAATATTTCACTCCTTCATGCACTTGAAGAGAAATTTTGTGATTTCCCTGCAACCATGTGATAATTATCCTAGATATACATCTATATACATGTGTATATATATAAAGTTACCGGTATCATTGTAAAACCCTGTTGTCTCAGGAAGCAATAGACCTCTTTAGCTTGTATGTTTTGTTTTCCCAATGTAGGTCATGTTTCTTTGAAATTTCGTCTTGTTCACGTATATATGTACGCAAAATTTATGGCAAGACAAAAGGCAAATTCCATTGGGAACATCACATTACCTACATTGGGAAAACAAAATGTACAAGCTAAAGAGGTCTATTATACAAGGAATGCAAATGAGAGGGGCTTTGGCCTGTGGACAACAAAATTTTGTTGTCTAGATGTTTCTGGTGGAGCTCTACAGTTTCAAACAAGTAGCTGTTTTACTGTCATAACAGCAACTGCTGTTTTGCATAATTATGCCATAGCATGTGTATTTTTGACAATACAGAACGAGATTGCATGAATTCTTTAAATGGTTTCAGCAGCTGTCAGCCATCTTTTTCACAACTAAGAAAGCCATTATTGGATGTTCATTGTGATGACCTCACAGCGGGCAATGTCACTATGTTGTGGTCCCCCCCCCTGCCCACAACAAGGGGGTGGGAATCACTTGGGGCCATATGGGGGATAGCTGGTATGCTCCCTCATCCCTACTCATAGGTAATAACAAATTATACTGTTGACTCAAATAACTGGATAAAAAAGGTAAAATATCGGTAACATACTCAAACCTTTACTTTCTGAAATAAAATACCAGGGACCATCATTATCATCAACCATTTGACAATTCTATGGTGCAATCTCTTTGCAATGTAATAATAATTATTCGTCTCCATCCATAATATTACCGGAAAAAAAAGGGCTTGGTCAATATCCACCCATCTTGAGCTAACAAGCTTGGTCAATAATGCATTTTTATTTCAGTTGTGTTGGACATTTTCCCAAACAAATTGCCTTAGCACTGAAGCAGATTATTATAATGATAACTAAAAGCAAATCATTATTTAAGTCCTGTATTCTTCCAAGTGCAAGGAAGGGTATTCTGTTATATTAATAGCTGAGGTGTGAAGGCCTTTTGTGGGTTTCAAGGTAGAGGTTTTGGACTTTTGGGAGGCTTAGAGTTTTCAGCAGATTTACTTGTTTAGTAACGTTTTGGTGGGGAACTTTTGGAGTTGATAACATGTGAATCCTAACACTCTGGAGTTAATATGGAACAACTGTATCACTTTTACTTACAAGTTCAAATAGACCTCATTCATAAATGGTAGGCCTAATTGTTCTTGTATGTGCATGTAAATAAGCCATCGTAGCCTCGTCAACATGTGTGAAAACAACAGATGTTCCCTCGAAAGCAAGGCCAAGAAGAATTATTTACAAGCAGATAAAAGAATAATAATCATGCGTGCCATTTATGAAAGAGGTCTGTGGCAAAGAGAAAACAGAATTACAAAAAATTGTGATTGGAAATAAAAGTCCTTGCTATATATCTGCCAAATTATGTAGTTTTAACTGTGACAGCAATGGTTCGAGAAAAGGTATAAGCTGTTAGCAAAATGAAATTGTTTCATTCCAGTGGATTGGTAATGGTAATAGGACTGAGTGGAGTACAATTCAGGGAGTAATTGGGCGAGTGATTTCAAATCGGCCAAACGCGTAGCGCCAGGCTGATTTGAAATCACGAGCACGATTACCCCTGAATTGTACGACGCGAAGTCCGATTACCAATTAATTGTGTCAATAACAAAATGCGAGAATCAAAACATTTAATAATCAAATATTTAATATAAGGGCACATACGCTTCTTTTTGATACATAATAAGCTTAAGGTCAACTTTCTAAAACTTTCTAAAACGGTTCGAATGCAAGGAAGCTAAAACCGGAAATGGTTGCCATTTTAGAGAGCGCGATGATTGACAACTGACACGAGACCCAATTACGAAGTCCTACCAAAAAACTCATGTAAGGGCATATACTCTTATTAATATTAACGTCAACTTTCTAAAGGGTAAAAATACTGTACAAAATGTCCTACAGAAGCTGAAACCGGAAATGGTTGCTATTTTACAAAGCGCGAAGATTTTGACAACTGACACGGCATGACAGCTACTGCTCAACATACCCAAATAAGGATTTAGAAAATCATACGATTATTTTTCAACAATGCAAAGAAGACCTCGTTGGCAAGGTTTCACAAAAAAATGTTCGGATTTAAGCTTAAACTTCGTCCGAAATGAACTAGAAAACTACTGTACATGCAGTATAAGGTACTGAGAAAGTTCAGTCTTCATCAGAGTCAATGATGTACGCTCGTCTACATTTTCTGCGCGGAATACTTGGGCTTCTTGCGAGTTCAGCGATCTGACATTCTACTCTGGAAGAACTAGCTTGGTTAGTTGATTGCGGCCGAAGTAGTTTTGTATATTGACTGTGCAGTTGTTGAAATGCTGAGCTGCTGACTCGTTGAATGTGCGAGTGACGGGCATCTGAGGTGGAGGATGAGATGCCTGATGAGTGATCAACTGAGCGCTTGTTTGTTCAGTGGACAGTGGCGGAGGTGCATTGCTCGATGGTACAAGGACTGCATGTGCTGAAGGCGCTGAACTTGAGCTCGGTGGTGTTTCTGGCCTTGTTTTGGTATGCATCCCAGGATACCCGCTTATGACATGAGAAAGTGCTCTTCTTTCATCTTCAATCTCGTCGTAGTCATCGAGTGAGCTTTCGTTGGCCTGGCCAGTGATCTGAATGATTTTGTGTCGTGGTTGTCCGGCTTTCTTCAGTTTTGCCACAGACTTTCTGGTGGAATGGTTGGAAATGCACTTTCCTTCCAGGTTTAGAGCCTTTGCTAGCGTCTTCATGATGTTCCCGAGTTTATGCTCTCCCATTCTGGACTTGGCGTACTAAACTTCGGTTTTTGGACGCTGAATTATGGCCAAGTACAGAGGACCGGAGGTTCGCATTTCCAAAGGTCGCCTGTTTAGAAACTCTTCGAAGAGTCTGACAGGATCTCGCGGGCCGCCATCCGTGGCCCACATTTCTTGTGAGGTTTTTCGGTGTTTAACCGTCAAGCCACCAGTACAGGTCTTCGTTGGGTTCTCGTTGAAACGTACGCATTTTGCCATTTCTGCCCTCTCAAGCTGGATCCACACAACTTTGAAGTCTTGTACGTAAGCATCGTAGTGGTCTTGGCGGCCTCGAAAACCAAAGTGCTCGGACAGATTTTTGAAGTTTGCATTGGTCAGAGCCACTCCATTGTGGTCACCTAACAGTCCACTTGACCAGAAAGACTTCTCTTCGGCTGTGTTGTACGGCTGAATGCGATTTTTTCTCTTGCCGTTACCTTGCATTCGTAATTGTTTGGCTTTCGCATCCAACACAGCCCTTGAAGATACGAATTCAGGACTATTTATTACGCTGTATGGATATTTGTGAGTGGACAAGTGTCACCAGAGCTGCTTGCATGACTTTTAGGCTGTCCAGTTCGTACTCAGAGCCGTCCTGTTTTCTTACTTCCAGGTAGAATTTTTGAAGGACTTCGTTTCAAGTTGCAGGAGCAATTGTTTCAATGTTGACATGTATGTTTCGCGACTTAGCCCAGGAGGACTAAATTCTCATCCACGTTGCTGTGCTTCTGTTTGTGTTTTTATTTTCTGCCTGTTTGAGTGTCTCTTCAAGTTGCTTGTTTGAAGTAAGAGGAAACCTGGACTCGTCTGGTACCGGTAGGTTGTTAGTTTCTGTACTCGTTTCTCTGAGGACAACTCACTCGCTAGTTTGATTCATCGTAGTTTCAACTTCACCAACTGTATGGTTTTCTTTCATTTCAAGGCTTTCTAAGTCAACAGTTGTAAAAAGACTGTCAAAATCTAAGGAAAACATATCTGAATAAAAGTCATTTGACCAGTTAATTTCATCCATGTTTGTTTTCAATCTGGACCTGTCAACCTGCTCACTTAAGAAATTTTCCTTGATTTTGATTGGCCAGCATGGGCTATGTAGTTAAAGTTTATTGGCTAATGGAATGAAGAGCTTAATATTTATTGGCTGCCCAACTGTCCGATTTGGCCTGTCCGATTACAGGTGTTTGTAATCAGACAGCTCAAATCGGACAGTTTGGACCTGAAGCAGTCAATTAAGCCACAAATAAGGGCTGTTAAGAACCAATCATATTCGAGCATTTTGTTATTGACACAATTAACTTTGATACAGAGAGACTCGAAGACAGTTTGATTTTTATTTTCCTTTATTTCATATTATGTATGATAATCATCATCATCATCATCATCAAACAAAGTTAAAATTTGAACCACAACATATGCATTTGTATTGTTGTAAAACCATATATTTTGTTTTTAATTAAATGGCCCTAAAATTCAAAGGTCCAATGAAAATTCAGTTTCTTTATATCAGCCTTCTAATGCAGACATACAAGTCTATCATGTAGAAAGCAAAAGCTAGTCTTGAGAGGCCTGTCTTAGCGTGCAGTGTTCTTAAAATTAATATTTAAATACAGCACATACACATTGTACATACCTTCCCCCTTCTGTTCTTTAAAGCCAGAATGATGGAATTAGGAAACCAGAATTCAGAAAATTTGAAATACTACAATAAATTTAATTTAAATAATAAATAAATAAACTAAAAAGTCACATCATTTCTACCCCCCCCCCCCCTCAGTCTTCTATCAGCTTTACAATCAAAGAACAATGCAAAGTACATTTCCCTTATCACTTGACCTATCTGTCAACAGTATCATCACCAGCAACTAGCCACAACACTAAATCAAATTCTTTTTTCAAGCCAAATACAGAATTTTATTTGAAGTTTAGTTCATTCACATCTTTCAAAGTCCTTTACTGGTATCTGGATGATGGATAATGCTGAACGGAAAAAGAGGACCTATGCAGAAGTTGTTTGTTCTGGTGGAGGCAGGTGGTGTTTTTCTTTACCTGTAAATCGCCTGGTCACATCAAAGTTAAGTGGGTTTAGAAGGGAAGAACACAATCTCAACTGCATACCAAGTACAGAGGATCCCTTAGCCTGCATGGAAGGCATAGAAAGGGGAGGAGGAGGGAGAGGGAGCCTCCCCCCTCCTCCACCCATTTCTATGCCTGCCACACAGGCTAATCATCCCTAAGTATTATATTTCACTTGTGGTTTCCTAGATTTTCTAGTGCATTTATCTAGCCAATTAATTAATTGGACTGTGATTTTTAGTCCTCCACCCCCACCCCTCCAGCTCCAACTTTCTCTAAACAACAACAACACACGCTTTAATGTCACATGCATACTCTCAAACAGATTAACTTACCTACTGCGCAATGAGAAATAATGACACTTTCTAGTTCCTTTCTTCCGAATTCCGGGTTACGAATTCCATCATTCCAGCTTTTCCAAACTACTACTTCGAACTCAACCTTTTTCAGTTTTATATAAAGTTACCTACCTCCCACACTGGCATGCTCTGAAATAATTTCAACACGTCATCTCCTATTCAGGTATCCACATGAAGTAAGAGAAATATACTTCACAGATGATAAAGAACTTACAGAGCAAGATTTGTCGAATCTGACGAAAGGCAACTGTTCATCACTTGCAAATTATACGATGATGCGAAATAATTATCTCTCTCGGTTGCTCTCCTTTGACACAACGACAAATTAAACTCAAAGATAAACTTACAACACGTTACATTATCCTCAAAAACCATAAAGACAATCCATTGAAAACCGCTCTTTTTCCATCACAGCCAAATCGAACGAATTGATCGAAAGCGCGTGCTAGAGCCTGGTAACGGCGTGCTATTTTACCGGGAACCCGGTAAGTATCTGGAAAGTTTACGGGTGCTTCGAGAAAAACGCAACTTCGGGCCTGCTAAAGTTTCCCGATAACCGGCCCAATAACTTATTGGGCCCGTAAGTTACCGGGACTTTCGAGAAACTGGCCCCTGGTTCAATTATTTTCTTGTTTATTTGTCCACTAGGTGGATAACCCAGTGTCTGTGTTGAATCAAGACACCAGCCGAAATTTCTTGAACTCTTCAGACCCCAAAGATAAGTACAAGGTCAGTTATGCAATTGTACCAGACTAGCAAAATATTATTAATTTTACTTACACCTGTACTCGCACCTCTTTAATTTATAAACCTAGTCAGTCACGTTTGGTATCTCTTACTTGTCGAGTTAATTTTTGACTGACTCTTTCATGTTTTTTTTTTTTTTAATTTTTTAATTTCAGTTTTTCCTGAAGGCTACGCAGTTAGAGCAAATGAGTACAGATTATGAGTTGATTATCGAGCAGCAAGATATTATAAAAAATACTTTGGATAGGAAACAAGAGGTGTGTATAACGTACAGATTGGAAAATAGCCTCTCTTTCAGTCCTATATGTTTTGATTGATATAAATTCACACAACAATGTAAAAACTGTGCTAGAATAGCAGGCATTGAAACCTCTGTATTATGCTGCACAGACCCTCCCGGCTATGCAGCGACAAGTGCAAGTACTAGAGGAGAAATACAAAGACATTGCACAATTGAAATCCATGAAAGAACAAGTTGAAGAACTTAAAAAGGAGAGAGTTTGGGCTGAGGTTATTGATGCTGAAAAGGTAGGCAGGTGTATTTTTTATGATTCTAAGGAAATGCTCTCAATACATAGAATCTGATATTTTCTGCTTGGCATTGCCAGGTACTGGTCAGTTATCTAATCTCTTGTTGATGGTTTTGTTGGACATTGCTTTTTTGTTTGTTTGTTTTTGTTCTGTTTTTAAAACCCTTGACTCCTGGAGATCTCTTCTGACCATTTAACCCTGGAAACTGTATCAAATTCATCAAAAACCAAACATTTTGTTTGTGACAGCATAGCAAAAGGTGCCTTGTTTTCTTACTAAACCTCTGAAGCTTCATTCCTTGCTTTTTTTGGCTGTCTTAAGTTTTTTTCTGCCAATTTGGTTTCTCCTTTTGTTGGAGTTTCACTTGTCTCTGCTCATGCTGAAAGTGTTTTTAGACACAATTGTTGCAGAATGCAAGAATTGTGACTGATTTGTCAAAATCAAAAATTAATGTTAAAATAAAAATTTATTGTTAATTGTTACCCACCTCGAATAGCTATGCTAACTGTGGGTAACAAATATTGTACAGTTGTTTCGTATCTATTATTAATAAATGCCAATGCCATGAAAGGCTGCAAAAAATTTAAGTTTATGGTGGTTTATCATGTTTCCTGTATGGAATGAAATAGGACATTAAATTACCGTCAGTACTTTTCCTTGTCAGTGATTTTATGTTCCCAATGATGAGATCATCCTTGCACACACAGCACTGGCAAATGTTACATCACACTGTTAGTGTGCTGAAAATTAAGGGATCGACTGAGCTGCAGTGTTAATTTGGTGGGCTGAGGGAGCCATCAGGCCTTTGCAATAACTCCTACCTTTGCAGACTTTATTAATTCAAATCTATTTAAGAAAATATTATTTATTAAATATAATTTATTTGAATGCAGGACACAGATAATTTACTATCCAAAATTTATTAATTAAATAGACGACATTTGTTAATCCTCCCTTACATTAGAAACTTGGTCCTCTAGCAAAAGAAGAGGAAAACCAGAAGGCAAAGCTGCCAAGATATGACGAGAGACTCAAATCATGTCAGGTATAGTGGGATACTGCTAAATTAGAATACCTTGTCTTTAATGCATTTGTGGTGTAACATCCCTTGCATTACTTGTGGATTGTTTATTTTAAAACCAAGTATGTTCCCTATGATGAGATCATCCTTGCGCACACAGGACTGACATTTTATTACAATGTTAGTGTGCCGACAACTAAGGGACCCACTGAAATGCAGTGTCAGTTTGGTGGGCTGAGGGAACAATGAGAAAAGGTGAACTGTAACTCTTTGTCATTGTTTACAAGCGTGTCATACATCCCAGGTTTAAACCTTTAGCCAGGGAGCATCTCCAAATTTCAGGCAAAAGCAAAATTTCTGATGCTTCAGAAATGATATCAGAATACTTGTAAAATATTGCTGATCAAATTGGAAAGTCATTCAGGGCTATTGGAAATTGAACCGATAGAAGCTATTGGAAGCTTGTGATCTGGTGGCAATGGAAAGATGATATAGTGTAATTGTATCTACCACAAAATAATGATAAAAGAATCAAAGAGTAGCAGTTAATGAAACTCACAAATTTCGCAGTCTTTGGTAAAAAATAAAAAATACCGTTTGTTCAGAAAATTTTGTGGAGAGAGGCAGTACATACAATGTAAAATCCAAGACATGTAAACATTCGAAAGAAAAACTGTTAAGCGAGTTTGCAAAGGCTGAATAAGAATAGTAATTTTACGTCGGTTAAGGTTAAATAATCTGCGCCAACGTCCAACATGCGTTAGTCTGCTTGAGAGGTATTCTCTACACTAAATTGAGCCCTTTAATTTACCTCATCATAGCAGTGATTCATCAGTGCATCTGCCTTGAACCTTACAACCTGTTGAGTGTGTATGGTAGTCTTCGTACTTGGCATAATTTAGCCTGTTAATATTTGGGGCGAGCGAAGAGTGAAACACGAAACAACGAGCGAAGAACAAGGGATGAAAATCGAGCAGGAGGCTAAGGGCTACTGTAATTTGTGAAACAAAATGAAAATCTGCATTTTGTGGTCCTATTTTTAAATAACCATTGATGCCATGTTTTTGGATATTAAAATAAACAAGTTTCATTCAAAACTTTTACCGAGTTTAGTTAATTAAAGTGAAGAATATTTCTCAAAGCAAACTTGTGTTTATACTCTCTTGATTTATACTCTTTTTTCATTGGAATCGGAAAATGCGGATAGTGACATCAGAGAAGAAATCTCCAATATTAATGTGGAGATTCTCCCTTATGAGAATAAAATTTGGTCCAAATTAGGGTATTTTGAACATAATCAAATACTATACATTTTTCTGCCATATCTGGTAGTCACTTGCATGACAGCTGCAGTCTGTAGTGTAAATTTTAACCCCTGTATATACTGTTAAACTTCACAAAGTTGTGCGCAAAAAGTTTCTGTACATCCACAGAGGGAAACGATTCAACACCACAAACTTTGTCTTTTTTAATTTGTTGAATTTAAATGTAGGAAAAGGTAAAAATGTTGGAAGAGGACTGGGCTTCAGTTAGTGAAAAATTGAATGCCATCACTGAGGAGGGCAGAGTACTCAACACAGAACAGCAAGAGATAATCAATGAACTGAGGAAGATAAAAAGCACCTACAGAGAAAAACAGGTAGGATTAAGTCAGCAAATAAAGTGTAGCAAGAGGTTTGGCCATCAGAAAAGCAGTCAGCTCTTAATCAATGCAACAAGGAGGAATGTACTTCAACATTATGCCATTTGGGCTTATGAATGTACCTGCCACTTTTCAGCATTTTACAGGCAGATACTTTGTGGGTCTAAGCCTAATATGCTTCGCAGAGAGATTTGGCTCTGCTATTTTTTATAGTCCAAAGAACAGAATAATATTTGTATACTTCTTAACTTCAGTCAAGGCATAGAAAATTAATGCAGGACAAGAACACAGCAGAGAATGACCAACAGCAATTAATGGAAAGAATCCAGGAGATCAAACAAACGTAAGTGTTGCCCAGAACAGGGCTCTTATATCCCATGAAAAACAGGCGTAGAAGGTGTATGATGAAACGTTCCACACCTAAACATACAGGCAATTTTCTTAGAGGGTGAAACAAGCACGATAAAAAATCAAAACACAATTGAATCCTTGGCCATCAAATGTTTTGAAAAAGGCCTTTAAAAAAATGAAGAATGAGGCCTACCACAACCATCTCCCCAGAGCCTCCTCTTTGCTTTCTCCACATTCTAAGTAGAGTAGTAGGTATATGCAGGTATTCTTAGATGACCTTAAAGGACTTTAAATTTTGCGAAGGAGAAAGGGTTTGATGATGTGTCTTATTACTCTGAATGTTCTGTTCACAGTGCAAGGGAAATGCATTACACCAGAGCTAACAAGGGTGTTCATTATGTACTGTGTTGTGGATCTGTGAATATTCATAGTTTAAGTCATTACATGTTTGTCTCCATATAATGTTAAACGCACCTGGTAAGAACATTAGATCCTCTTTGCTTGTAGAGCTATACGTGATCTTGAATCTGAGAGACGGCAAAGGCAAGAAGCCCTGCAGCAGAAAAGAGATGAGCTGAAAGCAAGGCAGAGTCAGCTATCAACCACCAATCACCATCGTGGGCAGCTTGAACATGCCATTACCAGGAGTAAAGAAAGAACCTACCAGCTAAGGTAATACAAATGTTTATGGGTATTGTAAGTCCTTTTTCAGTTGGGGTGGGGGTGAGGGGAGGTTTTCAAAGAAATGATTTTGCAGTTTCGGGTTATAAATGATGGAAGTTTTGAAGTTTTAAATATGGTACATGCATAGACCATCTTGAACTTGCTTGTTTAAATCGTCTCATTTTGAAACATCTTTTGGGGTTTGGGAGATTGTGTTCTTGGAATGTTTTAATGGTTACCTCTGATGTTCAGGTGTCTAAGAATGCCTGTCTTGAAGTAATGAGAAAAGTAAGGGACAAAGGTTGGGCCATTTAATTTAAGATATTCTTGCTACTCCTTGAAGTCTTGAAAGCCCTTGAAAAGACAAATTTCTGCTGAAAGTGCTTGAAAATAATGAAAACTCCTTGAATTTTTGTTCAGATGGGAAAAAGTGTAGGTTTATGTCAAAGTTAGTAAATTTGTGTTCCATTTGTGGTTGTGTCTCTTAAAAGTGCATTTTATATAAACTCAGTTTTTGGAGCTTGAATAGTCTCCTTGAATACACCTTGAATTTTCTGTACATAAGGCAGCACGTACTGTGATATTGCTAATGTTGTAATCCTCACTTGTACTTACAGAACAGATTTGAATGATGCAAATCAAAGAGTAAGTGCTGTTCAGCGCCAGTTAAGAGATCTACAAGGAAGCCGTCAGGACAAGCTGAAACTGTTTGGCTCCTGGGTGCCTGAGCTTCGCCAAAGGATCGAGCAAGCAGCAAGAAGGGGGAAGTTTCACCATGCACCCGTTGGTCCCATTGGTATGTAAATACTTTATGGTTTTAAATACTAAATACTTAATACTAAATACTTAACTAAACAATTTACACCCAAATATTAGAACAACGAGCACCTTAGACTCATTTAAAAGGAAGCTCTAAACCCACCTCTTTCAGGACAACTTTTCTTTTTGGCTTTTGTTACCATTTGTAGTATAACAACATTTTGTATTTTTATGATGACATTTTTATACTGATTGTAATTTAAGGCCATGTTAGCTTTCTTTCATATATCTGTAAATGCATTGAGGCAATGCATAATGCGTTCTAAAAACTGTAAGTAATACATAAAATATGAGTGGGAGACCTTTATGGGCATTTTAACTGCGGCGAGCCGTTTTAAAGCCCATAAAGGTCGGATGTGAATATTTAATCTTGTGAAATGAAACAATAGATTGTGTTTGTCGTGTTTGTAATGTTAACCCATTGACTACCAGCTGTTTTTATGTTTTCGGAGTGATTTTCCACCTATAAACGATCCATAGCATTTCGTGACTCTTTATTTGAACTACCATGGAAAAGTGGTGCTGTCCTAAGGTACTGGAGGGTCAAGGTTTCTGAAAACATCATTCTGACGTAGCTATTTTTCATCGGTGCAGCTACAAGAATGGCCCAAGTTCGGTTTGCTTGCAATTTTTGCTAAGTTTACAGCCATTTTTCATCTTGAGTGGCTGCCTGACCAGCATCGTTAAGCGTAATGAAGAGTCCACTTTCTCAAATAATCGAGCAAGGTGATGTACTTTGTTGTTGAATTTGGCTTGTTACTCGATAAACTGGGAATTGGCCGGTCGAACACTTAGTACCTTTGGGACTCGACTATTGATGAATTTCTCGACCTACCACCGCATATTTTGGAATTTCTGAGCACTGAAGATGACCACAAGCAGGAATTTTTGTCAGTAGGTCGGAGTGGCTGTAGACTAAGTTTATATGTGAAAGAATTGGGAGAAGGAACAGGTGCTGTCAAAAATTCTTGTTATTTCCCAGCATGCAATGTGGTCGAGATGTTGAATTCAAAATGGCGGAAAGGCCCGAATGCACTGGAACAAAAGGTTGTATCTATGCTCGGGAGAAGAATATGAACAAAAAAAGTCATTTCTAAGCTAGAACAAGGACTGAATTTCGTTATGATGGTTGAAGTTTGGTTTTTCGACGATGATTTCTTTAAAAAACATAAAGGCAAAAAGGGGCATTTTTGTGGTTTCTCTTTGGCATTAAAAACGGTCAGTTCCGTTCTTATCCAAACTCAACAGCCCATATTTGGTAAAAATCACTACGTTTCTTGCATTTGTTGGATATCCAAATTTAAAGGACATTCCATTTCGTGCTCACAACTGACAGTTAAGGCAATATTTGTGCAATTGAGGAAGTTGCAGTGTTTTGAAGCATGGGAGTTTTTTGCAGCCGGTTTTGGGTGCCAATGGGTTAATCAGTAGAGATCTGTATGAAAGTTAATGCATACTAATTAGCGGAGCAGGACTCTTTTATGAAAGTTAATGATTTTTATTGGGGTTTAGAGAGGTATACATGTGACTCAAATACTACCCGTAGATTGGTTATTAGTATCATGAATTATTAATGAATTTTACAATTATTATTATTATGCTGTGTTTATGGTGACATGGTGATTTGCTGTTGACGTTTCTTGCCTTATGCCATGTCCTGTGGGGCATAATGCAACATCTATAAAACATCAATTTCTTGACATTATTTTTGAATGATAAGCGATTATATTTTTAAACTGCGTGACGTGAAATCCAACTATAGAACTGGCTGCAGAAACCTTACTCTCTTTAGCAATGTCTCTGTTTCAAGTGACGTATTTCAGCAAACAGTTTCACCCTGCTGAATATTTTTTCTCCTCTCATTTCACCAAGATTCCAGTAACATTTACGCCAAAAAATGCTGCGTTCTGTAATGGTCTTTAGTGCATGCTAGCGGACCTATATGAGGAAACAAACTCCTGGGATCAAAAGCAGACAGAAGCCACTAATCATTCATTGTTTTTATGGGTCATTGTTTTCTAGACATCCATAACACAAGCAGTGTTGACTGTACTTGAAGAATGTGTTGTATTAGAAGGCAGTGCTACTATCTGCTCATGATGAACATGATGCAATAGTGAAAATAAAATATGGAAAGGAATTCAGATCTTGTTATTCTAACTTTGTCATGATATTACAACTGTGCAGGTGAATCAGTGAAGTAGCAAATTGCAATTTCTAATTGCTTTTTGCAAGAAGACCAAGTAAAGGCCAACATGGCCTCTTGTTTTCTTTCAGGAGCCCATTTAGCTTTGAAGAATCAAAAGTTTGCTTTAGCTGTGGAGTCCTGTCTCAAAAGACTTGGTTGGGCATTCTGTTGCCATGATAACCATGACCAACAAGTTCTGAAGCAACTGCTCTTGCAAACTTGCCCCAGAGAAAGTATACCACCAATCATTGTCAGCAAATTCCTGGTGGGTGTTTTACAAAGTCATTTACAATATATAAAATAAATGCTTAAATTAGTGGCGACATACATGCAGAGAATGGTGTCCTACATTAAAAGGTGATATGATATTCTTTGGAAAGCTTGAAAATTACCCACTTTCTATCTTTTTTTATTGCCTGTATCCCGGGGTATCCAATCAATGGAAACCGATGATCGGAAATCCAATTGATCAATTGATATCAATTGATAAAATTAGTTAATTGGTATCGATTGATATCGGCCAATCGATGACCAATCGATAACCACACAAAAACCGTTTGTCGATTGCTATCGATTGGCTCAGCAACCTCGAATAGACGTCACACACGCTACCTGTCTGATCATCTGCTATTTTTAGGAAGTCCTGGGGACAAAATTGGTAAAACAGATTCAGACCCAGTCTTCTCAACGCAAAGAATATACCCCGTTGCACGTGTACTCCAATTACCCACTTGGCCGTCATTGCCTTTCCGTGTCATAATGTCTGTGCAAGGCGTCCGGGTAGAGGCTTTACTGAATATTAGGTGCATCGTCAAAGGCTATCATTTTTGCCGTTTTGAGGTGGACGTCAGTGAAGGGTTCACTCCAAACAAGAAGAGGGGAGAATGCGGAAACGCGTTTAAAGTTGTGAATCATCGTGGACAGCTCGGCCACCTACAGTCCGAGCTTGTGGATCAGAACATACCCCAAAATCGAGCAGGAAAACACCAAAACTAAAATGGCCCATCGCTTACTACTATGATGAAAAAAAGAAACGTCTTTTTTATCTTTTGCTTTATATTTTATTTCTTTTAGACACAATTGGTGCCTTGTATATATGTGATCTTTGTTTTAAGCACGATTAGGTTCATTATTATAGGGATAGGTATTGCTGCTTTATTCATTATTTTGCAACAACTCATGCTGCTGTTGTTGGCAATTTCATTGTTTTGCAAAAGTGCAACTTCTGTTTCCAGAATTTTTCTGTGAAGGCACGGTGCAACCACTTTCTGTTTTTTGAAGTCTATAGATTGGACCATGGAACAAACTTTTACTTTGTCAAAAAAAAAATCCCGGATTCCTGTGGATGGAGCGTTAACATTAAAGAGAAAGAAGAGAGTATTGTTCTCCTGTTAACATTAAAATGAAATGTGTTTACAATTACCATATCTACCCGTGTATAATGTGCACCCTATTTTTCAAGACAATTTTCCAAAAATAAAATAAATGTGTTAAATAACCACCATTTGGTCAGAGAAAATTCTGACTCAATCGAATGGCTGGAATTATGTACTCGCGAAAAACAAATGCAAATTTTCTGCCTGTTCAGGTTTAGTCATTGGCTTAAAAAAAAACCTCCATCTGTTTTAGTTAAAAAGTGTATTTCTCTGATATTCAAAAAGCTTTCGGTCACTATTAGATTGTTCTGACTTTGGTTAAGCTTGTGTTTCGTGTACCGGGATCACTAATTTGTTAATTACAAAAGGCAGACGAAAATTGTTTTATCTGATAAGATTAGCGTATTCGAGAGCATTGAGATGGCACGAGAGAATGATTTCGACACCTGTTATAGGAATTCTCATATGCTCAAAGACTCTTCGTGATTGCTGTGTAAAAATTTTTGCTTTCATTCCCTGACACTTTATGTTTTCGCGTATCTGAATGCTAAATAAAGGTCAACAAATGATCATGGTGTTATATGTTCACTCAAGCATAACGCAGTGAGAAATAAAGATAGTCATCTCCTGTGAAATGCACCTCCGACAATTTTCAGTTTTAAATGATTTTGAATTGTCGACAACCTCTGCAAAATATACCTCACTTATTTTGTCTTCGTTCTGAGCTGCTGTACTTCGAGCAAAATAATTTTGAACAAACTTTGGCTCACAAAAATGTGCGTTTCATTAATACCATATTCAAATAAGAGGATATTTTGTTTCGTCTGTGTGCAAATTTTTAGCGTCTGCTCACAGAACATCCAGCCGGTTTTTCACGGTTTTTCCAGTCAGTTTATCGGCGGTAATTTAAAAGCAGCTGTGATAGGTTATTTGCTTGTTTATTATAACAACAGCATGGACAACAGCCTTTTGAATTCTTGTTTACTGGTTTTTTATCCTTTGTTAACCACATGCGTATGTAAATTAGGGAAGCGATCAAGAAACAGAAGGTTCCATGTATCATACGCGGTGCATATTTCATGAACAAAATCTTAGGAAAAAAGTGCGCATTATACACGGGTAAATACGGTACTGTGTACAAAGTAGTGTTTTTTATGCGTCGATTCCAGTTCCGTCAATCTGCAACCAATCGATACCAATTTATCTATCGATTGCTATTGATAATCGATACCAATTGATAACCACACGAATCTTCGCCATCGATTGGTCATCGATTATCAATATCAATCGATTAATTGATATCGATTGGTATCGATTGATATCGATTGTCATCGATTATCGATTTCATCGATTGGATACCTTGCGCTGTATTTACCTGAAACATGACAAAAATGTGATCTTACCTGGTGTACATTAGGTCAGAATGAAATTGCTCTGTCATTATTCATGATTCATGAAGGGTTAGAAAAGGAAAAGGAGTTTCATTTTGACCTTGGTGAAAATCATTTTGACCTGTATTTCATTTTGACCTACAACAGCTTTGACAGCTGCAGTAAAGAATCAGGTCTTCAAAGTTGGGATACTGTTCCATGGCTTTGACCTATTGGTAAAGAAATTTAATGCTCAGCCCTACAAGACATCTGTCACGTTTGAGTGAGCAAACCTCGGGTTCAATCAAGTCTTGTTAACCGTGTTCTAGTTCTAAATACTTGTGTACATCTTTTCTCTTTCAGAATGAAGTCCATGATGTAGCTGGTAATGTAAGTGCCAGGGCCTTTTTACTACTCTTAAGGTGGCTAACACCAGTTTCTATTATTTTCTAGCACTTACACTTTGATGGATCATCACCACCAACTTTTATAAGTTGTTGCTATTATAGTGGTATGAAAAAAATGCCCAATCAATGGGGTTAAATGCAATTTAACCTAGTTAACAACTAGAAGCAAGTTTTTTGCTCAGTTAAGCCGCTGTTACAAGTTGAAACTTTTAGCTGAAACTTGTGTGCAACGGTGATGAGAGACAGATCGAGACCAGTTTCACAAAGTGGTGTTACACAGTGAAACCCTTGTTTTTATTACCATTGCAATTGTTGCAACTGGTGTTGAAGTAGAAAGCAGTTCTACTTTTTGTGAAACTTTTCTCACAACGGAAGTTCGAAAAGGTTTCACGAAACCAACCATGTTACACAGTGTAATGCCTGCCGAAACTTGTTTTGCAGCACCGTTGCACGCAAGTTTCAGCTAAAAGTTTCAACATGTAACAGCAGCTGTATTGGCGTGGCATGGCGTCAGCGTTTGTTAGTAGATTGTGGGTTGCCGGCAGCCTTAGCCTTTCTGGCTTAAGTCTAATGTCTTCAGGCAGTGGTCAGCGGTGGTTCTGTTATATTTTATGCGTGCACCTTTTCCATGTGCTAGTAGTTTTACTTGCTCTGCATACATGGGCGTTGTAGCTCATGTGTTTTCGAGTATTTCCCCTCCCTCCCCTCCCTTTAGTTTTATTATTATTATTACTGTAAGAACTCGTGTATAAGCCGCACTTTTTTACCAAAATTTTGGGCTCAAAATCGTGGGTGCTGCTTATATACGAGACCATTGCTTTCAGAGGGAGTACACTGACTTCTATATGGGGTCACAAATACTGAAGTAGCACCAAAATCCTTCAGTGAATAAAGATTAAACACATTGCTTTTGGTAGAAATGGTGGCTTCTAAAGGAGCCGTTTGTATCTTCAGGTTCAAAACCTGAATCTCGCTCGCCAATCATTCTAAACTCTAACTGGCATGGAATCTCCATACTTCCACAACAGAGTTTTACAATGTTACCTTTGACTGATCACTTCAATCTCTCCACTACGTGAGAGAAAATACCATGCTATTCGGGAGAACTCATGAGGCAAATGGCTGACCGCTTCGTTGCATGTAGTTAAATGCAATTTAACTAAGTTAACAACAAAGAGATGTTGGTTTGTCAGGCAGGCAGCAGTAGCAAATGGTAGCACATGTGCAGAGTACAGTACTGGAGTTGCGCATGGTGTGTTCGTCAGTGCAACGTAGCGTGGTGGTTTTCTGTGGAGCTTTGGAGCGTCCTATCTTCTTTCTGCGTGCAACTCGTTTTTTATTGGCTTAAGCGTAGAGAAGTCTGTTTTTTCGAATATTTAGGCATGGTCTACGACATGCCTCGCTCGACGAACAACAACCTTTCCAGTGACAGGTGGTCAGAGGGTTTTCAGTCCAAGTTGTCTTCTTCATCGACTTCTTTGACAATCATTTCTTCCACGACCTCAGTATCCTCCGCTGGTTCGAGTGCAAACGCTGATCCGTTGGCCCAGGCCTTAACTAGAGTCCTATCGCATTGTTTACCCGAAATCATCGCTGCCATTCAGGGTCAACCCCACAGTTCTGCTTCTAGCATGATTCCCGCAGTCAGCTCATCGACGTCCATTTCTCAAACGTCTGTCAGCTCCCAACAACACCAGGCCATTTCTGCAGGTAACTTTTCCGTTCCTTCCTTTGTTTCTACCTTTTGGACTCGTTCGAACCCGGTTTTTGGCTTCCCTTCGTTATCGGTATCATCACCAGCGAGTTCCCAGTCAACCAGCGTTGGAGGCATTGTCTCATCATTTCCTGCCATTTCTACGTTGGCTCCGCTCGTCGGCAAAGATTTTGTAATCAGCCCGGGCTAGTCTCCCATTCCTAACAAACTTGTCCTCAAAATAACTAGCGGTCAATTCATCGAGCTCGCAGACCTCCTTCCAGACAACCTTAAGGCTAACGAGTCTGAAACTCAAACATTTCTGGATGGGAAACTGGTTGTCGCTCCGGCCCGCAAACGATCCGTTGAGATTCAGGACATCCTCACGTGGATCAAAGCTTTCACCATCTACTCGCTAGTTCTTTGCGCCTCATCCTTCGAGATGGGCGGATGTGTCTCAGTACAAGTTACTAAAATCCAAATGGCTAAAAAATTCCCGGGAAACAAGCATGGCAACAATATGATATGGCCTTTTGTAAAGATGCGGCAGCCACAGGCCTAAGGGATTGGTCCAAGATAAAACATGATCTTTACAACTTCCACACACTGGTCCCAAACCTTTCCTCATCTACAGCCAGTTCTCTCCAGACCAAGGAATCATTTGCTTCGACCAGATTGGACCACAATCCCAACTCGTCCCAGTTCTGCCATTCTTGGAATGATGGGCAATGTCGTTGGCCCTTTGGTCGTTGTAGATTTGTCACATCTGCGAGGTCTGTAGCAGAGAGCATCAACGCACATCCTGTCCTTACCAGTCTACACAGGGAGCCAGACGGTCCAGCTCACCTACTCCAACGGGGAAAAAGCGTCAACGACGTTGATCTCCAGCATTTATTGTTGATCAATAGTGTACATAGTTCTAGTAGTTTTTGTTCCCAAGCCATAGTTTCTTGTTCCAGTTCGTTGCATTCTAGTTCTAGTTCAAGTTCCAGTTATCAAGTTTCTACCCTCAGTCGGTCATGTTCTAGTCTTTCCAAGGAGCATAATTTTATTACATGAGCTATCTTGGTTGATTATCCATGCGCATCTTCAGAATCTTGTCATCTGTCCATGGTTACTTCCCCCGACCAGCCTCACCATTCTCCCGACATTAGCTCACCCTCAGATGCAAGTTCTTCCTTCCAAGGGTTATTCTTCCCCTTGCGCCCTCCATCCTCGATCTCCCCCATCAACGTAGACAAGTTGGAGCGGGAGCTGTGGGGACATCCAAATCGCACTCTGGTAGATTATGTGCTCACTGGTCTTTGCTGTGGTTTCCACTTGGGTTTTAACTCATCCATAGTTTCCCTCAAGTCTGCTTCTCAAAACATGTCATCAGCCCTCCTTCAGCCAGCCGTGATTGATAAGTATTTACTGGATGAGATGAAAAAAGAAAGGATTGCTGGCCCCTTTTCCACCCCACCTCTTCCCCACCTGCATACAAGTTGCTTCGGCGTGATACCCAAGAAAGATCAGCCTGGAAAATGGCACCTTATCCTCAATCTTTCCAGCCCATCTGCGGCCAGTGTCAATGACGGCATTCCAAGGGACCCTTTTTTCGGTACAGCACATGTCGGTGGATGACATCAATGATGGAATATTGGCTTATGGGCGTGGGACTTTGATGGCCAAATTTGACATTGAGAGTGCTTACCATATTGTACCTGTTCACCCTGAGGACCGTTTTCTTCTTGGAATGTGTTGGCGGGGGAATCTCTTTATCGACTTGGCTCTGCCCTTCGGACTGCGTTCCGCTCCATTCATATTTACTACCATTGCTGATTTACTTGAATGGATTCTCAGGCAGAACTACAATGTAACTTTCCTTAAGCACTATTTGGATGATTTTCACACTCTGGGTCCGCCCAACTCTTCGCTATGTGAAGTCAACCTGTTGACCTGTGTCCATCTTTTCGCGGACTGGGGAGTACCCCTACATCTAGACAAACTTGAAGGTCCTTCTTCAGTCCTGGGCATTGAATTGGACTCCCTTGCTCTTCAGGCCAGGTTACCCAAAGGAAAGTTTGACCGGATTGCCAGTCTGCTGGATGAGTGACTTCCATAGAAGCATTGTAAGCGCAAGGGGCTGGAATCTTTGATTGGTCACCTGCACCACGCTTGCATAGTAGTACCACAGGGCCGTACTTTCCTGCGACGGATGATCAATCTTTTGTCAGCCTTCAGGAGGAATGATCACCCTATTCATCTTAACACCAAGTTTCACCAAGACCTCACCTGGTGGCAAGATTTCTTCCACTCCTGGGATGGTACCAGCTTCTTCCTCTCCCCTCAGTGGGCTCCTTTACCCAACTTTCAAGTGTCTTCAGATGTGGCAGGGACTCTGGGCTACAGGGCTGTCTTTGACCGAGAATGGTTCTCTGGAGCATGGTCATCAGCACAGGCTTCCTTGTCCATGGCGTACGAAGAGTTAGTCCTAGTGGTAATTGCAGCAGCGCTCTGGGGTTCACGTTGGTCTACCCAACAAGTGGAATTCCATTCAGATAACATGGCACTTGTCAAAGTCTTGCAGTGTGGGACCTCCCGCGATCCCAACCTGATGGCTCTTCTGCGTCATCTTTCTCTTCTTGCTGTGCGTGATTGCTTTTGATTCACTGCTAGTCAGGTAGCCGGGAAACTCAACCCCATGGCTGATGCTCTCTCTCATTTTAATTTTCCAAAGTTTCATCTCCTGGCCCCCAATGCCACCTCAGCTCCAACAGCAATCCCAGCAGACCTCCTGGATCGTCTTCAGCCTCTGTGACACAGAAATTCCACTTCTATCTCATCAACGGTCTTACCCCCTCAACCCGCCGGGTATACTCTTCAGCTTAAAAGCAGTTCATCGACTTTTGCCTCCAGGATGGTAACGTAAACCAGGATGGCTCCATCTTCCCAGCCTCTGAACAGGTTCTGATGCGTTTTTGTTCACATCTGGCAGATCGCCTTCACCATACATCAGTTAAGGTGTACCTATCTGGGATTCGCTCTCTGCACATAGAATAGCGACCCTCTTGCCAATTGTCTGCAACTACAGCGGGTCCTATGGGGCATCAAACGTCACCAGGGCTTGCGCAAGAGCCCTCGCCAGCCTGTCACAGGGGAATTGATGAAAGTCATTCATTGTTCTCTGTCCCTTGCCAACCACTCACACTCCATGAAGTGGGCAGCTTGCTGCCTCGGATTCTTTGTTTTTGTGGCTAGTGCCTCGTAAGAGGCCTAGCCACTATGTTATGGCCTTTGAGTGTGGGACAGTGGTGATGTGGGAGTGTAATTCGGAGTATCTTCGTACATTTCCGTTCGGCAAGTGTTCGGAAATCAGGGTCAGCATCGCTCAGCTCAAAGCACACTTTTGTGTTTGCCTTTCGTCCAGCGATACAGCAGGGTTGTAGCTTGCTGTTCGTTCGCGAGAATTCTTTCCACAGGACAAAATAAGAGTAGCATAAAGAATACAGATTGAAAGACTCTTGTTCGGTCGGTGAGATGTTATGCTTATGTTGAATATTAAAACTCCACTTGGAGTGTGCATTCGCTGTTAAAATTATTCTTTATATTGATGGCAAACTTAATCCGATCATTATTTTACTTTATTGCGATGTATTTCTTTGCATTAGAAAACAGATGAGTGTTGTACTAAATAAGCGAAGATTCCAATAAAATCTCCGATCAGATAACGCTGGGTATTTATATGATCTGTCTTTGGCATTCATATGTGGGCTTGGTGAGTGGGTGAGACGTTAAAACTTCTATTCGCGCACGTAAACAAAGTGTTCTCGAATTCCAGCAAATAAGCCTGAAATCGGCGAGATGAAATTGGATGATAAACTGCAATAAAGCGACTGGATAAACTGCGAGCGGGTGCCAAAGATTTGCATAACACAAAAACAACACACTCGTTTATTTGCATATGGTGACGCAGTGCATAGTTTGTTCAAAATTACTTTGCTTGAAGCTGCGAAGTACAGCAGCTCACAACGAAGACGGAATAAACGAGCTATATTTTTCAGAGGCTGTCGAAGATTCAAAATCTTTTGACCATGAAAATCGTCAGAGGCGCATTTCACAGGAGACAATTCATATCTTTATTTCTCGCCGCGTTACGCTTGGTTGAACATATCACTTCACAACTGTTTCTTTAACCCATTGACTAATGCAGGTTTTTACATTTTCGGAGTGATTTTCCACCTATAAACGATGAATAGCAATTCGTGACTCTTTATTTGAACTACCAGGGAAAAGTGGTGCTGTCCTAAGGCACTGGAGGCTCAAGGTTTCTGAAAACGTCATTTTGACGTAGCTATTTTTTATCCGTGAAGCGACAACAATGGCCCAAGTTCGGTTTGCTTGTGATTTCTGCTAAATTTACAGCCATTTTTCATCTTTAGCGGCTGCCTGATGAGCATCATTAAGCGTGACGGTAGCTAAGAGTCCACTTTCTCAAAGAATCGAGCAAGGTGATGTACTTTGTTGTTGAATTTGGCTTGTTATTCGACGAACTGGGAATTTGGGCGGTCGAACACTTAGCACCTTTGGGACTCGACTATTGATGAATTTCTCGACCTACCGCCACATATTTTGGAATTTCTGCGTACTGAAGATGACCAGGAGCAGGAAATTTTGGCGGTAGGTCGGAGTGGCTATGTGAAAGAATTGGGGGAAGGAACGGGCGCTGTCAAAAATTCTCGTTAGTTCCCAGCATGCAATGCACTCAAGATGTTGAAAATGTTGGGAAAGCCCGAATGCACTGGAACAAAAGGCTGTATCTACGCTCGGGAGAAGAATATGAACAAAAAAAGTCAATTCTAAGCTAGAAAAAGGACTGAATTTCGTTATGATGGTTGAATTTTTGTTTTTCGACGATGATTTCCCTAAAAAATGTGAAGGCAAAAAGGGGCATTTTTGTTGTTTCTCTTTGACGTTAAAAACGGCCAGTTTCGTTCTTGTCCAAACTCAAAAGGCCATATTTGGTAAAAATCGCTACGTTTCTTGCATTTATTGGATATCCAAATTTAAAGGGCATTCCATTTCGTGCTCACAACTAACAGTTAAGGCAATATTCTTGCGATTGAGAGAGTTGCAATGTTTTGAAGCATGGGAGTTTTTTACGGCCGGTTTTGGCCGGCACGGGTGCCAATGGGTTAATACCTTTCGGCCAGCATCGGCCAGCATCGGCCAGCATCGGATGCGTGAAAAGACATTTAGATGCTTCTTTTTGTAAGTGAATGAAAGCGAAAATGTTTACACAGCAACCACGAAGAGCCTATGAGTATAAAAGTATTCCTTCTAGGGGCGTCTGGATCATTCTCAGATGCCGTCACTTAACGTTCGGAAATTAGATAAAATAGTTTTAATAACAAGCCCGTCTTTTGGTACTAGACCAATGTGATCAACCTAAAAGTGATCGAAAGCTTTCTAAAATCAGGTAAATAAACTTTTTAGCTAGAACGGATGAGAGTTATTTTGAAACCGATGACTTTACTCACACTGGCAAAAAAATTTGTCTTTCCCGAGTAGATAACTCAGGGTGACTCAATCGGCTCGATCAGGTGAGAATTTTCTCTAAACGGATGGTCGGTATTTAACGGATAGGTTTACTACTATTTATTTATTTTTGGCTTCAAAAATAGGGTACACATTATATACGGTTGCGCATTGTATACACGAGTAAATTTCGAGAAAAAAAATCTCTCATCAGATATTGCAATAATACGCGCTAGGTTGTAAACAGCTTGCCTTGCGTGACTCGAGTGACGAAGAAACAACTGACATTCGTTTCGTATTCGTTTCGTATCCCTTTCTCATGAAAATGAAAAAGCTTCAGCACTAGCCACATGTAGTCAGTGACTGTCTATTTTTTTATGGGCTGGAGAATTTACTGTGAACTCACCTTTTGACGCCTCCAATCACCTCACCCCTCAAAACCTGTAGTTGGATTCCACTTCTAGCCCTACCTACCTCCGCGTGCTTATAAAGTGTTCCAAAATGGACCCCTTCCGCCAGGGATGCTTTATTTACCTGGGCTGGGGCCGGTCCTCTATTTGCCCTATCGCTTCCCTTATGGCGTACCTTCATCAGCTTGGTCCCACTCCTGGCCCGCTCTTCATAATCAGAATGGTCAGCCCCTGACTCGACCACAACTGTCACATTTCCTTCAGTCAACTTTGTCTGCAGCTGGGATAACTGGACCCTTCTCCGGCCACAGTTTCTGTATCGGGCTTGCCAACACGTTTAATGTGTCAATTTTTGGCCACATATCTCTGAGCAGAACTGTATTCATTTATGATTGGGCATTTGCTTGATACAAACGTTATACTATGAACTCCTGCAGAGTGGCATTGTTTAATTGTCTGATTTAAGTTATATTTGCTGGAAAGTGCCTTCGGGATTTTTGCTTGAATATTGCCCCTACATGTCAGTGACCTGACAGAATTTGCTATTTAGGTTTTAGAGAAGTGAGTAACTATATTTTTGTTGATGTGTTGTGCTTTATAATAATCTGGCTTGCAGAAACCAAGATGTGATTTTCCAACTGTACTTGACATGCTAATAATTGACAATCCTGTTGTAACAAATTGCCTCATTGATCAGGTGTGTACAGTGTTTGTCTTCCGTGTATTGCATGTACACATATCTTTTTCAAGGAAAGCACAAAGTTGTATAATTGTGTTTGGGATGTTATCACTAGGGTTAGAGATTGATTAGCCCTGTAAATGTTTTAATCAGAAGGTTTTATCAATGATGCAAAAAAAGATAACTAAAGATGGAATGTGTTTTTGTTGTTGTTTTTATTTTCTACAGTACGTAGTTGTATGTGGTGTCAATGAAAGACTCTGAGGAATGCACAAATGTTAGGAGATGTTCTCACAGGCAGACAACTATTGGTAGAAAAGAAATCAAGAGATTTTGCCTTCTCTCTAATCTTTAACTACAATCATGGACAAAAGTAGTTGAGACACTCCCCTAAAAAAACCTTGTTTGTTAAATGTGTCCGTTTTCCAATCTCCAATTCTCACACTTCAACCCCCCCCCCCCCCCCTTTTCAATGTTGTAACCATGTGTCAGTATCCATGGAGTGTATTTCATTATTGAAAAGGGGGGAGGGGGACTTGGCTGTTGACAAAAAAGAGGTTTTTTCAATTACAGAAGGACGCTGATAGATATTTTGCTCAAATGTGTCAACACTTTTGTCCATAATGTAGATGTAGCAAACACTAACAGGAAATGTTCACTTTGATAACATCAAACAGTTAATGGGTTCAAAGCACTGACAGTTAATGTTAACATTAAATAAAGGTTTACTTACTTTACTACTTAACTATTTAGGCACTTTGTTGCTTAAAACCTTACAGGTACGTGCAGGTTATTCTTGAAGACAGAATCCAATCAAAAAATGGCAGCCCCTAATGTAGCAAGTCAATGAATGATGATTTTAACAAGTGGGTTTTTTTTTAGAAAATTGATTAATTTAGATTAATTCCTTGTCTAGGCTGGTATTGAGTCAATCTTGCTTATAGAGGATCCAAAACAAGCTCGTGATGTTATGTTTTACAGACCTCCAGCAAAAGCAAGAATGGTAAGTCTTAAAAAGGAACATTTTGTAGTCATCTACAGAGTTAAGGAAGTTTTAAGTGAAATTTAACTTTGTGTATACTTCCCAATCTTGCTTTTCTGGTGTTGGTATTTTGCAAGACAGTCCTTTGAAACAGCCTCAGTTTTGTGGAACAAAGACTGTTCTGAGTCCTTGGCCTATTCCCCAGATGAAAACTGGTGCACTGGCTTTAGGTGGCTCACACTGGTTTCCAACATCTTCCATCTCTTGCCCTTGGATAGATCATCACTACCAATCTCCATGAGCTGTTGTCTTTATAGTGGTATCAAACAAAACCCAAGCATTATCAAAACAATTTTCTACTCAATATTTTGCTATAGCAACACTATAACCTGCTAGAGACACCCCTAATTTTAGATTTAAGGGAATGTAACTGTAAAATGGGCTCTGGAAGTTTAGATTTAAGGGAACGTAACTGTAAAATGGGCTCTGGAATCTATACCTCTCGGAATCTCCCCATCTCCCTACCATTATCCCATCAACCCAGAGAAAATAGCGAGTAAATGAGGTCAACCCAACAGCTACACTATTAACCATTTGCTGAACAATGTGAGCAAAGAGAGTAATTCTTGACCCACAGCTATATGGGCTACTAAATGCCAGTGATAGGAACTTTCATCGATACAATCCAGAATGTTTAACTTTTATTTGAGGGGCAGTGCAATAGTCACAGTAATTCAGGACACTCCATTACACAGATGATGTTTCTTTATTATCAAACATTCTTGTCTTACAAGAGTACTTTTGTTTTAGGCTTATGCTGTGAATGGTGATCAGCTGTTTGGAGGGAGAACAGCTAAGTCATATGCGTCCATTGCCACTCAGGCCAAGTATTTACAGAAAGACATTGAAGCAGACATCAAGTAAGATATTCATCAGGGAAGATATTTGAGCTTTCCACTAAGCACATCTTGCAATTAATAATGCAGTGGCCCCTTATTCAACTCTGGGTGCTCATATCTGTTTCTAGTTTAAATTAGATATACAAGGATTTGCATCAAAGCTAGTCAGCTTCAAGGTATTAGGCTTTTGTTTCTACAATCTTGGACGAAGCTACTTGAGAAAATAGGCCTCCTAGGGTCCACAAATCCTTCTCCAATATGTGTGAGTCGACAATATCCCTAAAGTAACTTCCTTTCCCCCCTTCCCCCTTTTCAATGTTGAAGTTGGGAAGCTACCATTGTCAGGGAAACAGTTAGGAGGCACAGACAACATTGAATTGGGGGGGAGGGGGCTTTGAAACTCAGCTGATCACTGTTTGCATGCACAAAGGCTTCTAAGCTCAATTTTCTCAACAGTTTTGCCCAAGATTGTGTACAAGACTTTTTTGAAATTTCCTGTGTAGTACAAGAGTTGCAAGTCCTAAGCAGCTGTTGTTAGTCACTCATATGGGCCTGTCATCAGTTAAAGCTCTGTTGTTGCCATGTTTGCATTCCAATGAAATATAACGAGCCAACAATATATCCCTGAGTTTATGAAATGTCACTGAATTACGTGTCGTATACGCCAAAACCCACTTTGCAAACTGGAGATTTCTTCTGTCACTATTCAACTGTTGTTTGTCCGATCATCTGCTGGGGAAAGCGTGAGGTCACATGTCTTAAAAAAAAGCATTACTGATGAATGTGTTACGGAAGTGACGGCCTATGTGTTAGCCGGTACAATTTTATTAAGACCATATCCCACAGGAAATTCAACGCGAATTCCCCCAACACATGTTTCGCAAACCGACCATATTAGCCGATAGACAAGTATGCCATTAGGTATGTCACGGTTAACTTAGCAAAAGAGAAACAATGGATCAATAAAAGAACGATTAACAGACAATTTCAACAGTTAAACACGAACGCGAAATAAAACAATAGACTATCATTCCTATTTATATAATAGTACTGTAAACCGTTGTTAATCGTTCAAATGTGAAGACTTCCCCATGTTAATCATCCCAAATCCAAGCATTTAATCGTTGTAATCTTTTTGTGGATACAAAAAGGACAGATATTCTCTTTCTGTGATGCGGTAGTACCATTTAGTCCATTGCGATACGCTCTTCACATTTGCGAGGTATGTGTCACGAACGGAGGTCAGTGTGATGAAATAAAGTGATCGCGTGACCCAATTGTCTTTTATTGTTCTTCCCAAAAAGCTCACTTTCCTTAAGCCTATTTTGCACTATCAAATGTAAATTTGACACCTATGAATACTTTGTGCGGTTGTACTTTTCCTCAAATGATGATGTCCAGTCAGCCATCCATTCTGTCAATATATATAGACCTATGTAATGTCATCCATGATTTCGGAAGCAAAGAAAGTTGTACATTTGGTTAATTCTGCATGCTGAAAATTACTTTCTGCTCCAATTTTATTTATGGAAGGCACAGTAAACTACACCTTCTCATTATCTCTACAGTTGCCAGTCTCTTGTCAAGTGGTGAAAGTGCAATGTTAACCGTTCTTATTGTGTCAGTTGAGCCCATATTCATCATCGTATTTTCCCTTGCCAATAAATAGCAGAGAGCCACGAGAGCGAAGGGATTTTTTGAGTCATCAACAATACCCATAATTTCTCTTAATAAGAGAATATATCCCATGTAACTAATCGAACTTCTTAAGCATCTGATTTAACAATAATTAATGGCAGGAGCAATTTACTGGAGTGCGTGTATCGGACCTTTTCGCCAGTTTCTTAGTCATACAATCTTGGACGAAACTACTTAAGAAAATAGGCCTCCTAGGGTCCAAAAATCCTTCTCCAATATGTGTGAGTCAACAATATCCCTAAAGTAACTTCCTTTCCCCCCCTCCCCCTTTTCAATGTTGAAGTTGGGAAGCCACCATTGTCAGGGAAATGGTTAGGAGGCGCAGACAACATTGAATTGGGGGGGAGGGGGGCTTTGAAACTCAGTTGATCACTGTTTGCACACACAAAGGCTTCTAAGCTCAATTTTCTTAACAGTTTTGTCCAAGATTGTAGCTCCACTTCCAACATTAATTTTGCACTTGCAGAATGAGTTTTTCTTAATGATGTTGGTGAGGGTGGTGATGATGATGATGACGATGGCAGCAACAACAATAATAGTGGTGATGGTGGTTATCATAATGGTGGTGATGAGAATGATGTATGAAGTGATCAATACTTAATAGTTTCAGGCCCTTGACTACTGAAGAACCTTTCCAGGAATTCAAAGTAATTCAGAATTCCATTTCCATCCCATGAGAACAATAGTTTTAAAAGTATGTTACATTTTCAGGCGTCTTGAGGAGGAGATAGAACACAAGAGACAGCAACAACAGCAGTGTCAGGCTGACCTAAATGAAGTGGATAGAACAATCAGAGACAATGCAGTAAGTTCTGAACTCTTCTGTTGGGATTCCCTATCCTTGCTGTATGTTTTAAGGTGCAGTGGGCTGTGGGCTACTTAGTTTGAGGTCAGTCTGATTTGTGGTATGTAGTTTGATAGAGGTCTTGTTCAGCTGTATTTTTTTCATCAAGAGGCTTGCGACAGTAAGTGTTTAAGATTTTCTTGCTTTACCAAAGTTTATTGATTGCGGATAGGGAAGAAAACCAGCAGGCAGTTCAAATGGACTTATTAATACTCCTCCTATAGTACTTGCCCTGTGATAGGCTAGTATCCATTGCAGCAGGTAGTAATACCCCTGGTTGCTTCATGCTGGGTATCCTGTGATGCAACAGCTTCACTTATGGGAGGGGAGGGAAGGGAAGTAACAACACTCCAATTCATTTCATTATTTGTTGATGGAATAGCATCCTATCCAGTGTGGGATAATGGTATGCATCATGTCACCATCATCTTGTTTGACATCTGTGTTGATGGTTGTTGTTTACTACTTGTAGAAAGAGCTTCAAAAAGCAAAACAAAAAGCATTTCGTGAACAGGAAGCAGTTAACAAATGTCTTGGTGTAAGTACAAGGATGTTTTATTGTTTACAAAATCATGGAGTCTGCATTATGGCTCAGTCTATTAACATGACCACCTAGTTATATCTGATTGACCAATTTATTCATCTGGTCAAAACAAAATCCCAGTAATTTGTAACCTGTTGAAGAAAGTTTTAGATGTCTTCAATTCACAATAAAGTTGACCATCAGACTGCCAGCCAGGTGCAGTTTTAGTAGCAGTGGTTTGTCAATTTCCAAGCTTCTTGCACCACATTTTGGAGGATATAGAAGGTTTATTTTTATTTTTTTCTCATTAGAACATGTTAGAAACCTTTTCTTCTCCTCTGCCTCCTGGTTAATACAACCAAAACTGGTGGGGTACATGTAAAATTATTCTGATGTCTCCTGGCTTTCGTATGAAGCACATTTGTGTGCACCTTATTTACTGTAGGAGAATTCTGTATACACTGTATGTACTGTAACCTTGTAACACAGGAAATAACAGAACTTGAGAACTATGAAGAAGAAGTCCTTCCAGATGTGACAATGTTGGTAAGTCAAAGATTGTGTTAAAAAGAACAATGCTTATTTTCAGTCATTTGCATCAAAAAACAAAATTCATGGATATTTTCTCATCTAGTTATCGAACTATTTTTGTGAAAGAAAAGGCTCTTTATTGAGTGTGCAGAACCAAAAGGGTTATTTCAGTAGACAGTCAGGTGTGTTACCTCTTAAGCCATAGGCAAGCAATGTGTGTAAAAGGTTGGTGTGTTCACACATTGGTTCCAAAACAACCCACAAATGCTGTTAGTGTGTAATGTTGTAGATCTAAGTATCCAAAGTTAAGGATGTGCCTGACAACCCAGAACTGCATGATTTCTGAAATCAAAGAGCTAGAGGACGCTGGGTACAACGTGGGATTACCAAGAGACCATTTATGTCATCCAAAAACAGCCCGTGCACACCTTGGGTGTCTGTCTATTTATGTTTTGTCTATTTGTTTGTTCTGTTTTGTTTTGTTTCACAGATGAGAATGGTTACTTAACTTTCTTTGAATCCTTTTTTTCCAGGAGGAAGAAGTTGAACATTACACTCAGCAGCTGGAAGATTTAGAACAACAGGTACAGGGAAATAATGATGTATAGAATATAGACTGGAATCCTTTTAACTACAGTGGAACCCCATTAATACAGACACCTAAGGGACATGCCAAGGTGTCCACGTTATCTGGGTGTCTGTATTACAGTGGATTTCACAGAACATTGGCTGCTCCGTTTCCAAGGTTGGTTGCCAACTTGGGAACTGGGGCAGGTAGTTGTCAAGTTCATTGTCAATGGCCCGATCAAGTTGGTAACTTCCCTCTGAACTTCGCAACAAAGTTCACAGCGAAATTTGAACTTCAATGTGACATGAATTCATCCAATCCTTTCATACAAAAGGCAGAACTTTGCCAGATAATGTTCACAGTGAAATGCTGGCGCACTTGTTGAATGGCAGTGATCACAGACAAGTGAATTTGCCCAAGAGTACTGTAACAAATATTGTAAACAAGTTCTTAGAGCGTGGAGACTCCAAACATGTGAAAACAGAAGGCAAGAACTGATGATGTCATAATGTATACCAAATGTTGCAACCAGAAACAACCAAGTGTAAGTACAGAGGATATTTGTGAAAACTGCTGGGTAGTAATGTTTGTTTAGTTCAAAATATTCCATCAAAATCTTTAGTAACTCGAACTGTACAAGGAGATCTCAGTTATTCCTACAAATGGCTGAAAGTAGTATCGAGAGAAATTTTGAGTGTGGAATTATTGTCTGGCTGTCCAAATCTAAAAAGAATCGGAAATAACTAAGAGCTTTATGTTTTGTTGATGTTGAAGTCTAAAGTTTGCAAGATAAAAGTGAAAGTTATTTGTCAGAATTTGTTGCTGACACATGTATTCTTTGTGCTATTCATAGCTACCCCTGTGGAAAAATTATTGTGACATTTCATGCTCATCTCCAAAAAATAAATGAAACACCACCAGAACTAAAATATCTCAAAAGCCAACAGTATTTGTTGTAAGGGTGTGTTCAAAACTCCAGATTGTTCGGATTTCCAATTGAGCACAAAATTTGCAGCAGATTTCCTTCATTGAAATCCATCTTGGAAAATCATTTTAATGAAAATCCACGGAAAAATTCGTTATTGGATTTGTCTTCAACTCGCTTTCTGCCACAATTAACCTGAGTGGGTGTCAACTTCATTGTGAAGTTGCAAATTTCATTGGATTGTTGACAATGAACTTGACAACTACTCACCCCAGTTCCCAAGTTGGCAACCAAACTCTGAAACGGTGTGGCCAAGGTTTCTTGAAATTCACTGTAAGAAGACTAATTTAGATGAAAATATACATTTCTTTGGTAGTTGGGTCAAAGAAAAATGTCTGTTATAAGCGATTGTCTGAATTAAGTGGGTGTCCATTGAGCAGGATTCCACTGTACCACATTCCCAACATTTGAAATATCCCGTGAAAGATACAAAGTAGTATTCACATCACTTCGCCTTCATTTCACCTCGGATCTACAAGAGTAGCTGTATATTGCTAATTTCTCTGAGAAAGAAAAAACAACGTAAAAATAAAATCATATATAATACACAGTACATTAAACTACTATTTACATAAGTAACAATATTGTACTGATGTTCAAAAAGAAATTTGGCATATTTTAGTTCTTAACTCGTTCAAGGATGTTAATGACCTCAGGTTCTCTGTTAGGTTGTTCCACATGTATGGTGGCCGAGGACTGCCACTAAGTTTTGAGGTCCATTTTTGCTTTTTTTAAGCAAATAAATGTGAAACAAAATGAAAATAAAATTAAAATCAAATACAAATGCAATGCAATATAAAAGAAAATGCAAATAAAGTCAAAGTCAAATGCAATTAAATGTAAAACAGAAAGCAAAGTACAAATCAAAATCAAACTTGATTCAAATTAAAATTGAATACATTTTTAATTCGAAGTTAAAGTAAATTAAAATTGAATACACTTTGAAAAGATAATGCAAAACAAAATTAGTGGCAGCGCTCGGCCATGCAAAAATTTACTTTCGTTTGAAAAATTATTTCACATGGCCGAGCGCTGCCACTACCATGATGCTTCGCGCGCTTCAATGCTTTGAGTACCGGAGCAACTACAGAACACAGGGCCAAATTTTGAGTGCTTGTCGGTGGCTCGCCGGCTGGACAGTCGCTTCAGAACTTTAAGACCGAGGTAGATATACTAAAGAGTGACTCGATAGCTCGCCGGCTCTGCAGAGGCTTGAGTGCTGAAGAACGAGGTAAATATGTTTTGGAGAGTGGCTTGGTGACTCGATGGCTCGGTAATGACTGGCAAGCCACTGAGCTGGGAGAAAAACCCTACAAAATTGGTCCTAGCCTGTATCTTGTATTGAAGCCGAATCGATAGTAGTCTCAGCTTCGCAGCCCAGTTTCCATTGCGTGACATCTCAAAAACTAAAGCGGTTAGCGAGCCGGCGAGCCACCAAGCCACTCTAGTATTTCTACCTCGCCTCGTTCTATACACTAAAGACCACTAAAGAGTGGCTCGGTGGTTCGCCGGTTCGATTCACTAGTCGCTTTAGTGCGGCTCGGTGGCTGGCTAATCGCTTTAGTTTTTGACCAATTTTGTAGGATTTTTCTCCCAGCTCGGTGGCTTGCCAGTCATTACCGAGCCATCGAGTCACCAAGCCACTCTCCAAAACATATTTACCTCGTTCTTCAGCACTCAAGCCTCTGCAGAGCCAGCGAGCTATCGAGCCACTCTTTAGTATATCTAAAAGCTCTGAAGCGACTGTCCAGCCGGCGAGCCACCGACAAGCACTCAAAATTTGGCCCTGTGTTCTGTAGTTGCTCCAGTACTCAAAGCATTGAAGCGCGCAAAGCATCATGGTAGTGGCAGCGCTCGGCCATGTGAAATAATTTTTCAAACGAAAGTAAATTTTTGCATGGCCGAGCGCTGCCACTAATTTTGTTTTGCATTATCTTTTCAAAGTGTATTCAATTTTAATTTACTTTAACTTCGAATTAAAAATGTATTCAATTTTAATTTGAATCAAGTTTGATTTTGATTTGTTCTTTGCTTTTTGTTTTACATTTAATTGCATTTGACTTTGACTTTATTTGCATTTTCTTTTATATTGCATTGCATTTGTATTTGATTTTAATTTTATTTTATTTCACATTTATTTGCTTAAAAAAAGCAAAAATGGACCTCAAAACTTAGTGGCAGTCCTCGGCCACCATACACATGTTTGCAGAGCTATAAGTGGTTGTGTTAACGTATGGGATAACAAGTTTCCTTGATCCTCCTAGGTTGCGTTCAGTATTTCTCATTTGAAAAAGATCGCGTATGTACTTTGGCATCGTTTCAGACTGGATTGCCATAAAAACTGTTTTCATCATGTTCTGGCACCTGATGCTGCTAAAGCCGCGGCTACACGAGCGATTTTTTGCTCGCGTCAGTGATGCGTTTTCAAATTTTGTCGCGTCGCCAGCTCACCCAGGGTGGCTACATGAGTGACAAATTGAAGAGCACGAGCTACACGGCCAACAATCTGTGCGATTTTGTCGCAGAAGTTTCAACTCTGGCCTCTTGCGATTTTTTCAGCTGTTGCATCACCTGCGCGAGGGTGGCTACACTTGCGATTTTCATTGTGCGCTGGCGACACGACAAAATTTGAAAAAATCGCATCACCAGCGCGAGCAAAAAAATTGCATGTGTAGCCATGGCTTAAGACTGAATACCTGGCCTAACAATGCTCCAGGCCAGGTTTCACAGTGACCATCACACCCATCACAAATTTCTTGCTTTATGAATAAAATAGACCTACAACAGCCAGTTAATTACATCTGCAACATCAAAGTGATCGCTATGGACATTTGGAAAGACCTCCCAACTCATTTAAAAAACTCCAGTGTGTTCACATTTGCTAAGAAAATTAAATGTTATCTACTCTCTGAACAACAAATAAAATAAACTTTCGTTTTACTGATGAAGCAACATACTTCATATAAATAAGTTCATCCTTCTTTGCATTTCTTTTTATTTTATTTTTTCTTTTCTTTTATTTTACCTGCCACTTAGAACCTAAATTGTTCAGGGAGCTAACAAGAAAACCTACTGGTTTATTTAGCTTCCTAGCTTCAGGGCTCGAGACTGACTTTTCAGCTTACTAGCCCAGTGGCTAGTGACAGGTTTGATTCACTAGCCAAAACCAATTTTTCACTTCAAATCACAGTACTGAAGTGCAAGTTATGAGCTTTTTAGAAATAAGTATGTTCGACACTTGAAAGTTAGTTTTATAATAAAAGTAAATCTTGGGGAAGTAGTTTGTTTGTTGTTCATTGCATTAGTATGAAAAAAAGGAGAAAAAGTCAATTATCTGTTCACTTGCATAGCTTCATTTTCTTTTGTGATACATTTGAAGTTAATTTTCATTTGGTTTCCCTCTTGTCCTCCAGTGCTTTGAACTTTTAACTAGCCAAAATGACAAGTGAAGTGCAAATTCCACTAGCCAAAACAGAATTTTTACTAGTCTGTGGCTAGCTGGCTACCGTTAGTCTCGAGCCCTGTAGCTTGCCCATTGTTTTTGTTTAGTTTAGATTAATCATATTTTGTAAATTTTCTAGATTGTAATAAAAAAAAAATGTGTACACTGATAAAAGCAAATAAAGATTATTATTATCAAAGGTATTCAGTGTTAGCAGCTGTTTGGGTTGTGGCCACATTAATGAGAACTCTGGTAAGTTATATGTACTAAGGTTACTGCAAGGCTGAAATAAGTATTTTGTTTGAATACAGAGTGTTGTGTTTGAAGATGAACTGGAGAAAGCACAAGATGCACTGAGCAAACAGCAACTAAAGGAACAACAACACAAGGAGAAGATTCAAAGTTTGTTGGAGAAGGCAGATCCGTTTAGGGTGGGTCTGAATTCGAATATAAAAGTTATAAAATCGCATTAAAGGGCATACCGTAAACTGCCGCTTATAAGCCCAGGGCTTATACGTCTTTGTAAGGGGTTTTAGGAGGGCTTCTAAATGGAGGACTTATATCCAAGGCGGCTCATAACCAGAATAGAAAAAGCACTTTGACACAAGCTATAGCTAATACATTTTGCATTTACTGGTTTTATATTAAGGTTCAAAATTTCATAATAAATCGAATTCATTTCAATACATTTGGAACATAATTAAAACTAACAACAGGAACAATTCAAAGACAGACTGCAATGTAACAAAAGGGAAGTTCACACTTAATTCCCTTGAATTTATTCTTATTGTGGGGGGTCAAATCTGGAACCTGTGGAATACAAGTGCTTTGGCACATGGCCACAATCACTTTTAAATAGCAAACAAACAAACAAAACACCAAGATTGAAGATGGCACGTTACTAAGAACGTAGTTACATGTACTGTAAGTAATCATTTGTCCTTGACTCCTTCAGAACCAGCAACACGATATCGAAGTGCAGATTGAGACACAAAAGAGCCACAGGAAACACTTTGAAACACGCCTGAAAGAACTTCAGGATTTGATCAAGAAAGCAGAGAGAGAACATGGGGACATGAAGAAACTAGTGAGGGTGAGTGAGTGGGAACCAAAGAGGGGAGAATGATGATTAGCATCCATATTTGAACAGACACTTTAAAGATTTCACCCAAGCTGTGTGTAGCATAGTAATCTGTACCATAGGAAAGCAGTGCTCAGAAGCTGTCATTCAAAGGTTTATTAACTCTTCAAACATTAGAATTGTCATAGACTGTGGACGTGAAAGAGATTTATGGTGTATAAACATCTTCATTTGATTTGCCCCACACTGATTCTCTGCAGCCTTTTTTATTGGCTGTGTAGAAAGTTGTAAGCTGAACCCTCTAACAAATGAAAGATAAGCAAAATGTTGGACAATGAAAAATGGTGTCAATGTTGTTGTTTTGGCTTAGTTTAACCAACAAATACCAACAAATACCTTTAATTTAACTACCCGGATACAAATATATTTTAATGTGATGTAAGAAGGAAATGTGAAAATAAAGTAAAGTATTGTATTGTATTGTATTGTATTGTATTGTATTGTATTGTATTGTATTGTATTGTATTGTATTGTATTGTATTGTATTGTATTGTATTGTATTGTATTGTATTAAGAGTTGTGGCTACAGTTGCCATGAAAATCGTTTCCTTTGCAGGAGAAAACCGAACAGGCCAGTCAGTTCTGTGAGCGTGTCAACACCAGAAGAACTGTCAAAAGCCTCGAATCTGAGATCATTCAAAAAACTAGACGGATACAGACAGAAGAAAGAAAGTAAGAACAGTTAGCCTCTCTTACCTAATAGACAATTTCTTAATGCACTGTTATGTTATTCAAAGCAAGAGGATCAATTTTTGCGAACTACTGTACTGTTAAAGGATGTGGCTGAACCCTTGCTTGCTATTCACAAAGTCGTTTTTCTCATGCGTAGCAAAATCATGCTTTGACGTTGACACATAAATGAAAAAATTACCCAAAAACTAAAAAATGTAGGGTGCAAACTCACGGGGGATGAGCTCACTGTGGGGTGGACTCACTGATATTCTCCGAAACTTGTGCTTGCTATTACTTCCATTTGTCATGCCTAAATGGCTCTGTGAGGTCTATTTTTAAGATGAGGATCAGTTGTTTCAGTGGTGTCTTTTTGCTTTCCTGGCTTGATGGTACTTATCTGTGAACACCCATTGTTTATTTCCAGCAAAGGTAAACACGAAGATATCACAAGGGAATACTTTGAAGCAAAGACACGATATGAGAGTATCATGGAATCTCTGAAAAATCTCAAGAGATACAGCAAGGTAAGGCTTGTTTTTTTCTCTGTGATTGCTTCATCAATGCGGACCAGGAAAGGGACAGATTCTAGACTTAACAAAACAAGGATACTTTGTGTTAATTCATCGGAATCCTTAGGAAGTGACTAATTCTCTTGGTTATTTATCAGCCAAATCCTGGAACACACTTCCAAACCATCACCGAACCACCCTTGATTTGAACTCCTTCTGCCGGCTCATTTTGCCCCGTAATAATATTGTATAAATTTGTCTGTGTTATGTAGATTTTTTATGCCTTTTGATTTGTAATAAATTTTTTATAGCCTTTTGCTAGCTCAAAGATATTAATTTGAGAGTATATAAAGTTCATGTCATGTCACATGTGTGTCAGGGAGAGGGCGGAGGTGGATACATTTCCATGAGGGCTGATAATCAGGCCGATCATGGTTCTCTTTCCCTTGTCATTAATTATTAATAATTACTGCATGCTGATACATGTAGACCATGGAAGAGGTCACTTCAGGAATTTAATGCATGGCGCAAATTGCTATACATTCTGCATGGTTGGGGCTGAAATGACCTCCTTTTCTGATTTATTTCAATGTAACTTGACTTGTGTTCTTTCACTTCCATTCCAGCGTTTAAAAACAGTTATGGAACAGAGAGCAAAGTCGTATGTGAATTATCGTCACTTCATTGCTATTCGCGCAAAGTTCTTCTTCCAAATGATGCTCTCTCAGAGAGGTTACAATGGAAAGATGGTCTTCGATCATTGCAGTGAAAGTCTTGGGCTCCAGGTTTGTTTCTTCTTAAACCTTTTTAAGTTCATCAAAAATGTTTGTTCTTCAGAAAAGACCCTTGTTTCTTTCAGTAAGCAGCTTTCTCTATTGTCACTACTGGCATCTCGCCCTTACCAGGTCTTGAGCTATGTAATCCCTCAAATAAACCGTCAAATATGTCAAAAGTGTGGTGTTCTTGCATGCTCAGGTGAATGTTGAAGGTGGCAACAAGAGGGTTGCTAAGGATACGCGCTCACTGTCTGGCGGAGAGCGTTCCTTTTCTACAGTGTCCTTTATCATGGCTCTTTGGGAAGCAATGGAGTCTCCTTTCAGGTGCCTCGATGAATTTGACGTTTTCATGGTGAGTGTACATTGAGCTAGTACATTTTTTATTACAAAGGGCAGTTTGGTAGCTATTATGACCCGCACTAATAATTGTGCACTGTTGCCTTATGCTTGGTTTCTGACTTATCAGAGGAACAAATAAGTAAACATTAGAAGTAGAGGTCATCCTGAAGGAAATCAGCAATCAGAAACCCTTGCTATCAAATAATACTTATCCGCTTCTATTTCCAAATGGTTTTCACTGGGTGCTTTATGAATTCAAAATAGTGGCAGCCTGCTGTAATGAATAGGCTGACGTCCGATCTCACCCTAGAGAAGAATTGTAAACCGCCATGAAACTATGTGATATGTGCGGTATATAAATCCATTACCACTACCATTACCAATAATCACTGGTCTATCTCCTATTTAGCTTACGCCGACAGGTGTTGCTCAGGGTGCAGAGGAGTTCTGTTCGATCGTACACAACAAAGTCTCACCTTCTTAATTCCAATATATGTTTACTTTGTACGATAAAGATTGTCGAAATAAAATCCTTCTGATTTGTGAATGTTTTCTGCTTCCGTATCCTTCTATATCCCCGGATCTTGTCTCTTTCTGGCACGGTTTCGGCAATGTTTATTTGCATGTACCGCAGACCAAAGTACTGTGGGCGCGCACGGTTACAAAAGGGTGGCTTACAGTACAAGAAGAGTAAAGGGAGGAAACCGATTTAGGCTCAATTTTTCAATTTCCTGTAACTACCACGAAATTCAATGAAAAGGCCTCATTTTTCGTATATGGTTTGGAATTTTCACTTTTTAGCCAAATTGAACTAGAATTCTGTTGAAACGGTCGGAAAACTAACATTTTTGGCAAAGGAGATTTACGGCCTCATCACACCGCTTTCGTTCAATGTGCACCGCAACAACTGGTGACGGAAATGACGTATAGTGTGTTGTGACCTCGAAGAATAAACGTGTTGGAAGTGCTCGCTGGCGGTCTCTATTTGTGTTTCGGGGTTCTACAGCAAGCGACAAGGATCGTTCTTTTTCACTCGCGTTTTCGTGGAGGCATTTGTCGAGATTTTTCTCTTTTCAACGGCGGTTTATAAGCGGCGGCGAGATGAGCGGAGCTAACGCTAGTGGTTCAACCAGCGAGTCGGGAGGTGTTAGAAGCGTTTCTGTTTCCCTAGGTGTCGGTTCGTTAGAAGCACTGGCTTGCAGACACTTGATGACTACTTCGTTCCAAAGGCAAACGTTCCGTTTGAGAGGCACATGTTTCTGCAGATTGCACAGGAAATCAGTGAAACCGTATTTTTTTTGCCTCCGGTGGGTTTTCCTTGAGCGGAGCTGGCCTTTTGAGAGAGAAACTTGCCATGTTTTTATCCTTCCCCAACGGGAGATTACTCTCCTGTTTCCGGTCACTGCCCACTTCCGTCACCAGTTATTGCGGTTCACATCGAACTAGTCACGTGACGCTTGTTTCCTCCCTTTACTCTTTTACTCGGCACTTCGTGCCTCGTTCGGAAAGCTTTGCTTTCCGATTTCCGAAGCTTATTCGTTGCCCTTTGGGCAAAGATAATATGCGCCCGCAGCCAGCGTCAGTTCGAGAGAGAGACAAGATCGGGAGATATAGAAGGATATGGAAGCAGAAAACATTCACAAATCAGAAGGATTTCATTTCGACAATCTTTATCGTACAAAGTAAACATATTTTGCAATTAACGAGGTGAGACTGTCGTGTACGATCGAACAGAACTCCTCTGCACCCTGTGGTGTTGCGCACAGAAAAGGTCTCGCAGTACTTTACACTTTGTGTTTTGTTTCGGTTGTTCAGGACATGGTAAACAGGCGGATTAGCATGGAAATGATGTTAAAAGTAGCCAAAGAACAACAAGAACGGCAGTTTATTCTCCTCACTCCTCAAGACATGAGGTATCTGATTGATTGACTGATTGATTTCTTGTTTGCTTGCTTGCTTCATTCAGGTTAATAACTTTGTTTGGTTGTCCATGTCTAGAAAGTACTACTTAGTGGCTTTCCTTTGAACGGTCACACATTCTGGATTTCAACCACACTCTTGATTGTTAGAACAGCATAATAAACAGCGCCACAGGAAAGTGCTACTCAATACTCAATGGCTTCTTTTGAATAGCCACACTTAGGGTTTCATCCACACTCAAAAGTTAGCACCAACTTCTCCAGCATAACAGACAGCACTTAACGAAAGTCATGCTCCATAGTGTTAATGGTCTCTTCCCGATCTCACTGCAGACAACAATATTAAAATCATGCTGACCGAGAATTTTCAACATGTTATACAAATAAAGACAAAAAGTCCTATGAGTTTTAATTTTTTTTTTTTTTGTGGAATACGTGATCATACATTGTCTTTAGTTTATCTTCCACGTATTGAACACTCTAACCAACAACAAACAAAAAGCTGTTAATGAGCTTTGTGGTCTTGTGGAGAAGAAATTTTGAAGGTCTTTTGGACAAAAGTGTTTCCTAAATTACTTAATTTGTTTCTGTTTTCTTTTCTCAGTTCCATCGGAAGCAGCCGAAGTGTGAGAATATTTAGACTTCAAGATCCTGAAAGAGGACAGACGACATTACACTTTCAGGCGTTCTAGTAATAAATCAAGAAACAATTAATCAAAGCTTGATTGTTTAGGGGGGGGGGGGGAGGGGTTACGCAGGTTTATTTTTGTCCAAGCTGTGATCTACAACACTTTTAACCCAGCAATAGAAAAGTTCACAGCTTAGGCTGTCATGTTGGCAGATATAATTAATAATATATACCTAAAATGATCAGCCTCGAACTTACATTTATTTCCAGTTTAGTTGGGTTATAGCCTGCGCAGCTGGCTCAAGAAAAGGAAGTGGGAAAGCGGGTACAGGTGAGAAACGAGGGAGAGAGCGTGGAGCACCATGTTGGGGAGGAAAAAGGTTCAAGTTACTAAAGTTGTTGTGGTATCAATGTTAACCAATCAGAGCAGCGAATTAAGTCTGTGATTTACATAGAATTAATTCTAACCAGTGGAGATTTTTACTTTTCAATACGAAACAAATAATAGCTTTGCTGTGGGCACTTCTTTTCCCTCCCCTCCCCCCCCCCCCCCCCCCCCTCCACCCCCCACATTCTCCTCGCTTCGCGCGTGTGGTTGAGTTGCCCCTTCCCTTTCCTTTTCTAGCGCCTGACAGGCTATTTGAGTTACTGTTATCAAGATGGATTCCCCCTCTTCATGTCCAAAACCTAGATGTTTGAAGTAATCAGTGCTTTTTAATACATAGTTAATGTACATTTTTTAGATTAAAGTTTGCTTTTATTTTAAAAACAAATGAACGCAGAAATATTTAGTGAAAGAGTTATAGTTATATCATTAGGACAATATAATGAAATTAGAAGCACTTTCAGTGTGGAATAAAGTGAAGTGAAGTGAAGTGAAGTGAATTCTTTGCGGAGTGGGTTGTATTCCCGGGAAAACCTAGTAACGAAATTAATGGATGGACTTTATGTGCTTAAATGCTCTGTTCACCTTGGTAAATAAATGAGAAATCTGCAAAGAAATTGAGACTAAGTTGGCATTCCTTTCACAATGTACGTTTTGACGATTATTCAAATGGTTACTGAACTGTGATTGCAGTCTGAAACATTCGTTATTTTTTGTTCTGTTGTGCATAGAGACCTGGCATTTGGGTGGAAGCGAGGCTTGAGTTAACTGTTATTTTTTTTAGCTTAAAATTTGTTGAAGATGACAACTCAAACTCAAGGGTAAAAAAATTGATCAAAATGCATGTTCAGGTCACCAAATCTGACAGAAAGTTGGTAAAAAGCTGTCAAGAAAATCCCCGCGTGGAGAAGGAGGCAGAGCTGTTGACAGCAAGTGGCAAAGTCGCGATAATAAGTGGCATAACTCTCACTTTTAGTGGCTCTTTACTCTGCGTGCCTACAATACCGCCAGCTACGCAGGCTACTGTTTTCTTTCAGAATGGATTCCCACCTCTTCAC